>VZQC01007915.1:5280442-5461688 GCA_009823505.1 Rhizomys pruinosus
TTTCTTTTTCTTCTTCTTCTCCTCCTCCTCCTCCTCCTCCTCCTCCTCCTCTTCCTCCTCCTCCTCCTCCTCCTCCCTCTTTCTCTCTCTCTTTCTCAGCCTATCTGCAAGTTTGTCACTTTTATGATTTTGAAGAACCCACTCTTTTATGCTATTCTTTTAGAAGTGTATTTCATCATTTCTGGTCTGATGTTCATTATATGTCTCCTTCCAAGACCCTGAGATGCATTGTTATGTTGCTTATTTGAGATGTTCCTGTTTTATTTTTTTATGTAGACATTAGGTTTCTCCCTTAGTATTGATTTTTGCTGTATCCCACAAATGTAGACACATTATGTTTCCATTTTTATTTGTTCCAGGGAATTAAAAGAAAATTTATGCTGAATTCCTAAATGATCATTTAATGTCCTAACTGATCAAAGTATATTTTTGGACTCCATGTATTTGTATAAAGTTTTAAGTTTTTTCTTGATTTTTATTTCTACTGCCATTCAAGTATAATCAGAAAAGATGCTGGCTATAATTTCATTTAAAAAGAAATTTGGTAAGTCTTGTTTTCTATTCTAATCATGGTGCATTCTAGAGATAGTTCTATGTGTGGATGAAAAATTGTGCTCTGAAGTTGTTGTGTGAGATGTCCTGTGTCTATTGAGTCTATAGATCTATTAATCTATATTGTAGTTTAAGTTGTGTGTGTGTGTGTGTGTGTGTGTGTGTTTTGAGGTTGATTGATTTGGACAATATATCCGTTGATAACAGTGATATATTGAGTTACCCTGCTATATATATTGGTTCCTGACTCTCCTTTTAGATCAGGAATGCTTGTCTTACAAAATTGCATATTCAAATTTTAGGTATATGCGGTCATTCTATCCTTTTGATGAATTGCTCCTTAGTCGTTATAATGACCTCTTCTTATTATATAGGCCTCTTCTTGTTTTTGTTTTAAAGTCCATTTTACATATAGTGATCTTATTTATTTCCAAATTCCATTTGCTCAGAATACCATTTTCCATTCTTTAACTTTCGGTCTGTGAGTGACTTAGTGGAGAGATGAATTTCTTGTAGGCAGCACAGTGTTGGGTCTTATTTTTAATTTGTTCAGCCAGTCTATGTCTTTCAGTTGGAGAATTAAGACTATCTACATTCAGAGTTATTCATGAAATATATAGACTAGTGCCATCATTTTGTGACTTTGTAGTTTTGAATTATTTTTTCTCATTTCTTCCTTTCATTCATTTTTTTATTTTATTTGAGACCAGGTCTCCCTGTTGCCCCAGCTGGCCTGGAACTCACTCTGCAGACCAGGCTGGCCTTGAACTCACAGAGATCTGCCTGCTTCTGCCTCCTGAGTGCTGGGATTAAAGGCATGTGCCACCATGCCTGGCTTAAAGATGGTTCTTAGCTACCATGTGGGTGCTGGAAATTGAACCTGGGTTGTAAGAGCAGTCGGTACTCTTAACTGCTGAGCCATCTCTCCAGCCTCGAGATCTATATTTTCATATGCTATAAGAATGATAGCTTTTTTTACCTCTGTTTTTTAGGTCTTGTTGAGACAGGGTCTCTCTGCAGCTCCAGCTGTCCTGGAACTCACTATATAGACCAGGGTGGCTTTGAACTCACCAAGATTTGCCAGCCTCTGCCTCCTGAGTTCTGGGATTAAAGGTGTGCACTACCACACCCGGCTTTTTTTCCCCACCATTTTCGAGTATAGGACTCCAGTAAGCATGTTTTCAAAGCCTAGTCTGGTGGTCATGAATTTCTTTAGCTTTTGCTTATTTTTATAATTCTTACTTCTTCAATTCTGAAGGATAGCCTTGGTAGCCAGCTACTTTCTTCTTGGGGCTGAAGTACATAATTCCATGTCCTACTGGCCTGTAGTGTTTCTACTGAGAAATATGTCAGTGTGATGGGATTTCCTTTAAGTGTAAATTGGCATTTTTCTCCAGCAGATTTTAAAAAGTATTTCTTCTTCCTATACTTTTCATGCTTTGTGGTTTGGCTATAATATGTCATGGTGAAGCTCTTTTCTGGTTATAGATTTGGGGTTTTATCACCCACCTGGACATCCATGTCTTGCCCAATGTTAGAGAAGTCTTCTGTTATTTCACTGAAAAAAAAAAAAAAACCCACAAAACTCCTGTGCCCTTAACTTTTATTTATTCCCTTTTGGGTATACCAACTTGTATGCATGTTTAATCTTTTAATGGTGTCCTAGACACCTTAGATAACATCTTTAATCTTGTCTTTTAAATTTCTGAATGTCTTAATTGATGTTTTACCTTTTAATTAATTAATTAATTAATTAATTTATGTGTATGAATGTATTGTCTGCATGTAGGTTTGTGGACCTGTGTCGTGCAATGCCGCTGAGGTCAGAAGAAGGCATCAGATTCCCCTTGGAACTGGAGTTCTCCTGGAATTGGAGTTACAGACGGTTCTCAGCCGCCATGTGGGTGCTGGGGATGGAACCCGGGTCCTCTGCAAGAGCAGTCGGCACTCTTAACCACTAGGCCATCTCTCCAGCCCTAATTGATGTTTTAAAAGATCTGTTTTCAAATTCCATTATTCATTCTCTCACTTTATCTTTTGTTAAAACTTTCAGTGAATTTTTATATAGCTTATTAAGCATTTTATTTCCAACACTAGCTCTTTTCAAAATTTTTATCACTTTGTTAATTTTTTTTTTTTTTTTTGGTCTTTTCGAGACAGGGTCTCCCTGTAACCCCAGCTGTCCTGGAACTCACTCTGTAGACCAGGCTGGCCTTGAACTCACAAATATCCGCCTGTCTCTGCCTCCCAAGTGCTAGGATCAAAGGCGTGCGCCACCATGCCCAGCTAAATTTCTTACATAGTATGCCCAAGTTCATTTAGTTGTTTTTCTGTATTCTTTTAGATCTCATTGAGCTTTTAAAAGATAATTCTTTCAGGGGTCTGGATAGGTGGCTCAGTAGGTAAAATGCTTGCTGTGCAAACATAAGGACCTGAGTGTGCATCCATGTCACTCAGGTAAGAAGTCAGGAGTAGTGACCCAAGTCTATAACCCTTCTCTGGGGAGGGAGCTGGAATAGGCAGATCCTGGGGACTTTGGGGCAGCCAGTCTAGCCCAAATGGTGAGATCCAGCTTCACTGAGAGACCCTGTCTCAGATAATCAGGTGGAAGATATCCTGACATCAAGTGTTGATCATATCCATGTGTACATCCATGCCCTCCACAAGGAATAATTCTTTTGAATATATATATATATATATATATATATATATTTAATTGGGAATTGGGGTGGTGGAATCTTATTTAACCCAGGGCAAGTCACATGCTAGGCTCCACCACTGAACTCCACCTTCAACTCCTCTTTCTAATGCATTATCAAGTATTTTATCTTCTTCAATATCTTTGCAAGTTGTTAGTAGGACTTTAGGAGATATCATACTACCTTTTCATTTTTTGGTTTGGTATTTTGTTTCATTTTTCAAGTTCTTGTGTTCCTATATTGAGATTTCCATATCTTCTTTTTTTTAATTTTTTAAATTTATTTTTGTATGTGTATGAATGTACTGTCTGCATGTAGGTCTGTGCACCCCTATTGTGCAATGCCTCGGAGGTCAGAAGAGGGTGTTGGATTCCCCTGGAACATGATGCTTTGCATCGGCTGTGAGCCCACACCTGACTGAGTCACCAGGATTCTTTGCACCAGCTGTGAGCCCACACCTGACCGAGTCACCAGGATTCTTTCCTTCACTATCACTACTGCAGAGTCCAGGTTATTTTACTTCTCTCGCTGCACTTTTGTCCCAGGTCTCTGGAATTTACATGGTTTCCATTTTCTCTTGTTGAATTCCCCTGTTCTCCTGCCATCCCTCACCTCAGACATGCAGCTCACCTGTGGCTTTGCTTCTTCATTTCTAGCCCACTATGTCATCGGAAGGCTGTCTGAGCTTTGAAGGGGAACTGCTGAGTAGAGACGGATGCTGTCTCATAGTTCCAGAACACGGAGGCGGAAGCAGAAGGAGCAGGAATTCAAGGTCATCTTTGGTATATAACGAGTTGGAGATCAGGCTTCATGAAAGAGACTTTGTCTCCAAAAAACAAATTAAAATAAAATGGGGCCAGAGAAATGATGCAACAGGTAAAAGCACTTGCCATAAACAAGCCTGAAGGACCTGAGTTTTATCAAGAGCAGACCCACACACACAGACCTTGGCACTCAGACCTGTACTCACACACACATACACATGCACATACATTAATAAAAATATAAATCTTGCCAGGTATGGTGGTACATGCATTTAATTCCAGCCCTCCAGAAGCAGAGGCAGGTGGATCTCTGTGAGATTGAGGCGAGTCCGGTCTACATAGTGAGTTGGGGCTACAGGAAGATCTTGTATCAAAGACCAACCAACCAACCAACCAACCGACCAACCAAATAAGCAAAGAAACACATTTATTTTAAAAGATAAGAGGGCATGTGTATAGACCACATTACTGGTCCTTAATAATGTTCCCTTCCTCCCTGCATCCTTGGTGCTCAGCCTGTCTTGCTTTGGCCAACTGGATCCTCACAGTCATGAGGCCTTCACTACTAGAATCTGCTTGCTAACCTAGACTCCTCCCTTCATTCCCCCTTTTTTCCTCAGGGAAGGCTATCCCTCTGCTCTCAGGGCAGAGGGAGAGAGATGTTCAGAGCACATCTTTCTCTTGTGACCTCAAGCTGAGTCTCTCCAGTTGGCCCACAGATGTAGGAGCAATAATAATAATTGTTTTAGGCCATGGAGTTTGGCATGGCTCCTGATACAGAGTGTTATGTGGCCATAGATAAACAGCTCAGTAAGCAAGCACTTTCCAGGAAAACCTGTTTGTCTAGAAGCAAATCAATAAAAACAATTTCTGTAAGATACAGACATTGAGACTTCTGACACTGTAGGCAACCTGGATTGAGTTCCCTGCATATTACTTGGCTGATTGAGATGAGAAAACTTCGTTTTTTCTAGTCTGTGAAATGGGATGCTTATACAGTTAGGTTCACTATGAACCTAGCTATGAGAAAAGTCGAAAAATGGAGCAGAGTACCTGCATCTAAGCTCTCCAGAAACATGAGCTGGTAGGTGCCCTGCCATGTACTAAGTTCCTTTGGAACATACAGTGCACAGTGCACATATCTAAAACAAAATAATAAAAATGAATATGATAAATTCTAAAGGGCAAGTGTTTTTGTAGCCAGTAGACACAAAAGACCCAGAGCAAGGTCAGTGTCTATTTAGCTCCAGCCTGGAGACCAGGCCTCTATAGTCATCTGAACTGGGTCAAACAGGTCAGCTCTTTCTGCACTGTCCATTCCACTGTGAACTTCAGAGATGTTCTCTGTTGTGGTAGCCACATCTCTAGCTCATATATGATACTTACTACATTTCTTTTTTGTTTGGTTTTACACTTTTTTTTGGTATTTTTGAGACATTTCTAATGGAGAACAAGAAGGCTTGAAGCTGAGAGACCTTAGTCAGGCAAGAATTATTTTGATGGTTACTCTGTAATGGTGATGAGTGTTGTTTGTTTCCCTTTGGGGGGAGTGTAGTATAAACCTTTTAGGAATAATTTTGTTTTTGTTTTTGTTTTTGTTTTGAGACGGGATCTCCCTGTGATTCATAGGCTGGGCTTGAACTGGCAAGTCTCCTGCCTTACCTTCCCTGGTAATTTATTTTATTCTTGAAAAAAGTAACTCTATTTGAAAAGTAAGTAAATGATAGATCTTGCTCAAAAAATATCACAAAAGCGACTTAATAAGTACTTATCTGATTAAAGCAGGGGTCTGTTTACAAGCAGAACCTGAAATCCTGTGCTTTGCTGAAGCACTTACTGATGCAGAGTGGACAGCAATATTGATCATCTCTCCTCTCTCACCCCACAAATTGTGTTACTGGTCTATAAACATAAGGAATGCTTCTAAAAAGTGCGCATAACATTTCTCATTTCAACACCCAGGGCACTGACAACCAGCCCCTTGCAATAGTCTGGAAAAAAATTACAGAATTTGTGTTTGTTTTCCAATTTTATTGAAGCCGGCAGGAACCATCTGTCCACATACCAGACATGCAGGGTGACACCCAGGGCTCCAAATAGACTCGAAAATTAGCCCTAGTGTATCTTTGCGTCTATAGTTATAATTTCAAATCCTGAGGACATGTCTATAGTACAGACTGGAGACAAGCAGAGCCGTTTGTGTGTGTGTGTGTGTGTGTGTGTGTGTGTGTGTGTGTGTGTGTCCCAGTGCAGTCAGTGCATTCCTCGGGTTGGTCTCCAGTCTGGGAGCATCTGCTGCACATTTTTCCTTTCTTTCCCGTTTTGAGCAATTTGGTTCCTAAGCTCTGTTTGTGGCTTCCTGGAGCTCTGATGACAAACCACGATACTTTGTTCCTGTCCTTTCAGGCCCTGAAGGGCACTGGAGAACACATGAAATTTGTTTCTAATTTTGCATCTGCCCAAACATTCCTGGGGTAACAATACAAGCCTGTAAAAATAAGATGCGCCATCCCTCTAATTCCACATAATAAACGGACCCAAAAGGAAATCAAACACAGTCCTGGAAAATTCAGCATTCATGTTTTTACACCCATTCCCCCTTTTCTGAGCTGGTGAAAACTTGTTCCCGAATTATGATGGAGATGACATATGTGTCCTTCCTGTTTACAGAGGATAATCAAGGTATCAGCAAATGAAAAGAATCACCAAGGCTTTCTGCTTGTTTGTTTCTTGTTTTGTAAAATTAAGGTCTCTGAGGACAGTTGAGGAGAATGGAGTCCAATTTCCTCACTGGGTTTGGGAGTTTTGTTTCTAACTCATACACACAAAATAATAGATGCTCTCCGTGTCCTTCCTCATCCAGAGTTCACACAGACACAAAGCAAAGCGGACTTTCCATTTTTGGTTTTAGACGGTTCAGGATAATTTGGAGTTTAGAATTCCTGAATCTTGGCCAAGGTGATGTCATTGAATCTATAATAAAAAGAGTGTCACTGTGAGAATTAATTCATTATGGTGGAATTAAGTTAAATCCTCCAGGATACACCATTAGGCACCCTTACTAACTTGCTCATGTCAGCCTAGTACAGGCATGTTCAAATATAGAAATGAAAAATAGGTTTCCAACCCCTGTCCCTCCAGAACATTATTAGGTGACTTCTAAAGTCAAAGTTACTTGACCCTTAAAAAGAGATTTATAAATCTCAAGGTATTTAGCATTTTAAATTATTAATTTGTACTTTTAAATGTTTTTTGGCTTTTTACTTAGTTCTTACAACACTCAAAATAAACATAAGAATGGTTTAACATTTAATTCTCAAAATATCCTTACACTCTGTCCAACTATAATAAACAGCATGGGTAGAGTAAAAAGTCACTTAGTCAAGATTTTAAGAATATTTCTAATCCTTAAATTTACCATGTAATCAAGGAATATTTCTTTCATCAGGCAATGTAACCAGCAATGAGCAAGAGGTGTCTTTATTCTATTCTCCAATGGTTTCTGGTTCAGTCTGAAGCCTGGATAGGTTTTCTTGTGAAAGACTCTATCCCCTAGCAGGCCAGTGGCCAGGAGGGGCCATGTGAGCACCAGTCACTGACAAGGGCCTATTTCTGCTTCTCACACAACATTTGTGCTGAATCCAGGGAAACATCCCACCTCCGCTCCTGCCCCTCAGGCTATATACTTACCTCGGGTAGTGACTGCCTACGAAAAGGAGGTTGAGTTTCTTAGGGGTAAAATCATGAAGGTTTTCAATATGAAAACTAGCAAGTTAATAGATTTTAAAAAATAAAGGTTACTGCTTCAAAAATTGGGTCACTTCATACTGGCAAAAGAACATCCAATCTTAGAAGATAAGTGAAAAAAAATACCACAATTCTTGTTCGAGGCACCTGGCTTGTGACATAGGGCTGTTAAACGACAAATGGAAATTTCCTGAGCTCAGTGAAATGACTTGACATCTGCCTGGCATACTTTCTATGGTAGCCATGTGTCAAAAAAAGTTGTAGCTCTCAAGCTCCATTTTTAATGGTGACTGACCACACACTTTCTGCTTCCCTGCAAAGATTGTGGGCCATGTAGTGTCATAGCCTGTCACTACCTGGGCAAGACTTTTTGGTTGACACTTAGCAAAAAAGAAATTTTACTTTTACAGGTCATCTCTCATCATAACACGCATTACCTCAGGTCCTTGAAGTAATAAGAATCCCTAAACCAAGCCAATGACCTGCTTGCTTTATACAATATTGATGGGACGGCCCCTTGGGTAACAAAGGAATTTTGATGGTCCCTTCATTCTCTCTGTAATGGGATTTGGCCAGGATCAGGAAAAGTGTGTATTTATTTTTATTCACTTAAAATGTATAGTCTGCTTGCTTCCAGAAAGGTTTGAGGTGCCCTGCAAAAATTAGCAAGCCAGCAAACAAGCAAAAAACCTATATGTGTTAGGACTGGTCAGATGAGAATTTCTTCAAAAAATATAAAGAAGGAAGGGAGAGAAGAAAGGAAATGGGGGAGGAAGGAAGAAGGGAAGGAAGGGGGGAAAGATGGAGGAAGGAGGGGCTATTCTTTTCTTAGAGTGAAACCACAGCACTTATCACTGAGCGTTATGTGAGTTTAGACGTCGAATTTCCTGTTTAAGAAAGACAAGGACAGAAGGCCACGGGCGCAGGAGCGCTTACTAGTCGCTTGGCTTTCGGCTACCACACACTTCCACTGGCTGATGCTCCTGCTGTTTGAGATGTTAAGTATTTTTATCATCACTTCAGGAGTTATGCTGAGAACAGACACTCGATAAAGGCTAGCAGTTTGTAGTCCTTGTGGCCTGTGCTCCCAGCAGTCCTGGCAACTGCAGCCTTCAGTTAATATCTCTTTGAAATACACACAAAACATATGCATGCTTTCCCTTTAAACAATTGCTGCTAAGTGCCCTCTATCAGCAAAAGGGAGCGGGACTTGATCTTTCTTTGCTAGGAAGAAATGAGCTCAACTGACCTTTACCAAAAATATGATTTTTGTTCCTACCAGAGATTTTTGCAACCACAATTGAAATAACTTTAGTGCCATCCTGGAGTGCCCCATTTCAGCTGAAGACTATGCAAACACCATGGGGCATTTCTCTCAAGTTTGCCAAAAACTGGGAGGGGTGTGTGTGTGTGTGTGTGTGTGTGTGTGTGTGCATGTGCATTGCTGTCCTTTTCTCTAATTCTCCTCATCCCTACATTTCCACCTTTGCAAGAGTTCATGAAGCTGATTGTTCATTTCCCTCATGTGTAGAAAGCACGAGGCATCTGCTTCCCCTTCCCAGTCACTTGGCCTTCAATCAGCATCACCCATAAATGTGACATATGAATATTAAATCCAAATATTTTATTGGTGCAGATAAATATGATTTGTAAAAAGAGTCAAATTAACAATCCATTACATACTAATGGGCTCTAATCAATAAGTTTAATTTGACTAAAAGGAGAGGGGCGGGGGAAAAAAGAGACTCAATTACACCCAAATGGTTCAATTTAAAATTATAAAGGTGAGTGACTTCAACTTTTGAGCTGAATTCTGGCCTGAGTTTTAGACCTAAGGCTTGAGTTTTGTTCAAAACGGCTTGTACGCTCATCTTTCCTATTATTTTTCTTAGAAAACATGCTACTTTACAAAAAGTGTACAGAGTTATAAAAAAAAAAGCAAGTTCCCAAGTCATATTTGCTTTGGGTTATTTTAATAAAAATAAAATAATACACCTGAGCCTACCATCTTTTGTTCACACCCTTCCAACCCTTCTTCCTTCCAGGCACTGAGCACCTTCGGGCTTCCGTTCAGCACTGCACTTTGCATGCATTGAGATCCACAAGCCGGACGCAACAACTGGGCATGTTTGTAAAATCCTGCAAACATTTATTTTTTTCTAGTTAACCTAATTCATTCCTTTTAACTGTGGTCTAATATTCCACCATGGGATTGGGTCACTTTCTCTCCTCTCCTTCCCCACGTTGACAGGATGAACCATCGTCTTGTAGCTATACTGAGACCAATTAAGAAAAAGTGCTTAGTAAATTCTAGGCCCATGGACAGGCCACAGCGTCCCCTGTAGGGAAATTCTGCATCTCCCCCTGCGGGGCTCAAGCACAGAGGTATAAAGGCCCCCTTCTGTAGGGTGCTTTACAGCTATCTCACAGGGCAGGGTAGCTCAAGCTGGCAAGAGCTTTGAGCAAAATCCGTGGCCTCTCTGGACTCCCTTTTTTCTTCAAAGCCTAAATAAAAAAGGAAACAGATGAGCTTCTCTTCGCTGGTTCCGCTTTCTCAGACGCGGCGCGGGCCCCGCACGGTAATCCTGGTGTCAGCCTGCCCCCTAGCGTCCTGGACTGGATCTACCCGCTGACAGCACAGCCGCTGCAGCAGCAGTCCGACCAAGGCTGTCCTGGCTCCCTGCTAAGGAACAGGAAGCCGCTCCCAGCTCCCGCCAGAGGCAGAAGAGGAACAAAGCCCCGCAGACTATCTCACCCTCTTCTGGGTGGCAAGGAAATCTCAATTATTCACCCAAGGGATGTGGTTTATGAAAAACTAAAATGAATGTCTCAATTGTATACGTAAATTGTTTTGTTTTACAAGCTGGGGTAAATCAGCACATTTGCAGCCCATATTTATCTGATCCTCTCCATAAGTCCGTTTTTGAATAAATGCCATTGATGTGGGGTGGGCGCCTATAGAAAACACAGCCGCCCTTAAATTCAATTAGGGCATTGGGGGGAGGGATGGAAATTTGGCTTTGGGGTTACACATGACTGTTGAGAGCTTCTTGGAATAATTCTTTGGCTGTAACTAAAGATCGAAACCGATGGATAAAATTTACAACCGATGCTGCTGAGAATTCAAAACACAGGTTTGGGCTAGCCCTTTTGAGACAAAGATGGCCAACAAGATGCCGTCTTTTTATCTGATCTCTAGCTCATTAAAAAAAAAAAAAAAAAAAAAAAAACAAGTCTTCGTGACACCCCAATACAACAGATTCGACCTTATTAAACTGGGTATAGAATTATTAACGTTCTTCATTCTGAAGATCCTAAGTGAAAGATAAGACTTTCATTCTATGAGCTTGAACTACACACTGGGAAAAACACTCTAAGGAAAAAAACATATTTGGAAACATGGTGTTTTATCTTTGTCCAACCTTTGGCAACAGAGCACACCCCAGGAATGTGGTTGATTAGAAAAAAAAGTAGGCATGTTTAAATTGTATATATAAACTGTTTTGTTTTACAACCTGGAGTAAATCACAGATAGAGGTCATGGTGATCAGAAAAGTTGGAGGTGGTGCGGGAGCCTGAGAAGGAGCACTCTCCCAGCTGTGACTGTGGGCAGCTGAACCCTAAGAGCTGATAACAGCCGGCAAGAAGCCACAGTGCCATACTCTATCTCCATGTGGCATTTAGTCTCTCAGAAAGCCCCCCATTCTGTCCCACACTTATGGCAAGATAATTAATAGTCCCCTGAGTTATAGATTTCCAGCCGAAGGTAACAATACATAATGGAAGTCAAGGTCACCCAAATACAGGAGCTTCTCTAACAAAGGGGATTAGCACTGCAATTACCATCCTGTTAGGAAGATCTTATAAGTTTTCATCATTTTAATTCTTAAACCTTCCCCTTGCCAGTGAAGTTTCATCCTCAGATTTATGATGGAGGAATAAAAGCTCTCCCATACCATCACAAAAGGGTTCCCTTCAGAGCATCCCAAGTGGCTTCTTCTGGGAGGTCAAGAGACAAGAGAAGAGAAAGACAGACCTGGTTGCCTTCAAATCTCTCCTCTGCCAGTCCCGTCACCCTTGTGCCTCTTCTGCTCTGTATCTCAAATATCAAAATACACTCAGGCCAGTCCCACATATGTGGAATTTTTTGCTGTTATAAATAAGAATTTTCTAGTTTGGAATATAACATCATTATTTGTTTTCAATTGTTAGTTTGTTTATTTTTTCTTCCTTTTGGAGCTGATGGCTTCTTACCTCCACCTGGCACCCACGTCTTGCAGACTTGAAGGGCCTTCAAAAGCTTTGGCCTCTGGTCCTTGCCTTGTGTTGCCAATGAGAGTCCAAGTCCAACTGCCTAGTTGAACCTCTCCTGCTGCCCACAGGAGCACAGCTCCCGGGAAGACCGTTGAGTGCCTAAATTTGTTCCTGCTGGAAACGCTGTGCTTCCTGTCATTAAAACACATGTGCACACACACACACACACACACACACACACGCACGTGCGCACACAAAGTTTTAAAAGTTTTTTTTTTTTTTTTAAGAAAAGAGTTCAGGTCTAAAATTTGTAATGAATTTAATAGGATGTCCTCCTAGAACAGATCGGAAGCTGCCTGAGCCATTTGGGTGAGACCAGGCATGGTGACAGACAGCATCACTCAGCACCTTCTGAAATGGTTCCCAACCAACACAACCCTCCTTTTGATGATCGGATGGGCTTGCTGGCTTGTCTTTCTGCTCTGGACAAAAGAGCGAGCAGACACAATCATCTTTTGAGAATGATTGCATCGTCATTGTCCGCACAGCAGGACTGTAATTAAACAGCAGAAATAGGGCAGCAGAGAAGGGACAAAGAGAGAGAGGGACGGTGAGACAGCTTCCTGGAGAAAGGCCTGGCAAAGATAGTGGCTGAAATTGAGTGCAGGCCCCAATGATGTTGTCCTGTGAAGAGTGTGAGGCTGGATGGGAGGAAGGCCCAAGTGAAGGGGTTAGTGTCTAGTCTCCAGCTTACAGGGCCCTCCTCCAGGCTGACCTCCAGGATGCCTCCTCAGAGAGTCAGTTACATACCAAGTGTTTACTGAGAGCCTCCTGTGTGCCATCTATTTTGAAAATCTGAGCAGGAAGCATATAGGACCACAGCATGGGGCTGTGTTTATGTATTCCTGGGGGCCCCTGCTTTCTTAGGCTTTTAGCTTCCTGCCCAAATTAGCGGTATCCACTCATAGCACCCACTTCATCAATGTACATCGAACTGAGTGCTGGACAAGGCAGGGCTAAGTACACAGACCATGACTGCTGTCCGCTGAACTCACCTCAGGCTCAGTGCTGTCAGAAAGGTTGGAGGGTGAATGCTGATTCTCAGACTCAACTTACCAGAGACAGTTCAAAGAGAAGGGGACTGCTACATTCTAATTTTTTTGATGTTTCTCCTTTTGTGGTTACAAATTTTTCCTTGAAATAACAATATCACTTTCTGGCCAGCAGATCCCTTGTGAGAGGGTGAGAACACAGGTGAACGAGGCCTGCAGAGCTAGTGGTAGGAATGCACAAGTACTGCAATCTATTCTAACACTGTTATATGAAGGAGCTCTGTGGATAGTTTTTAGTTTTTAAGATTTGTTCATTTATATATATATATTTTGCATGTGTGTCCTTGTGTGCGTTTATGTGCTCTGTGTTTGTGCAGGTACTTGAGGACAGAGGGTGTCAGCTGCCCCGGAGCTGGAGTTAGAGGCAGTTGTGAGCTGCTTTATGTGTGTGCTGGGAACTGAACCTGGGTCCTCTTCAGGATGAACAAGCCATCTCTCCAGCCTTTCTGGGTTTTACTGGTTTGTTTGTTTGTGACAGGGTCTTACTGTGTAGCCCAGGCTGACCTCAAACACAATTCTCTTGTCTCAGCCTCTGGGGTGTTGGATTATACACATGTCTAATTTTCAAGTGTTCTGAAGTACACTTAGGGACTTCACCTGTTTGGGGGCCTGAAGAAAGAGGACTCATTCCACTCCCAGCAGTGTCCCTGAGCTGTTTATAGATCTTCCATGATTGTTGACTCACAGAACCTCAGGACAGCAGTAAACTGAGACCCAGAGATACTTGGTGGCTTGTCAATAATTGAAAATATTGAAAATAAAAATCTACTCTCCCAATCCTGAAATAATCATGAATATCCTAGGGATTATTTTTCCAGTCTTTCTTCCTCTAGGCTAATGTAATATATACATGTATGCATGCATAAAAGTGTACATATGTACACATATACCTATATATGGATGTATATATGGTATTTTATAATTTACCTGTTAATTTCAGGTGTATATCTTACACACTACTCATATTACCAAATCTTCCAAAGTATGATTTTTCTTGGTTCTTTTTACCAGCTCTCTAATATTGGAGATACCAATTTGTCAAATTGTCAAAGAATGAACTCAATAAAAGTTATTTTCTTTTTACCTATTTTTATGAAAATTTATTTTTGGTAATTCCATCAATTCAATTTAACTTTTTTGATTTTCAGTATTAACATATTAATGATACATATTAGACATGTCCAAATAGAAATAACATCATATTCTGTTCACACATTCAGTGAAACTCCAGTAATTCTTCTTCCATATAACTCTCTGTAAATATTTCTTATAATACCTTCAAGATAATTCCTAAATATAACCTTTCTGAAGCTTTTGATAGAAATTGCCAAATTTCCTTCCAAAAAATGTGAGCCACTTTCTGACCTCCTAAAGAGCACGTGGAGGAGTTTCTGTCCCTATAGTCATAAACTCTGAAAATCACCATTTTCATTGCTTTTATCTTAGGGCTGCAGTTGTAGCTCAGGGTGGAACACTAGCCTAGGAGTCTAAAGTGCTGAGTTTGAGGCCAACCACCAGAAACAAGTATGTAAACATAACCACTTTAGATAGGCCTCAAATATTGCATCTTATTGTTGTAAATCCATTTCTTTGATTTTTTTTTTTTTTTTGGTCTTTTCGAGACAGGGTCTCCCTGTAGCCCCAGCTGTCCTGGAACTCACTCTGTAGACCAGGCTGACCTTGAACTCACAAAGATCCGCCTGCCTCTGCCTCCCAAGTGCAGGATTAAAGCGCGGCGCCACCACGCCCGGCTGTAAATCCATTTCTTTGATTGCAATGAAGACTGAATGAATACTTTACCAATACATTGTTTATAAACTGAGCCATTCAATCATTTAACTGTGCATCTACTAGGGTATTACTTTAACCACACTGATACATCTTAAGCCAGGCATGGCTGAGCACCAGGGAGGTCAAGGAAGAAGAATCGCAAGTGCTAGATCAGCCTGGGCTACATAATGAGATTTCTGCTTCAAAAACAAATCAAGACTGAACACATTTGTAAAGGGGAAGTTATATAACCACAAAAACTTTGTTGAAATAGATCTTCTGGGTTTTATTTTGATATCTTTTAGCATCTTAATCGGAATTCTGGAGGAATACGTTCTCATGAGACCCCAACCTTCTGTCACCGGTGGCTGATCAGTAGTGCCCGTCCTAAACCTGGTTTTCCACCTGGGGTCTTCTGGCATTTTCTGGAGCCCCGGGAACCTGTGCTTTTTCTTTTTTTTTTTTATTTTTTTTTTTATTTTTATTTATTTCGGTATGTGTATGAATGTACTGTCTGCATGCAGGTGTGTGCACCCGTGTCGTGCAATGCCACGGAGGTCAGAAGAGGGTCTCGGACTCCCCTGGAACTGGAGTTCTCCTGGAACTGGAGTTTCAGACGGTTCTCGGCCGCCATGTGGGTGCTGGGGATCGAACCCGGGTCCTCTGTAAGAGCGGTCGGCGCTCTTAACCACTAGGCCATCTCTCCAGCCCCAACCTGTGCCTTTTCTAGCGAAGCTACTGAACCTCATCTCTCATCTTAATGATCTTCAGGGAGCACCCAAAGGCTCAGGTGAGTCCTGGGCCAGGCAGGAATATTGTCTTTTTGCAGGGGAATAAGAGAGAGAGAAAAAAGAGACTAGCTATTTTTTTTTAAGCAATCTAATTTAAGTGTAAAAATCAAGTTTCCTTCTGAACAATGTGGCAACACGCTGGAAGCTGTGAATGGCAGCACTAAAACAGAGGCTGTGAGGAAAAGCTTTTACCAAAGCCCAAGGGGGAAGCCGGCTGGAGGGAGGCCCGGCAAGCCATCCCTTAACCTCTCCGAGAATCTGTTAATTGCCACATTGGCCACCTTGATTTGGAGCCACATAAAGAACTTTCACTTGTTCTGGCCAAAGCCGACCTCTCCTACTCTTAAGGACTCTGGTGGCGCCACCTACATTCCCGTTCCTGGCCACTGCGTTTTCAGAGAAGTTGAATCCAGCGCCACCTCCTGGTTGATCTTTGACTTAGCTTGGCCTTCTGCAGAGCTACCCTGTGGCCTCAACTCTTCCTGCCGGGCATCACAGGCCAATGGCAGAACTCTCCCAGAAATTTCTCCAAATGATCAGGAACAAGATAACTACAGTAGAGGTCTGGAGGAGGTAGTGGCCATCCTGACACCCTGGGAGGCGATTAAGAGCAGTTGAAGGGAGAAATGGAGTAACAGACAAAGCCCGTGCCTGATGCCCACTGTAAACCAGTCAACCCTCTATTTTGATAAACACCCATTTGAGTTGAGTTTCTGTCACTGACTATGAAAGGCTTTCTGGCTGAGTGACACAATCTACTCCCAACACTGGAGCTCTTCCTTGAATAACTAAATCATATGTCCCCCAGGCCCCCATTCATCCCAAAGCAGACAAGTTTCTGGGCTTCATAGCTAGGGAGGTAGGAGTGTTGAGGCTAGGTTAGTAACCCTGTGAGATAAGAACTTAGAAACACAAATCCTAGGGACAGCTGAAGACACACTCAGGATGACGGCAGAGAGACAGGCACCATATCACCATGAGGAGCCCTCAGCACAGACCAAATGAATGAAGGCTCTTTAAAACTGGATTTTAACTCATTATGAGGAAAAGCTACTGACTCCAAGCTGTGAAGCAAAAATGGACTCTCTCCCATGGAAGCATTTAGAAAAAATGTGTCCCTCATGGAGTTACAGGGGAGACTGTAACTTCAGGAGTGCTGGGCCAAAAGGACTCTTCACTCCTGGGAACCTTGAGTGATGATGACTCTGTCTTGTGACTGAAGACGTGAATGCTTGAATCAAGTCTTTCTCATTTGTGGCCCAGCTTTTCCGGCACAGAAATTATGAGGTTGAATTGCTATGGAAATGGTTTTAAATCACAGCTTCCATGTTTAAAGCAACAAAACCAAGACTATGACCAGGAACAGAGCCCTACTCTGGCTGGAACTGGACCTGCTCCTCCTGTTATCTATCACTTAGGTGAGGCCTGGGGGTTGGGAACTTGACCGATAGGTCCAGTACATTGGGTCAAGTAGAGAGGGAACCTTTAGCCTCCATGTGGGTGCTGGAAATTGAACCCTAAGCCCCTGCAAGAGCAGCCCTGAGCATATGTTTTGATAATCATTTTGTATTAAAAATAAATTTATTATCACCCCCTCTTATTTATTAGTTTTTTTTTTTTTTTTTTTTTTTTTTTTGAGACAGGGTCTGGCTTTAGTCCCAGCTGTCCTGGAACTCCCTATCTAAACCAGGCTGGCCTTGAACTCACAAAGATCAGCCTGCCTCTGCCTCTCTTATATGGAGAGGGAATATGGACAAAGTACAGTGTTATATATATGAAAATATCATGATGACACCTGTTACTTTGTACATTAATAGAAAATCAGTAAATGAATTAAAATATTTAAGAATGTTATGTATAAAAACTAACTTTTGATCCTGGTATCTCCCCTGCCAGGTTTTTGGCCAAGCCTGGTGGTGCACAACTTTAATCCTAGCACTCGGGAGGCAGGTAGATCTTTGTGAGTTCAAGGCCAGCCTGGTCTACATAGCGAGCTCTAGGACAGCTGGGACTAAAGGGAGACCCTGTCTCAAAAAGACCCAAAAAAATAAATAAAAAATTAAAAAGTAACTTTTCTAATTATTGGTGTTAGTTTTCCCATTTTGGTGCCTGCAAAGTCTGTGTTTGTGTTTGTGTGTGGGGTTACACACGTGCATACTCCCTGGGCTTTGTGTGCAGGGTTACACACGTGTACACTCCCTGGGCTTTGTTGGCATTCTTAAAATACAGTTAAAGTTCACATAAAAAGTTTCCAAAACAGAGATTAGCTGTTTCAAGGCCTTTTGCTTGTTTGGAGAATCCATCATTGTGCTGTGTCAGCAGTACCTGAATCACAGGTGCTTCATAGAATTTTTGTAGGTCTAATAGAACCATTGGGAGGAAGCTGACTTTTTACTAAATGTCCTTTAAAATAGACGTTTTCCTTCTCATCTCAGTACCACCTCACCCCTCTCTTAGTGATTTCTCCCTCTCTTCTCATTTGGGTGAATATTTATCATGCCCAGGACTCTTATGATCCATAATTCTCCAAATATAAAATCTACAGACGCTCTTCAAATGATCTCAAAGTGGCCAAAATGGACATTTTTTAACGTTTAACTCCCCAGAGTATTTTCTGGTTAACTTTTATTTAGAGGAAAGGATATATCATCATTTGGGGCCATGAATCCAAAGCTATCCCCTGGTCCATAAAAGCAATGTCCTGGCAACACTCATGGGGACGCCTCATGCATGACCTGGTCCCTGTTAAACTTTTCCTGATGTCCAAAGCCCACGTTTCACAAAGGCACCTCTGGGCTGGAGAAGTTAAATTTGTTTCCATTTTCATTTTTACATGTCTCTGACTTCTGGATTACTGATTATTTTGAGCCATCGTTTTCTAGATTAAGAGAAATTTTAGGGCCAATGAGATGGGATGGCTCTGTGGGTGAGAGGGTTTGCTGCCAAATCTGATGTCCTGGAACCCAGCCTGGAACCCACATGATGGAAGGAGAGGACTGACTCCAGCAAGACATCCTCTGACGTGTGCGCACACCCCCACACACATACTCAATAAATAAATGTAATTTAAATATTTAAGAAGAAAATTGTTAATTAAACATCAAACATATGGCTATATATTTCTGGGAAAAATTTTCCGAGGGACTCTTTTCAAAAGATGACAGTTATTGCTATTAATTTAACCTGTGTTCTTCCAGGCCTTGTTTTTATTAATTATATAAGCATGCACATGCACCCCGTCCACCCACACTCTGTAGATGTATAATCATGGATTTTCTACAAAATCAAGAGAAAAAGCAAATAACAAAAATTTGATGAAAGTAACAGATATACACTAGGATATTTACAAATGGTTTTGGTAAAACAAGGAAGAGTTTAAATAAAGTCCAACTCCCTCATTTACAGACCACGGCCCCTCGAGGTCCTACAGACCGCTTCCTGAGGTCGAGGTGTCCTGAAGAGAGTGATTTCGATGTGCAAGTGTTCAGATGAGCAGACAGATGTGAAAATACCCGTCTCTCAGGCCTGAGTATGATTTTTAATAATCGAATATGGAGCTCGAGCCAACATTTTATTCAGGCACTAAATTTAAAAGTGGAGCCAAGAGACCTTAAAAAATTTATGATTCCACAAATGCAGAGAATTTTCCCCCATGAACGCTATCTTAGAGCTAAAAGTGTAAAAGCAGCCCTTCGTGGCTTGGCTTTCTTTCCCAAGATAAGGGGTGCTCTTGTCTCCAAAGATGGGGGTCACTGCAGACAGTTTGGGGAGTGGGAGTATTGAACACTTTCCCACCCCAATTCTGCTTGGGCCTAGGAGGCCTCCACAGTCATGAGCTAGGTTCTGGCCCCTCCCCTCACAGCCCTGGGAGCCAGCGCCTGACTGCCCGCTGATAAAGATAGTGTTTCCACTTGAAAGAGTAATTGCTGACACACATTACCTCTTCCCTGGAGGAAATCAGCCCAGACAAATCCTCCCCAAACCGACGACGCAAACTTGGCAGTTGAAGATGGCAGCCTGCATGGCTTTCGGTCTCCCTTGTGAAGTACTTCTGTCTCCTTTTTAGAAGTCCCGTCCAACGGCCTGAGCACCACCAGCTCTTTCCCCCTTTCCCCTCTTGCCCTTTCTAAGCTGGATGGGACTCCAGGGCCACTTCCTGTCCAGCCCTTGCTACCAGGCTCTTTGTAGGATCCGGGCCTCAGAGGAGAGAGAATGCTTTGCTTGGACGGTGGGATCACTAAAGGAAGAAGCCTACTGGGTAGACACTAAGTACTTCCCCAGGAGTCTGTGCTTGCCAGGCCCCATTCAACAAATTTCCACAAGCATCTACTATATGCCCCTTGTAAATAAAAACAACACAGGTGGTGGTAAACTCAAAAGAGAAAGATAAAACGGGGTGGAGACTACAGTAAAGGCATCCTTGATGTTTGAATGGCATTTCAGCAGAGACTTGAATGATTTACCTATGTGAGCATCTGATGGAAGAGCAGACTAGGCCGAGGAAACAGCAACTTCACAGGTCTTCAGACAAGAGCAACCGAAAAACAAGTATGTGAAGGGGAAACAGGTAGAAAGAGATCTGGGAAGACAGAGAAGACCCTTTATGGCCTTATAGACCATTGCCAGGATTTGATTTCAGCACCAAGGAAGAACATAAGCCATTGGGGGGGTTCGCTCAAGGGGATGACATGGCCAGAGTTAAATTTTGATAGGACTATGTTTTTGGTCTCTTTTACAAAAGATTGTAACAAGAGTGGGGAGAGGGAGATAACAGCAAGATCCTGTTGGCTCCGTGGCGGGGTGGGGGTGGGGGGGGTGGGGATTTGGTTCAAATCTGCTGTTCGAAGTGAGAAGTCTTACATGAAGATGGGTTTTAAAGTGGGATTTAACACCAAGAGGCTGGAGAAGCAAGAGAAAGAAAGCAATCAAAGGTGGTACCTGAAAAAGAAGAGGGGAGGGGAATGAGGGGAAGGGGAGGCTGAGGTGCTTAGATAGTCCAAGGTTGGGGAGATGTGGAAGACCTCCACACCTCCGACAACTAGGAAATGGTTTCCATGGAGACTGGATGACACCCAGGAGAGTGTGGTATCCCAGAAGCCAAGAAAAAGTGCTATGTCAACGTGAGGCCAAGTTAGCCAATGACATAGCCTTGGCGATGCTGAGGCCAGCAGAGTGACGTTGCTAAGAGTCTGCAGTGTGACATTGCCGAGAGCTTGCTCAATAGAAATGAACCCAACTGAGGGCTGGAGAGTTGGCCTAGCAGTTAAGAGCACCGACTGCTCTTGCAGAGGACCCGGGTTCCATCCCCAGTACCCACATGGAGGCTGAGAGGCGTCCTTGACTCCAGATTCCAGGGGAATCTAACACCCTCTTCTGACCTCCGAGGCATTGCATGACACGGGTGTACAAACCTACATGCAGACAATACATTCATACACATAAAAAAAAAAAAGGAAATGATCCTAACTGAATTGAGTTCAAAGGAGAATATAAGGACCAGAAATGAAGGTAATGAGGTGAAATAACTATTTTTAGGAATTTGCTATGAAATTCTCTAACCTTACATATTGGTGTGGCAATAAAGGCATCCTGGGGCCAAGTGTGCATAGGCATCTATGGTTGTGCAAGAACTGGTCACTCACTGGGCTCTGTGTTCCTAAATACCAATGTCTGAGAATTTATCATGTGCAGCAAACTGTGGGGAAGGGGCTGGAGCAACATGGGTTTGGTTCCCAGAACCCATAGTGTGGCTAACAACCACATGGAACTCTTGTTCTAGGGTATCCGACACCCTCTTCTGGCCTCTGCAGGCCCTGCATGCATGTGGAATACTTACATACATGCAGGCAAGACACTCATACACATAAAATAAAAGTCATAAATAAAATATTTTGAACTGTGGGGAAGGTCCTTCCTTCCTTCCTTCCTTCCTTCCTTCCTTCCTTCCTTCCTTCCTTCCTTCCTTCTTTCTTTCTTTCTTTCTTTTCTTTCTTTCTTTCTTTCTCCTTTCTTTTGAGATAGGGTCTCTCTGTAGCCCCAGACTGTCCTGGAACTCACTCTGTAGACCAGGCTGGCCTTGAACTCACAGAGATCTGCCTGCCTCTGCCTCCTGAGTGCTAGGATTAAAGGCATGAACCACCACAACCAGCTGGGAAGGTGTTTCTATAAAGCAGAGTAGCAAAGTATCTTCACTGCCCTCTGCTTGTAACGGAAAACTTCCTATCACATGAATAGTGTGACCCACATAGCTCCTGGGCAACAAGCCTCTACTCAGCATCTTCTTTGCTATTGGTGTTTAGAGGCTTTTTGACCTCTTGGAATTTTAAAGGCTTTTGAGCAATCTGACTTTTGTCTGTATCAGTAAAGTAATAAAAATCTGGGCTGGAGATGTAACTCATTGATAGAGCTCTGCCTGGCATCTGTAAGACCCTGGGTTTTATCCCCAATTCCAGAAAATTAGAAAGAAATATCTGGGTTTTGACAATTCATCTACAAAAGGAATCGTGGTCTAAATCTAGCACTCATAACTCTTTTTTCATTGTCAAGAGGTTACAAAATACTGTTTTCACATATATCACTTCACCAATCTTCATAGATATAAAATATGAGCAGGAATTATTATTTCTTTTTTTTTGTCTTTTTGAGATGGGGTCTCCCTGTAGCCCCAGCTGTCCTGGAACTCACTCTAGACCAGGCTGGCTTTGAACTCACAAAGATCCACCTGCCTCTGCCTCTTGAGTGCTAGGATTAAAGGTGTGTGCCACCACACCCAGCAGGAATTATTATTTCTAACACACACACACACACACACACACACACATTGAGATATCAACAACCTCTGCACAGTCTATAGAAAATAAAAGGTGAGCGGGCATGATGCAGCCCACCTATATTCCCAGTACACAGGAGGTTGAGGCAGCAGGATTAGAAGTTCCAGACCAGACTATAAAATAAAATAAAATAAAATAAAATAAAATAAAATAAAATAAAATAAAATAAAATAAAATAATAAAGGAAAGGAGAGAGAGAAAACGAGAGAGAGAGAGAGAGAGAGAGAGAGAGAGAGAGAGGGAGAGAGAATAGCATTGCACTTTTTTGCAGTATTATTTGTTCTGCTTTCAAATTTTCAGGGGATTTGGTGACTCCCAAGGGCACCAGTTATGGGAGGATATGTACAGCACTAGGTGTGAGGCATGGGGGAGAGATTTATCACTGGATAGTATTTACTCCTGAGCTTTATACATTTTCACACTTGCAAAGTTGTTGTCTATGCCCAAATCTGTACCTCAGGTCGACATCAGGCATGCATGAAAAATAATCTCAAGTGCCTTGAAGGGCTAAAAATATGGAGCCTTGGCCTCTTAGGGTTCTATGAAAAATGGGGCCTTCATCTAACCAACTTGTTTGTCCTTGTCTTTTACAAATGTCTCTGTGATGGTTGTCAAGATTTCCCACCAGCCATTTGGAATAAAAGTCAATGACTCATTGGCAAACTATTCAATCAACACAGTTATAGACCATTGTGGGGTTCTGATGGAGGGCTGCCCAGGCTCTCAGCATCCTAACAGTAATAGGTCCATGTCGACATTGACCTCACATCCAAAGTTCTCCATCTAGAATATTATTAATGTACAGTCATTGGGTATTGATTTATTTTAACCAACCAGCAACAGCAATTGTGGTATTGAAACACCGGCAGGCAGAAGTCCACAGATTAAAAGAAAGTTCGAAACAAAGTCAAATTTACATATTCATTTGTTTGATTGAAGTGTTTCCAATAGGCTAGGAAATTAATAATGACTTAATAGAAACTGTGGGGGGAAATTGATTAACATTTAGAAAATACAAGGTAAGAGCTTCACCTCACTTTTTATGCTTGAATAAATTTCAGTACAATTTAGGACATAAGCATAAAACTAATAAAATAGAATAGCTAAGATGATAGCTTCTATCTGAACTGGAACTGAAGGGTATCTTTATAAATAGCCACAGGTGGAGGGTGCTGTCTATGAGCAGCACACTAATGATTTTACAACTGAAAATATATTATGTTTGGGGGGCTGGAGACATGGTTCAGCAGTTAAGCACACTGACTGCTCTTCAGAGAACCCAGGTTCAATGCCCAGTACACACATGTTGGCTAACCACCATATGTAACCCCAGTTCCAAGGGACTCCATCACCTTCTTCTGACTTCTATGGGCATTGCAGGACAGGGGTGCACTTACATGCATATAGGCATTAGTCATACACATTAAATAAAAATAATAAATAAAATATTTTTAAAATGTATTATGTTTTTATGAAAGTAAAGCGGAGTTTTTCTTCACTTCCTCGACTCTATGGCTGAAGTCCTCTTTCCTTTCTTCCTTTCTTTCCCCGATGCCATGTAGATCCAAAGAGAATCTGTGAAAAAGTACACATTTGTTGTGATGGTAGCTTCAATTGTCAACTTCAGACAATCTAGAATCACCTGGGGAGTCTCAATAGGAATTGCCCAGATTAAGTTAGTTTTTAGGCATGCCTATGAGGGATTTTCTTGGTTGGGTGAATCGAAGAAGGAGGACTCCCTCTGCCCTGAATACTGACTGGATGATTTCTTTTTCTATTTTTTTTTAAATAAAATTTCTACTTTTTAAAAAAATATTTATTTTTTTATTGTATGTGTATGAGTGTTTGGGCTGTATGTATGTAATTGCACCATGTGTATATAGTGCTTGCAGAGGCCAGAGGTGGGCATCAGAGTCTTTGGAAGTGGAGTTTGGGAGGCCATTAGCTGCCATGTGGATGCTGGGAACTGACGCTGGGTCCTCTGGAAGAGTAGCCAGTGCTCTTAGCCTCTGAGCCATCTGTCTAGCACTCTCGAGCCCTGGTCTATATGAGAGTGAGCCGAGCACAGGCATGCATGTTTCTATTGCTCTCTTCTGACTATAGATCTAATGTGACCGATTCTTTCTTGCTGTTACCTCTGTGGTTTCCCTGCTCTGATGGACAATAACCTGGCCTTGTGAGCTAAAATGAACCTTTTCTCCCCTAAGTTACTTTTGTCAGGATATTTTGTCACAGCAACAGAAAACTGAACTAAGACACTCAACTAGAGAAAGGGACAACAGGAGAGACAGAGAGAGACCCAGAAAAAGGGAAGTAGTTTGTCTTTCAAATGAAAGAGCTAGATGACCTGGGTTCGAATCCCAGCTCTGCCAGACTAGCTATGAGAACTTGAGCAAATGGCCTCCCACTCTGACCCTCAACTACTCATCCATAAGTGAGAAGAACATTTGTACCAGTAGCTTGTCGTGAGCATGAACTGAGTTAATACAAAGTGCAGATTACAGTGCCACAGTGCCAGATCGTAGCAAGTTCTCAATAAACATTCAGCCTATTAGCCTTGCCATATCCTGGAAAACAGGGGTTGTATATGTAAGTCTTCATCACAGTGCTAGGTGCAGGCCAACACCAAATCCCAAATAAGTAATAAAAACTCAGTAGCTAGCATAGCGCTTGATACATGCACAGTTGGGATGCTAGGTGCAAACAGTGCCAGTACACGTGTATCTAGCTGAAAGATAGAGAAACTGAAATATAAATGGCTTTGCCCAGGGTCACAGAGAATCTGGGCTGGACTTAACTATCCTGATTTCTGCACCGACACCTAAACTATTCAGAAACTTAACCTAACCCTGCCGGGAAAATGACAGTGTGTTGTCATCAGCAGGCCTGCATGCAGATCTTAAATGCCTGACCAGTGGTAAGTTGTGGACTTGAATGATCTCATGTAACTCTTTAGAAAGTCCTGCAGAGTGGACATTGCTCTTCCCATTCTACCCATAATCTAGCGGTTAAGAGCGCCGACTGCTCTTACAGAGGACCCGGGTTCGATCCCCAGCACCCACATGGCGGCCGAGAACCGTCTGAGACTCCAATTCCAGGAGAACTCCAGCTCCAGGGGAATCCGAGACCCTCTTCTGACCTCCGCGGCATTGCACGACATGGGTGCACAGACCTGCATGCAGACAGTACATTCATACACATACAGAAATAAATGAAATAAAAAAATTTAAAAAAAAAAAGAAAAAAAAAAAGAAACCCAGACCCAAGGACCCACTGGGACAGAAGAAAATCCCTGTTCAAACTGTGTGCTGACAAAACACTGGTTCTTCATAATAGCTCTAAACCAGGCAAGCAACTAAAAGCCAAGGCCTGGTTCTGCCTTAAAGTCACCTTGGGAAGATAACAAAGGTCAGAATAAGCCACAACAGGATATAGACCCAGACTGCTGATAAGGAAGCCTATACTTAAAGCCCACATGACCTTCTGAGAGTCCTACATAATACTCCTAAAATACTCATCGGTGTTACAATACTAAGACAATAATGCTGGAACAATTGCTATGTACCTATTAAGAATAATAGCCCTGGGCCAGCCCATCCAGACACAGGAAGGGCTCAGTAGATTATCAAGTACTAATAATGACATATTGTGAGCACCTGTTGTGACTAAGCGCCCTTGGGACGCTCTGTGTAAGCCACATCTTACCAAAGAGTTTGCAGGAATGTCAGGAAGAAGAAACAGCATCAGGCAAAAAAATTTAGCCAAGATGGAAGGTTAAGTTCAAAGAAAAGTTGGAGGACTTCATGGTTCTGGGAGATGGATTTGGTCTCTGCTCTCAAAGCATTTAAGCCCTTTTGGATGAAAGAAGACACACCAATCACCAACAGATAAGTTCAAAGACAAAAGAACTGGTGCAGATCATTGTTAAGACAGTCAATGAACTTACTGCCAAGTGAAGGATTTACTAAGGGCGTGATTCTGGAAGGGTTAGCAGAATTTGGAAAGCTGGGAGTGTTTCATTGGGCCCTCAGGATCTGGAGTTGGCAAACCTGTAACTTAGAGCCATTATTAGCTAATATTTTAAAGTATCAGGCATTATTTCAATGAGTTTATTATAAACCTTGTTATTAATATGAATCTTGTGCATTTATATTTGGTTTATTACTTTAAAGAGGGTATTATTTTGCAGACTTAAAAATTTTTTTTAAATCCCATAAAGTAACATAAAATAAAGACTGAACACGTCCCTATGTCCCTGTCTCCCTCAATCTTGCCTATGTGAATTTTTCATATTGTCACTGACTTCTTTTGTGTATACCCTGTTCCACGGAGCTCCGTGTTGGGTGGAAATTGAGACAGGAAAAAATCATGAGGACATGGTCCCTTCTCTCCGCTTGCGCCCTCCCTAAATCACTTCCGACCTCACTGTAAGGAGACAATATTGAAAATACTCAAAAATAACCCCACTAAAACATGAATCAAAAAGTGGCGGCTGGTGGACACGTTTTTAAAATTGCTTGGTTGCATTGAGGTCCCTTTAGTGCTCGGAGGACTTTAATAAAATTGATTTTCTGAGTACAGCCTTTTAGCAGCTTCTGTATAAGCTTGAAATATGAACCCTTCATTGTCGAAAGTGTTTCATTTTTGCCCTGTTACTAATGATGAAGGGAGAATGTGAGTTTGGAATTCTCGCTGCTGACATTCTCATAATTAAATAGTGCTAATAATAAAGCTTTGCAGATTTGGAACAAACTGGCGCAGAGGTGGAACAGTATACCGTATTTCATTTAGAGACCATGGCAATTAGCCCTTAATGAATAGTACACAGGGACATATAGGGAGTTATTTCTACACATCGTTTATTTGCCAGATCACAAAAGGCGACATTTTCATTCTGCTGATTGAAAATGATTCTCAGGATTTCTTCTGTAGGCCTCTTAAGTAATTGCATTGCAAAACTTCGATAAATAAAAATAAAGAGAGGAACATTAATTGCTTTTATATCTGCAGTCTAATTTCAGCCAAGCTCAGAACACTAAGAGCTCTGGCTTTCAAGCTGTACGACAATAGATCAAAAATAGAAGGCTCATCGTGTTTGATATATTTAGATGGTGATGTTTTTCTTTTCTAACTTTAGGAGAGCTTTGTTCCCAGGCACACAGTTAGTGTTCTCTGAGCTGCCATGGGAATGTTTTCATAGGGGCCTCTGGGGTGGGGTGACTGTGAAGTTGTTACTGAAGAAAAACAATGTTTGTCCTCAAGGTGAGATGAGAGAAAGAACTCAACTGTCAAGGTTGGAATGGCCCAGGAATGGCTGGCCAGTTATGGTCTGCCTTCTACTTCTATCTTTGGCTAAAGTTTTTAAAGCAAGGGTTAATTACTTTTTAAGGTAGGTAACTTCTAGAACTACTTTGATAGAGTTAAAAATGTCATTTCTTGGTTTTGAAATTCGATGCTGTCAGTTTCCTCATGGGATTGATTGTCCAATTAACACTTCCAAGGAACCAGCTAGGGAACTCTGCCCTCTGTGGAGGCCTGTGTATGGATCCTGAGGACACAGGAAGCTTAGTAATCATGCACCAAGGGGACCTCTTAGCTCTTCAATTCTCAAACTGTTAAGAGACTCAGGCTCAGCCATACTTTGAAGCAGAGCATTTTGGGAGAAGAACCTATGTAGGGTCACCCGAGAAAATGCCAACCCCTCAGTTAAGAAGTCTCTTCAGACACAAGTCCACTATGGAAGTGCAAATGTCCCTGTCAAGGGGCTGTTTTCCCTGTGAACTTACAACAGGACCGGGGAAAGCTAAGTTTTAGTGAAGGCTGTGTTGGTTTCTACCGTCAACTTGACACAAAGCAGGAAAACCTGGGAAGAGTGTCTTACTGAAGGATGGTCTAGGGGTAGTTGACCTGTGGGTAGGTCTGTGTAGGGGTAACAATGATGATAATTGGTGTGGGAAGATCCAGCCTAAAAGTGAGTAGCATCATTCCCTGGGTTTAAGTTTTGTATTGAATAAGAGTGGAGAATTCGGGGCTGGAGAGATGGCCTAGCGGTTAAGAGCGCCGACCGCTCTTACAGAGGACCTGGGTTCGATCCCCAGCACCCACATGGCGGCTGAGAACCATCTGTAACTCCAATTCCAGGAGAACTCCAGTTCCAGGGGAATCCGAGACCCTCTTCTGACCTCCGCGGCATTGCATGACATGGGTGCACAGACCTACATACAAACAGTACATTCATACATATAAATAAATAAAATTAAATTAAAAAAAAAAAGAGTGGAGAATTCAGGCTGGAGAGATGGCTCAACCATTAAGACCACTGGCTGCTCTTGCTAGAGGACATGGGTTCAGTTCCCAGCACCTACATGATGGCTAACAACTGTGGCTAACTCCAGTTCCAGGGGATCGGACCTCTTCTGATCTCTGTAGGCATCACACAACACACTATACTTACATACTGACAGGTAATACACTCATGCACATAAAATAATAAAAATTTTAAAAGGAGAGAGATGGCTCAGTGGTTAAGAGCACTGACTACTTTTGGAGAGGACCCAGGTTCAAATCCCACCACCTACTAACAACTGCTCTTAACTCAAGGGGATACAATACTCTTCTGTCCTCCACAGGCACTGCATGACACAGGTACATTTACATACATGCAGGCAATACACCCATACACAAAAAATAAAAAATAAAATATTTAAAAAAATTAAAGAACAGAGAATTCAAACTGAGTGGCAGGCATGCATTTGTTTCTTCCTGCACTTTTCTGTTTGTTTAGTTGGTTTGTGGTGTTTTTGTTTTTTGTTTTTTGAGACAGGGTCTTTCTTTGTAGCCCCAGCTGGCCTGGAACTCACTATGTAGACCAGGTTGGCTTTGATCTAATAGAGACCTGTGTGCCTCTGCCTCCCAAATGCTGGAATTAAAGGCCTTTGCCACCTTATGCTCTAGCACTGAGACAAAGGCCCAGCCCCCAAGGAAAGGCTTTTTCCCTTGGAGTACATGGCTGGGTGTAGATCAGCCCTTCTGGATGCAGGAGACTTGAGCACATAAGTGAAGGCGAAATTCAGTGGCCTGTATTTTGATCACTGCTGTGTCTTTTGAAGAGAAATGTCCCTTCAGCTCTTCAACTCATTTTGAGTCAGGCTGCTTGCTTTTTTTGTTGTTGATCTTTAAAAACTTTTTATATATCCTACTGTTTTTTTTTTTAATCCAATACATGATTTACAAACTTTTTATTTTATACTCTGTTGATTAGGTCATTTGTTGCAAAGAAGTTTTAAATTTTTATTTTTATTTAGCCCCATTCTTTCTTTCGATCTTTCACTCTGTGTTTTTAGAGTTAGAACCAAGTAACCCTTGCCTGAATGATTCACTTGTAGTCAAGCTTGAGAAGCTTAAAACTGGTCCCTAACCTTTCTAAATGAGCCCAACACCCCTTCGCTCATCTTCTTTTTAAAAATCTCACTTAGAGGAACAGTGAGAAGAAGGCTCAGTGGGTAAAAGCACTTGCTACCAAGCCTGACGATCTGAGTTCAATCCCTGGGATCCACATTATGGGAAGAGAGAACCAACCCCTACAAGCTGTCCTCTGACCTATACAACAGACACACACACACATACACACACACACACACACACACACACACGCACACACACTTACAGTATAAGTTTTTTAAAAATCTCACTTAGATGGGCTGGAGAGATGGCCTAGCAGTTAAGAGCGCTGACTGCTCTTGCAGAGGATCTGGGTTCGATCCCCAGCACCCGATTGGTGGCTGAGAACCATCTTTAACTCCAGTTCCAGGGGAATCCAACACCCTCTTCTAGCCTCCACAGCATTGCACGACACGGGTGCACAAACCTACATGCAGATAGTACATTCATACACATTAAGAAAAAACAAACACCTCACTTAGAGACTTATCTATAGAAGAGAGAACCAATTGAACACCCCAACCACCCAGTATCTTCAGAATTAATTCCTGAAAAAGTACCGTAAGTTTGGGGAACATTGGCCTAATGAGCTAACTCCCTCCTTTTTAAAGGGGAGTCCCAAGTCTTATGAAAGCAAGCTGAGTTTCTGGAAGTGGTTGTCCCTTTCCTTCCAACCTCTGTCCAGAAGCTGAGGATCATCTTTGGCCAGGACTGGTAAGAGTCAAGAAGACCACCAGGTGGTATAAAGGCCAGCCAGGGACAAAAATCTTTCCATGCATGCTATGGACTGCACGTGTGCACCTTCCCCTGCCACATGATGAAATCTTACCCCCTCCACGCAATAATATTTAGAGGCAGGGGCTTGGGAAGCAATTAGATCAGATCGTGAATCCCTCCTGAGATGTGTTAGGGTTTTGGATCTGAAGTGCCCATAAACACTTACATCCCAGCTTATGGCATTTATTTCATCTGTGGAGCCTTTAAGAGGTAATTCCTGGCTGGCAGAAGAACATTGCTAGGATACCCTGGGAGGCTCCAGACTGCTTCCTTTGCTTCCTGGCCATCTAAGAAGTGAGGAGCCTTTACTACACAGTCCCTCTGCTACGGACAGAACTGTGTCTGCCACCTTGCTTTCTTCACCTCCCATGATGCACCGAAACACCCTTGAAACTGTGAGCAGAATAAGCCCTTCCCCCCTTATGTTGTTTCTGTCAGATATTTTGTCTCAATGTGAAAAGTGACCAAGCTCTCTCCTCCTTTAACAGTGGAGAATAGAAGAACACTGTCCTCTGTAAATCCAAACACAGACCTTGCCAGATACCAGACTGCCTAGCACCTTGATCTTGACTTCTCAGCCTCAAGAAATATGAGAAATAAATGTCTATGCGATCTGTTACAGCAGCCCCAAGCTGACTGAAATAACGCCTATGGATATTGTTGGAATAAAAACACAATATTAGCATGAAATACTATTGCCATTACCCAGTGTTAACATTTCCTTCATAGAACAGTCTGCAGATAACAAGGTGAGAAAAGATGTTTCTATTTTTTAAAGAGAAAAAAACCAGTCAAGTTTAACTAGGTAATTAATTAATTCACAAGTAGAGCCAAAGTGGGAGAGATTATTATACAATGACTGTGATAAAGAGTAAACCCTCAGGTAAGTGATGATCAAAGACATGAAACAGTTTTGGTTGGATGTCCTATTACAATTCGATTTCAATATAAATAAGCTGACACCAGAAGCAAGCCATTAACCCCAAAGCCGCTGGCTGTTCATTAGCTAAGACATAATTTTACATTTCATTATTATTCATGTTGACTAAATTTCCATTAAAACCAATTTAGTAAACTGGCCCTCCATGGGCTTGAAATTAATGGAGGAAGAGAAGACAGGGAGGGGACCAAATAGGCTCCAGTTCAGCATGGAGGAATGGGAAGCTCATGGGGCAGATTGCCACTTTAATTAAAGATAATGTCTCAATTTGCTCTCTAGAAAATGCCTGGGAGATCTTCCCTGGCCAGAGCCTCTGGCACCTTCTGCAAGTGGGCTTTTTCTGCTTTAAATTTCTGCTGCTGGGTTTCTGAGGCAGTGGGGGGACACTCCCTGTAGCGCCCCCAGCTTCCTTGCTGAGCTGCCTCTGGTAGGGAGAACCTTGTCTGCGAGCTCCTGAGCTCTTATCCTGAGCCAGGCTGTGAAAGTCTCTAACTTTTTGGTCCCTTACTCAGGCTTAATGACTTTTATTTAACATGTAAGTGTGACCCCGTCAGCTCTTACTTAATGAGCATTCTCCTTGACCAAGCCCTGGGCTAAGATCTTTCATGAATTAGCTCATTTAAATGTTCTAATCTCTCTAATGGGGTAGAGTCAGTTATTATTCTCACTTCACACCCTAGAAAGCCCAACCGTGAGATGGTTAACTGGCATTACACAATGGAGGACAGAGCTGAGATTCAAACCCAGATACATGCACTCACCCACTAGCTACACTGCCTCTCTCCAAAATGACTAAGCAACACTCAACTTCTTTCTATACTGAAGACTGAACTGAGGGCTTCACATACGTTAGTCAAGTGCTCTACCACTGAGTTACATCTCTAGCCTCATTCTACTTTTTATGTTGAGACAGGATCTAAGTGAATTGCCTAGGTTGACCTTGAACTCACTCTGTAGCCTGGGTTAACTTTGAATTTACAATCCTGCCTCAGTCTCTGGAGTTGCTGGGCTTCCAAACCCACGTGACTGGGCCCACCCCGAATGTATTTATAAGTACCTGAATAAACCCAGTGTAAAGTACCTGGTGTCTTAGTGGGGAAAATTCTGTAAAGTGAATAAGGGACAGTTTTTCGGGGTTTTTGAAGACAGGTCCAAAGATTTTTTTGAACAGATTCTTCTGGGAGTCCCAAAGTACAAACCAGCTTCCTGAACAGAATTTAAAACAGAGTTTAGTAGTTACACATGCTAAAGTTTATTACAAATCATTTAGCCTGCACACACATTACATATCGAAGACAATTATTTAAGAAAAAAGGAAAGATGTTTAATGTTGACATACAAGGCTGCTCTGTGTCGGGCGCTACTGGAAGAGTTCTGCATTTTCATTGTGTTAGTTCAGACACAAACTCTACGAGGCAGGTTCTTTGCTGACAAATGAGGAAACTGAGGCAAGCAAAAAGGTAGTCCTGCACCAGATCTCCTAGCCAGCAAAGGTCAGGACGACGCAAGCTGGTGCTTATATCCTAAAGATGGTGCAGAAGAAAGACGATTGGATCAGGAAGGTGTCTGTTTTGGCATCTTGTAAAATGATGGCTCTATCACCTGCTATCCGAGAAGACTGCCAGGGCAATGCTACTCTGAAGCCAGCATGCCCCAGTGCGGGGCGTTGGCAGCACTGCAGCACTTGTTTGCCAGAGGGCAGAGTGCCCAGTGCAATTGGAGGACCAGGTGGACAGGTGTGTCCACATCACAGGCCCTTGGGGGCCAGTGCTCCTTTTTGGAGAGTACAGCTTTCCTTTGGTGCACCTGGACACTAGTCCACCAACTCTGGAAGCCAGAGGCCTATAGATGACCATCCTGATTGCTGTGGAGTACTGCAGAAGAGCAGGAGCACCAGGTGAGAAGCTCCCATGCAAGAAGCATTCTGTTTGTCCTGAGGATATAAGCATACCTCCTCTCTGACCTAAAGGAGCCAAAGGCTGGCTCCTCCTTCCTGCCAGAGCTGGACCAATATCATAGCTCCAAATTGAAACAGTCCATGCTACAGTGTATCTGCAGCCCTGTGTCTGGTGAGTTTCATTCTTGGGTCACTGTCACAAATGGCCCCCACTACCACACCAACCCACCTGCCTTCAAAGCTAAGGTTGAATAATGGACACTTCCTTTGTCCCCTGTGGTTATTGTAAGTATCCAATAACTGATCTCGAAGAGCTGAGTGGCCACCAGTGGACTTGAGCACAAATCCGCAGGTGAATACCTTCTCACTAAATGGCCTGGGGCAGTGAAACCCTGTCTTTCTCTAAAAGGGAATGAATGACAGCAGAGCCACCTCTGTGGATGGCTTGTGTGTGTGGGGGGGGGGGGGGCGTTGTTACATACCCCAGAAAGCTCCACGCTGAGACTCAAAGCCAGACCCATATTCTAGATAATGTTAAGTGAAATGGGTAACTCAGTGTTAAACACATATTAAAAAACAGACAGAGGGGCTGGAGAGATGGCCTAGTGGTTAAGAGCACCAACCGCTCTTGCAGTGGACCCGGGGTTCGATCCCCAGCACCCACATGGCGGCCGAGAACCGTCTGAAACTCCAATTCCAGGAGAACTCCAGTTCCAGGGGAATCTGACGCCATCTTCTGACCTCCGCGGCATTGCACGACACGGGTGCACAAACTTGCATGCAGACAGTACATTCATACACATAAAGAAAACAAAAAGCAAAAAACAAAAACAGACAGAAAATAGCCCTGTCTGTTGGAAACATTAATGCAAGTTTCAGGTTTAGTGTGGGGAGCCAGAGTTTGGAAAGGCTAATTGACAAGGTGATAACTCATGCCTGAGCTGGGGTCCCACTTCAAGTGGCCACAGTGACCTTTCAGACCCACGCCAACCCCTTTATTAGCTCCTCTCTCCCTTTCTGGCCTCCACAAACCCTCACTTCTTTACCTAATCAGAGGCCATGAAGAGCAATCCTTTCTTGGGAAAGGGACGCTGTCCTTAGAAAGGCATCTAAAAGGGTACCATTTGTGGAGCAGAAAGGCCATAGGCACTCTCTCCATGACACACACACAAAAGCTCTTGTTGTGGACACAAATAAGAAGAGTTGAACCCTCACCCGTTGTAATTCACTTCATTTATTGACCAGAGTTCTCCCCTGCAACCCCGGGTTCCTTTGCATTTGTCAGCGGTTCAGAGACCCCTGGCATTCAGCGTGATTTGTAATGTAAATTATATAATTGTACTTTCACATATTTTAACATCAAATGAAATGATTGACTACAGAATGGGGGCTGTCTACAGGTGGGGGTCAATTACCATCTGAATAATCGCAGTGCCACACAAGAATAGCATCGCTGCTGAGCGTGACATATTTTTATCTCTATGCATTTCAATGAAGTCAGGCTGGTACATAAAAGGTTATCACCTAGGAAACATATTTTCCTAAGCACAAGTTAAACATGCAAGGGAGATCAGCAAAGATATTCAATTTAGCCAGTCAACCCTAACCTATTAATATTTTAACAAAATCCAGTGAGGATAATTTTTTTCTTTGATCCCATTTCATGTGAGCAGCCGGGAAAGGGAAGAAAAATTAAAAACAAAATAGTCAAGCATACAGAATGAGGTTATGTATTAAGTGGGCTATTTAATGTTTCTGGCATTTTCTAGCCCAAGGGAAAGTGTGGATGGATTTAACAATCAAGAGCTGTGTTCCCTTGGCCACAAAGTTCCAGAAACATAAAATAATCTATACCTCCAAGCTGACAAATCATACCTGACACCAGCTTCATCTCACCGGGACTCCCAAGATCAGCATTAATCACATGTTACACGGAGTCAAAAGAAAAGCAAATCACACCACACTGAAGAGTGAGATGGAAGGTCTTTGGGCAAGGATTTTAATCAATAATATGTGGACTGATAACCAGGAGCTATTGTTTTAATCTCCCAATATGAAAAGAAATGACTGCAAAGCACACAACCACCAGAAGCCATTCGGAGCTCACGATGCTTTGAAGAACCAGATGGAGTTAGGTAGCTCAACTTTCCCTCTTGATTCATGAAGACAAATAAGCAAGGATTTTGCTTTCAATGGAGAATCAAGTCCATGGGTAGGCTTATTTCTGGAGCCCATGGTTGCTCTCTGCCTAGCGCTTAACTCTGCTCTGTAGAAATGCCCACTGGCTCTATCTGCAGACCTATACGGATGGGGCCGTGCTGTCCTCACAACATAACTGGTGTGGTAGGGATTGGCTCTGGAACAAGGATGTGATGCATCAGAAGCCACCAGGGCCAATGTGGGAGTTCCTGGTGGTGCTGACATGAAAGAGGATGGAGGTAGAAAAGTGTCTCATCCAAATTCATGTGTTAAAGCTGAAATGCTCACTACCTCAGAATGTGACCTTTGGAAATGAGGGTATTGTTCATGCAATGGGTTAAGATGAGGTCCTACTGGACTAGGGTGGTCCACCAATCCAATATGAGCAAGGTCCAAAGTAAGGGGGAAATTCAGACACAGAGAATGTCATATGTAGATGAAGGCAGAGATCAGAACCCCCAAAGACTGCCAGTGAGCCACCGTACACTAACAAAGAATGGAGCTGACTCTTCCTGGCAGCTCGCAGAAAGACCCCGACAGGGATCTTTCTGCAAGGGGAACATGGGGTCCCTTTTTAAGGTTCTTAGTCTCATTCATAAAATAATTTAAGAATGGGCTCAAACAGAAGCATTAGGTCAATTTTATTAGAATTTAAAGATAAGTTTTCAGGGCAGGAAAGCTGTAAAACTCAGCAACTTCTCTTAGGAGGAGAATGGAAGAGAAAAGGAAAAAGAGATGAATGAAGCCCTGCAGGTTTAGAGACTTCATGGAAGTCAGACACATGGTGGACTAGCAGTAGCATGGCAGGGAGTTTAAAGAAAGAATAAGAAAGCCCAGGACCTCGAGGCAGCCCAACGTATTAGAGAAAGCATGCTTAGAAAAGACCTATAAAGAAGAAAAGGAAAAGTTACGCTTTTCTGAAGAATTCAGAAAAAGTGGCAGACTTAGAGAAAACTACATGTCTGTGGGTGAGGATTCCAAGCAGGAAAAGTTGGCCATTTCATTAACACACTACATATTCCACCTGTCCCTTTAGGGTAACTTAAGGTGAACCCAGCTTCCTAGGGGTGGTTCTATGACTCAGCGATTGACCTGGGGTTGACCTGGCTCTATCCAGGCCAGAGTTTCTTATTCTCTGGACTGTTTCTCTGAAAGGGATTTTTTGCTAATGTAACAGTACTTTATATAGCAACACTGGCAAATCAGAGGTGTGAGTCTGTTCCTCCCATGTACTTTGTTAGCCTGTTGAGGTTTTAAGGATATGGCTGCTATTCACCTTGCCTAGGAATGGTGCTAACATACTGGAAGGCCGAACAACTGTCCATATAATACCTACATCAGGCAGTCGTGGCCTGAGCTCCTGGATCCAACCATACCTGAAGTTCTACCCTTGACCTTGCAATTTTCTGTGTTATTAAATTCCCATTTAATTAAACTGATCAGAATTGAGTTTTTGTCACAGTCAAAGAACCCCTCAATTATTTATTCTTAAAAGCAGTCAATGTGAACATAGGATAACTTGAGAGAGATGAGCATAAAGAATACAATAGTCTTGGCTAGACCACAGAAAGATTGCTTCCAGTTTGGAGAAGCATGTTTTTAGAAAGAAAATGGGCAGATCTGAGGAGAGGTATTAGGTGGGATGGATGCATACATTACAGGAACGGATACAAGTTGCTTGTCCTGGAGGAAAAGAGAGTATAGGAAGAGCATGATCCACGGCCTCAAATGGAGACAGGAGTGCTGTCTTAGTTTCTTTTATGTTTCTGTGATAGAAATGACTTTTATAAATGGGCATAATCTAGACTAATGGCTTTTCCTTAACCCCAACAAAACCATGTGCTCTTGTGTTTTGTGACCTGAGCACCTGATCTGGTTTTCTTGGTAACTTCAACTTGGTTCTCCACCCAAAAAGACATTAAATGAATGTGGGTGTCCTTTAGAATTAACATATGAAAACACTGAAAGGTGGGGCACCCAAGCCCATTGCACACAGTGAAGACTGGAAGGACATGTGGGATGGAAAGGCAGGATGGTCTCTTAAGACAAGCATGGAGCCAAGCTTGTACTTCCCTAATTGAAGCTGATGAAACCATTTTGAATAAAATTATGGGCGGGTCCTGACTCAGGGGACAGAGGGGTTCCAGACACAGATCCATCAGCACAGTTTCAGGAGGCATATAGTTCCGCAAGATACGTGTGTGGGTGGGGGAGAGTCTCAAGAACATCCTCGGAGTTTGGGCGCACACTTAGAAACTAAATTTAAGAGTCAGACTTTTTGTTCAGGTAATTGTAAAAATCCTGATCAACATAAGGAAAAAAGGATTTATTCTGGCTCACAGTTCAAGGTACAGGGGGAAGTCGGGGCAGTGGAGGCTGAAGCAGCTGGTCACAACACATCCAAATCAGAAAGCAGAGAATGAAGAATTCATGTACTCAGCTCCCTTTCTTCTTTTTATCCAGTCCAGGACCATAGCCCTGGGCATTGAGCCACGCACTTTCCGGTGGATCTTCCCACCCTTGTTAACCCCATTAAGATAATATCTCACAGGGCCAGCTAGAAGGGTAAAGGCTGATGACCTGAATTCAATTCTTGGAACCCACCTGGTGGAAGCACAGAACCTAATTTTTTAAGTGGTTTTCCAACTTCCATATGCACATGTGCATGCACACACACACACACACACACACACAATAATAATAATAATAAATGATAATCCCTCACTGGCATGCTCAGAGGCCTATCTCCCAGTTCATTTTAGATTGTGTCATTTTGACAATTAACAGTAATGGTCATAAATGGCAATATAAAGAAGGCTTGGGATATATTTGTGGGATCCCTGGGGACAGAATTAAGACGCCATGGGAGGCGGCGTTGGAGTGGTTGTGCAATGCTCTGTGAGAAGGGATAAAGAGAGCAGTGGGCCCCATTACAGGAGGCGTCTCTCCAGTGGGAGAGACTGACATTGACCATACATGCTACGTGGGTTAGTGGGCTGGACGACCTCAAGGCCCTTCCCAGGCTGCACTTTTAGTCCTAAATTCTTTCACTAAAGCCCTAGTGAGTTTGGTGAAGACCTTTGTGATTTTTAGACTCTGTTTTTCCATTGCAACATAAGGGAGTTCGCCTTGACAATCTAAACTCACTTCTCTCTAGAATGGGCCGGTATTCCAGGACTCCCAGTCAGTTTATAATTTTCCTCCTTCCATATGCCTGGGGAGTCGTGGGCGCCCAGAACACACAATGGCTCTTGATGAGAGGGGACACACAAAACAGAGATCAATGTTCATATTCTCTTTGTCTTTGCTCTCATAACACTATCCAATCATGGCTGGGAGTTTAAGGCTGTTATTATAGTCAATCTGGCTATAGAATTTTTAGGTAGATGGTGCGTATTAGACATGTACTGTTTTTGAAGTCAAGAGGCCTCTTGGTCAGTTGAGGCACCTGAATGAAACCCAGCATTGCACGATAAAGCTCTTTAGGTCTTGAGTTCTCTTGTAAGAACTTGGGGCCCTATGCTGAGGAGTAGGGTGAAGGTGGGTGTGGTGGCTCAGCTCCAGAATGCCATCACCATTCTTTTGATTATCCTTTTAATAACTGGTCAGCTCACCAGCCACTCACCTGCCCTATGGACTTGATGTCACCAACAAGCTTGGAGGACGGAAGAGAAAACCTTTTCCCAGTGTTGTTCAGTGTGGCTGAGTCAACAGAACAAAGCCACTGCTGCTGCAGTGCTGTCAGGAAGGAATTCGAAGCTGGTCATGGGAGAGTCTCCATTCAGCATGCGAGAAAAGGCTCCAGTCACTGCTCAGCAGGTGAGATCTTGGCATCTGCTCCTCATCTCGATCTGGTTAAATTCTTCCTGGATGATAAATTATTTTTCAAGTCGTCAATCTTGTTAAAAAAATGCAATCTTTAAAACTATCCCTTGTGATCACTCAAAGACTGACCTTATTTTCATAAACCCATTTCTCAAGTTGGAAGAACTCTAGAAAGTCACAAAGTTTCCTTTTCTTTCTTTTTTACAAAGTTTTCTTTCAAGACCCTGGTTTGGTTCCGAGTCCCCACATGGAGGCTCCATAATTTCAGTTCCTAGGGATCAGACGCCCTCTTCTGACCTCCACCAGCACTGCACTTTCATATGTGTAGGCAATGAACTCATACATAAAATAAAAATAAGCAAAATATTTAAAAACTTAGTTCTCCATGAAAATACAACTTTTCATGTCAAATCCTGATCTTAGATTTGAAAGCACACATATACGCTGAAGCCTGCCAGTTCCCAGTGGGTTAGCTTTAGTTATTTTTTTTGTCACTGTGGCTAATACCTGAGAGAAGAAACCTTGGGGGAGGGGCTTTATTTTGGCTGGTGGTTTAAGGTTACAGTCCATCACAGTGGGGAATGCTGCTGGGCATGGCAGCAACACAAACAAGAAGCAGGGAGCGAAGATGGAAGCTGGCCCGGTCTGTACCCTCATGGCTCACTCCTATGGTCCTAATTCACCATCTGGGGTACAATATCCTACAGTGCCACCAGCTGAGAGTCAAGTATTCAGTCATAGGAGCCCATGGGGAGCACCCTTACACTCAAACCATGACAGCTTGTGAAGGAAGCAGGATGGGGGATCATTATTTTCAATTTCCGGGTGGAAAACTGTGGATTAGAGAAAGAACGTGTTCTGCCCAAGGTCACAGAGCTGAAGAAGCAGGTCAGAGCAGAACCCACATTTTCCTGCTAGATTTCCTTTGTAGTCTCTAAATACCACGAAGACCAAGAGCTGTTTTAAAACAAACACTTCTTTTTTTTTTTTTTGAGACAGGGTCTCCCTGTAGCTCTGGCTGTCCTGGAACTCACTCTGTAGACCAGGCTGGCCTCGAACTCACAGAGATCCGCATGCCTCTGCCTCCCAAGTGCTAGGATTAATAGGATTAAAGGCGTGCGCCACCATGCCCGGCATTTATTTATTTCTGTATGTGTATCAATGTACTGTCTGCATGCAAGTTTGTGCACCCGTGTCGTGCAATGCTGCAGAGGTCAGAAGAGGGTGTCAGATTCCCCTGGAACTGGAGTTCTCCTGGAATTGGAGTTTCAGACGGTTCTCGGCCACCATGTGGGTGCTGGGGATCGAACCCGGGTCCTCTGCAAGTGCGGTCGGTGCTCTCAACCGCTAGGCCATCTCTCCAGCCCCAAACACTTCTTAACTTTTAGACCCCAGAGTCTCAAAGTGCACTCCCAAGACCAGCAGAACAACCTCACCCAGGAACTTGCTGGAAATGTGAATAATTCATTTTAATATAGACACTCTGAACCTAGATCTGGAGGTGGATCCAAGCTGTGTTTTAAAAGCATCCAGCGCCAGGTGTGGTGGTGCACGCCTTTAATCCCAGCACTTGGGAAACAGAGGCAGGCAGATCTCTGGGAGCTCAAGGCCACCCTGGTATACAAAGTGAGTTCAGGCCAGCTGGGACTGCAGGGTGACCCTGTCTCAAAAAGACCAAAAAAAAAAAACAAAAAACAAAAAACAAAAAAACCTAAAAAACATCCAGGAGTTTCTATTCTTACAATTTTCAGAACCACTACCCTAGAGTGGTGTGGTGTTTTGCAAGTCTGCTTAAGGGCTAGTCAGAAATACAGGGAGCAAAGATTCCAGCTCATCCTCTCTGAGCCCTTTCAGTGAAGGCCAGAGTCCAAAGCACTGAAAAGCTTGTTATGACTCAAAAGCTAAGACAGCTTTGGCTTTGAGAACACAGGAATAAAGGCTTGCTTGCTCCCACAAGCCTGGCCCAAATCCTCTGCCTCTCACTCACCATTGATGCAGAACTGAGCCCAGCGCAGCCATGCGGCTGATTATGCCCTGGGACAGGGTGACCAGTTATTTTGATCCTGTAATCTTTGGAAAACAAAGAGCCCAAGTCTCCTGGATGTCTGGAGTGAGCAGAGGGGACTGTGGAGTTGTTTCATCTGCTACATGCCTGGCAGACTCTGAATATGCCCGAATGCTCCTTCCACTAGCCACACTTGTTCCTTCTCAGATTTAAGCATTTTGCTCAGGGCTATATTAATATGCAAAGAAAACAAATATCACCAGAAAGATGGAAAGAACAAGGAGTCAGTGATCATGAATGTTGAGAGACACTGGGAGAGCAAGAACAGGCTTTTTTTTTTTTTTTTTTTTTTTTTTCAGTAGTGGGGACTGAGCCTAGAGTTTTGCAGATCCTAAGCAACCCTTCTACCACTGACCTCTACCCCAGTCTACTTGTTGTTTGTTTCGCTCTCCCTGTAGCCCCAGATGGCCTGGAACTTGCTATATAGATTATGCTGGCCTCAATTTCACAGAAATCCTCCTGTCTCTGCCTCCAGAGTACTGGGATTAAAGGTGTACTCCACCACACATGGCTCTGTTTTTATTTTGAGGCAGTGTCTCACTAAGTTGGCCAGGCTGGCCTTGAAGTTTTGAGGCTCTGGAACTAATATCACAAACATGAAGAATGTTTTTTTTTTTTTTTTCCTTCTGCCCTCACATAAATTCCAAGGCAGCGGGGGGCCATGGAGAGGACTCAGCCACTCAAACTCTCCAAGCTGTCTGGCATTGTGATAGCTCTGTACACACACACACACACACAAAATCTGTCAGTGATGCTGACTGCCAGCGATGCTGCTGAGAAAGAGACAGATAACGTGAAGGAAAGTGCAGGTCTTTCCAAAGGCAAAGCAGTGTGGGACAAAGATGAGAACTCCATGGAACACAGAAACCAAGGCCTCTGCCAATAACAGTTCTCAGGCTGAGCTTGGCCAATGGGACAGCTTTGCTTAACCCTTGGCTTGGGGCAACAGTGCCATTTTAAAACGTAGATGTGTAGTCACTAATCAAACATCAGAGTCAAGCGTGGTAGCACAGGCCTGCAATCACAGCTACAGGATTATGAGGCGGAATCTAGATTCCAAAGCTTGTCTGGGCTATAAAGTGATTTGAGGCTAGGGTAAACTTGGGCAACTTAAGGAGATGCTGTCTCAAACTAAAGTTTAAAAATAAAGGGCTAGGCTGAGTGTGGTGGTGCATGTCTTTAATCCTAGTACTTGGGAGGCAGAGGCAGGTGGATCTCTGCAAGTTCAAGGCCAGCTTTGTGTAGGTATTGAGTTCCAGGACAGCTGGAGCTACAGGAAGACAGCTACTTTGTCTCAAAAGGACCAAATAAAATAAAGTAAAATAAAATAAAATAAAATAAAAATAAAGGGCTGGAAATATAATGAGTGATAAAACATTTTCCAGAATGAATAAGACCATGGGTTCCCTCTCCCAGTATCTATGAAACAGTAACAACAAACATCAAACAAACCAACCCGGAACTTTAATGCCTTAATTCCACATTTCTCTCCCCACCCCATCTCGAGGAAGTATCCTAAGATTTGTTTATCCTAGGTCTGTGTTCCTGCTTGGTAGCCATCTCCCCAGTCTCCATCGCAGACAAGTTCCCTTATGCTTGTTTCCCACCTGAACCCCACAAACACTGGTGTGTGGAAGGCCTAACCAAAGCAGGTCAGAGCATCTGTTATCTAAAACCCAGGGGGATTTTCTTTCTAAGCTAATATAGAATTGTCTCTGGGACAGCTGCATTCCAGAGAGCAACTGCCACAGAGATGGGTATAAAAATGGGCTCTGTAAAGGGTAGCTCTTCTTTGTTTTTTTTTTTTTAGCTTTTATATATTTATTTATTCTTTGAGAATTTCATGTACACAGATAGCATTATTTGATCATATTCACCCCCACATAACCATTCCAATTCCTCCCAGATTACCCTTCATATTCCCCTCTCAATTTCATGTCCTCTTTATTTTTATAACCATCATTCAAATTACTACTACCTATGTGCATGTGTGTATGAGGCCATTGACTGGAGCAAGGTCAACCTACCAGGAGCCTCACCCCAAAAGGAAGGTGACTCTTTCTCCCTAGGAGCTAGAAATTGTCCACCTCCTCAGCTTGGAACGGGGGCTCATGCCCCTGCCCACTTGGTACTGGAATGTTGATTGGCTCTATCTTTATTTTTGAAATATTTTTTAACATTTTTTTTCTTTTGGTCTTTTCAAGACAGGGTCTCCCTGTAGCCCCAGCCGTCCTGGAACTCACTCTGTAGACCAGGCTGGCCTTGAACTCACAAAGATCCACCTGCCTCTGCCTCTTGAGTGCTAGGATTAAAGGCGTGCGCTACCATGCCAAGCTTAACATTTTGATTAAAGTTATGTATATTTCTTATTTTATTTTATTTATTTTTTATGTGTATGAATGTACTGTCTGCATGTAGGTTTGTGCACCTGTGTCGTGCAAGGCCGTGGAGGTCAGAAGAGGGCGTCAGGTTCCCCTGGAACTGGAGTTAAAGACGGTTCTCAGCTGCCATGTGGGTGCTGGGGATCGAACCCAAGGTCCTTTGCAAGAGCAGTCGGCGCTCTTAACCACTAGGCCGTCTCTCCAGCCCCTAAAGTTATGTATATTTCATACATCGTTTCTCAGTTCAATCTAGACTCATCTTGTCTTCCACGCCTCCCACCCCACCTGAGTTCATGAACCCTGTATCTTTTTCTGATTCTTTTCAAATTTTTTTCTGAGCAGAGAATTATTGTCCTTGGAGGAGCTTTACTGTTTCAGTCAGTTCCCTGTCCCTATTCCTCTGCTGTTGTTCCCTCCAATCTAAATCACTTCAATATATGCATATATGTATATATGTCACACCTATACTAAAATGATATCATCTGTACACAAACTGTCATCTTCATATCATATTTCAGGATTTACATTTTTCCTTTTAAAATTTATATTACTCTAAAATATGCCTACATATCCTCCACCCATATACCAAGGTTCCAAAGTCTAAAAATAAGTGGTGGGTTAATTCTAAGCCTGTTAAGGGATTTACATTATCAGAGCACAGTTGCTTTCAGGGAAAATGGTATATAACGTTGATGTTGCTCAGTTTGCCTTACAACTCAGTGCTTGGAGCTAGCATCACAAATGAGGGATACCATTCATAGTTTGCTTTTCTGAGACTGTGTTACTTCACTTAACATAATATCTTCTAGTTCCATGCATTTACCTGCAAAGTTCATGATGCCATCTTTCTTTACCACTGCATAGAATTCCATTGTGTACATGTACCACATTTTCTCTATCCACTTGTTGGTTGAAGGGCACTTGGGATCCTTCCACCTCTTCGCTATTGTGAAGAGAGCTGCAATGAACATGGCTGTGCATATATCTCTGTGGTAGGATGAGTACTGTGGGTATATACCCAGGAGTGGTATGGCTGGGTCAGGTGGTAAGCTCATCTTGAGTCTCTTCAATATTCTCCACACTGCTTTCCATAGTGGCTGTACAAGTTTACATCCCCACCAGCAGTGGATGAGTGTTCCCCTTTCCCTACAACCTCTCCAGCGTTTGGCATGGTTTGCTTTCTTGATCCTAGTCAGTTTTATTGGAGTGAGACCATATCTTAAATTTGTTTTAATTTACATTTCCTTAATTATTAGTGATGTTGAACATTTTTACGATGTTTCTCAGCCATCTTTATTTCCTCATTTGTGAAGTGTCTGTTCAGCTCTTGACTCCATCTTTTGAGTGAGTCATTTGTTTTCTTCTTTGCTTTTTGAGTAGTTTATATATTCTAGAAGTCAATGCTCTGTCAGATGTATCACTGGTGAAGGTTTCCTCCCACTCTGTGGATTTTCTCTTCACTTCTTTGATTATTTTTTTCACTGTACAGAAGCTTTTGAGTTTAATGAGGTCCCACTTGTCAATTGCTAACCTCACTTCCTGTGCAGCAGCTGTCTGATTTGGGAAGTCAGCTGTTTGATTTAGGAAGTCTTCACCTACACCTATGTCATGTATATTGCTGCCAACCTTTTCTCCTATCATCTTCAGAGTTTCAGGTTTCACGTTGAGGTCTTTTATCCATTTGAAGTTGATTTTTGTACAGGGCAAGAGGTAGGGGTTTAATTTCATTCTTCTACAAGTGGTGACCCAGTTTTGCCAACACCATTTGCTGAAGATGCTGTCTTACCTCCATTGACTCTTCTTGGCCCCTTTGTCGAATATGAGGTGGTTGAAATTGTGTGTTCTCAAGTTTGGATCCTCAGTTTTGTTCCACTTGTCTACAGGTCTCTTTTTGTGCCAGTACCAGGCTGTTTTTATGACTATAGCCCTATAATATAGTTTGAAGTCTGGTATAGTGATCCCCCCTGTATTGTTATTTTCACTCAGGATTGCTTTGGCTATTCAGGGTCTTTTGTTTTTCTATATGAATTTAAAGATTTTTTTTCCCATGTCTGTGAAGAAACTCATGGGGATTTTAATTGGGATTGCATTGAATCTGTATATTAATTTGGGTAGAATGGCCATTTGCTCTCTCTTTTTGCAGACGATATGATAGTTTACCTAAGGGATGCTAAAAACTCCACCAGAAAACTCCTAGAAACAATCAAGATGTTCAGTAAAGTGTCAGGATACAATATTAACTTACGAAAATCAGTAGCCTTTCTTTACACCAATAACAAGCAACTGAAGGAATATAAGGAGAACTTCCCACTCACAATAGCATCAAAAACAATAAAATACCTGGGAACAAACCTAACCAAAGACACCAAAGATCTCTATAACAAAAATTTTAAACCTCTGAAGAAGGAGACTGAAGAAGAATCAGAAGATGGAAAGACCTCTAATGCTCATGGATTGGAAAAATTAATATAGTAAAAGTGTCCATTCCACCCAAATTAATATAAAGGGTAGATCTGCTATAAATCTAAAATCTCAATAATACAAATAAAAAAATTCAATAACTCTAAAATCATAGTTCTTAAAAAATGCTAACCAAATTACTTAAACAGTTTTAGATTCATTCATGTGTCTATTACCTACCAGTCTTATGATTATAAGCACCATTTTTTGGATCTTAAACATCCAGGGCTGAAGAGATGGCTCAGTGGTTAAGAGCACCACAACCATCCCTAATTCCAGTTCCAGGGGATCTGATGCCCTCTTCTGACCTCTTCAGGCATTGCACTTACATGCATACAGGCAATGCACTCATATTCATAAAATAAAAATAATAAAATATTTTTAAACCCAAAACAACAACAATAACAAGAAAAACATCCTTCTAACAGCCTGTGTGTTGAAAACTTAGTCCCCTAGCTAGATGCTACAGGGCGGTGGTGGGGTTGGGCCTCATTAGAAGTTTTAGGTCATTGGAGGGTATTCTTGAAGGGGATCATGGGACTTCAGCCACTTTCTCTTGTTCTTTCAATTTCCAGCCACAAAGTGAGCCATTTTCTCCACCAAGTGCTACCACAGGATGTGATGCTAAAGGTCAAAAGCAACACAGCCAGTGTGTTATGGACAGAAATCTCCAAGACTGTGAGTCCAAACAAACCTCTCTTCTTTATACATTAATTGTAGCAGATATTGTTATAGCAATAGATCACTGACTAACACTTCCCATGAGGAAAAAGTCTTTATTCTGATCACTGCTGTACATCCAGTGGTTAAAGCACTATAGGCTTTTACTAAATGTTTGTTGAGTGAATATAGTCATATTTATTGAGAGTTCATTCATGCTGGATTCTCAATACTTTATAAGTATAAAGAGCCCACAACATCCCTACAAAGGATTTTTTTTTAATACTGGGGGTAGAACCTGGGCCCTTATGGGTGCTAATCAAGCACTCTAACAGTGAGGTATAACCCAGCTCTTTTTATATTTTTATTTTGTAACTGGATCTTGCCAAGTTGCCCAGGCTGGACTTGTACTTCATATCCTCATCTATCAGCCTCTCCAGGAGCTGGGATTACAGGTATGCACCACTACCTGCCTCGGGGAGATCCTGCTGAACAGATGAAGAAACTAAGTCACAGAAGGGCTAACCATTGTGGGCAGTGCTGCCCTGCCAGTCTGCAGTGCAGCTGGGATGGAGAGAAGAGAACTCGTATGCCAAGACCTATCTACTGTGCCCCATCTGAAGCTCTCACTGTGACTATATTTCTTGGCCGGAACTAATAAACCAAGGTCTCCTGGAGCCAGTCTGGGTCTCTGAATGTCTTTTTGGTGCAAAGTAGGAACTCACTAAGAGCCTGTTGAATGTGTTATTAAAATTGTTATTTGAGGATAAAAACAGAAGGGCTGTTAAAGAGACCCTGCAAGCTAATGAAAAACAAAGTACTTATAAAGGTTGAGACCCCCTCACAATTCTGTTTCTGTTTCTCCCCCTTAAGTAAGTAGCTCAGCTTTTATAAGTTCCTGTTTTCCCATGTATAAAAATTGGGAAAAATTTTCTTTACTACATCCTTTCACAAGGACATTCAAAGGGCAAAATGTACTGGGAGAATATGTAAAATGTAAATATTTATAAGAGAAAAGCAATTTTACAAAATTAGAGCATTGTTTTCAACATATTATTTCTTTGTTGCCCCAAAAGAACACTGTTAACAGAGCGAGGATTGTCGGAGCCACCAAGATGAGGACAGTGAGCTGGCACTGCGTTCTGCACCAAAGGTGGTGGGGTCCAGAGACAGAACCAGGGAGGAGGCCAGCCTGCTTCTTCTAGGCCAAGGGGAGCTGTAGCAAAAGTACTGCTAGGGGAAATGGGTGCAACCTCAGATATGCTCTGCGAATTGAGGGGACAAAAAGACACAGGAAAGGACAGTTAGCACCTGGCCAGGCTACTTCACCCCCCAAGTGAAGACCACAGGGTGCATTCCCAGAGCTTGGAGGAAAGCAATGAGCAGGATTAGAGGGAGGAAGAAAGGGTTCAAAGAATGTTCCAGAAACGGCCACCTGTATCAGAAGAGATACTGATAGAAAGAGAAAGGAAAGGAAGACCTAGAATGTGTTGAGCATTCGACTTTTCCCCTCTGAACAACTGGAAGCCCAGATAGTTTTCTTAGTGAAGAGAATTTGGACATTGGACTTAGAAAACCTGGGGTTCAAATCCCGAAGCAGCCTCTTTCTGTTTCGAAGTCTCAGTTCCTCATTAGTCTGGTTGGAAAGAGCTATGCAAGCTTTAAAACCGGATCTTGGCTGGTGGTGCCTGACCCTTCCCAGACCATAGTTCTTGCTGGGACCCTGGCGAGATTGAACTGAGCTAGAAGAGAGGCAAGGTGGGCACAAGACACACCCTACTGCCCTGGCACAACCTCCCTCATCAAGTGTAGAGGCACGTCCTTCAGTCTGCACAGCCTTTCCACCTCCATGTTGGTTTCTTTCTTTTTTGTTGTTTTGTTTCTGTTTTGAGACAGGGTATTCTATACCCAAGGCTGGCTCTGAACTTGCTTATGTAGCCAAGGATGACCTTGAACTTCTGATCCTCTGGCTCCGGTCTCATGCAGAAGTGTACCGCCACGCTAGGTTTACTGCCTGTGTTTCACATAAAAGGCTTGCTCCTTCTTTGGGCTTGGACCTGGCATGATTGGGGAGCCATCACCTTGTTCACAGGGCTGATGCTTTCTACCCTTGAATGATCTTTGAAGTGTGTCTGATGCCTGTGCTCCCAGACCGGGGAGTCTTGTGCGACTAGATAATGACTTTCCTGTAGGATTTTGGCTAGCGTTACCCAGCCTGACAAAGCTGGCTTTCTTGCTGCCACTATTGAAATCCATAGCCTCAGATTCATTCACGAGGAAACAGGCAGCTACTAACCAGTAGATGGGAAGAAACAAATAATCGAGTTTTAATACATTATTTATCACCTGCTCAATTCTTTCAGCATCTTTTCTTTGCAGCTCAACAACACTGAAAGCCTCTTATTCACTCGCTGCTGTATCAATACAGACACAAAAGTGTCTTGATACTGCTGCAGCAAAGACACTGATTACCTCAGAAATTGCTGTTCTTTCCTTTGGTATTCTGTTTGGAACACTTTTTTTTTCTGGGTCAGGTCATTTCAGTGGTGGAAAATCATCTTCTTTGGGGCTCAAGCATCAACAACATTCTGTATGTTGAAAGGACATGCGTTTGAACTCAGGTATAGACACATGTCTATCCTCGAAGGGGACTTGGGTTTGTTGGGGTGTAACTCAGGACTGGATATGTATGATTTGGCTTTTGAAAAATGTTTCCTTTAGAACTGAAATCTCTCCAAGACTCAGCCTAAGCTTTGTGTTCCTGTGGCAGGTTTCTGCCCACCCCTGCCATTTTCAAAATGCTGGAGAGTGGCCAAGCATCATAGCATCAAAGGGCAGGGGTCTCTCCATTTGCATGGTGACTGGTGTGGAGCCGCCTCTGTTCTCCACTGGACATGGTCGCCATTTACAGAGTCACCTGTGTTCATTTAAAAACAGACCTGTTGTACATGTGCAAACACGTATGCAATGTCTGTGTCATGGGCAAATAATATTTTACATTTTTATTTTTTAACTGAATGAAAGCTTAAAATTGCCTAGAATTGCAGTTGGAAACAAGGTGAGCAACACACACTGACCCCAGGGGGGTCTGGAAACACAGAACTTCTTGTTTTGTTTCTTTTGTGGCAGTTTTAATTCATTATCGACATTGCCGTGTTGTAAAGGCTCACACTAACATGGGAAATTCTGAGTCTCTAGAGAAGTCACATCTCTCCACACAGCCCCTGACCCATGGCCACAGGTGAGGGTGTTTGAATGACAGCTGTCACTTTGAGTGGACTTAAACACTCCAGTTCTCCAGTGTCCTCAGGGGTCCCTTTGATTTTCACCTCCAGCCCATTTCAGCCATTCAGGCTGCTTCGCTGGCAATTACAGCATCTGAAATATTTATTTAATTGTTGACCGTGTAAATCATGCATATGGAAAATGCTTGAAGACTACAAAGGGACTGTGCAGTAGAAAGGAGGTCGCTTTCCCCCTTCATTTTGATGTGAAGTTTCCCAAGGAAGCTGCTCTTTGCGATCTCTTGTGCCTCTCTCCAGAGATTCTAATCCTGAGACCCTTAGAGATGCCACCAAAAACTCTTAGAGCTGATAAACACTCAGCCACATGGCAAGATACAAAATCAACATGCAAATATCGGTAGCCATCCAATGTACCACGCTGAAAAGGAAATCAGAGAAGCAATCCCACTCACAACAGCCATACACATGAAATAAAATACCCGGGAATAAACCTCCCTAAAAAAATGAAAGAAGTGAAATGTACACCAAATAAAGAAAAGGAGAAAGACAAAAGATGAAAAAAACATCCTATGCTTGTAGATTTATAGGATTATTATTGTGAAGAGGACCACCAAAAGGCGATCCGTAGATCCAATGCACTATCAATCAAAATTTCAATGTATTTTTTCACAGACTTAGAAAAATATATAAAAATTTATATAGAGCCACAAAAGACTAAGGATAACCACAGCAATGCTGAACAAAAAAGGACTATGGCAGGAGCTATCACCAAACCTGATTCTTATTATATTACGGAGCCACGGTATTAAAAATAGCATGGTTCTGGCACAAATACAGATACATAGATCAATGGAGTAGAATGGGGAACCCTGATGTAAGTCCACAGAACTTCAGCTCCCTCTCTTTAGACAAAGATGCAAAACCAAAACAAGACAAAACAGACCATGGAAGGAAAGAAATTATCTTCAACAAATGGTTCTGGGAAAACTGGACACAGGTACTGCGGGCCACCTTCTTTCATTCTGCCACATGGTTCTGATGTCTGGGGTCTGGCAGCTGGACACATACCAACATCAGGGTAGCAGGTATTTTGCTGGCAAACACTGCCATCGTCATGACTGGCACAAGCTGTCACTTTGGAAGACTGGCTTAGCAGGAAAGGCCAACAATCAAATGGGCCATGGAAAATGAATTAGCAGCCTAGCCCTCGGTGTTTTTTTAAAAATTATAGATCTTTAAACAAAGCTAAATATAGAGCATTTAAGAAATAGCTCCACATTTTACCCTAAGAACAAAAGGGCTGGGCTAGAGCACATGCTTTCTGAGACAATTTGAGAGCAGCCTGGAATTTCATTCTTAGTATTGTAATAATTCTCATCAAAAGCCCATGCCTGGGGAGGTCACAGGCCCTAAAGTAGAACTTGGTATTGTTATTTTGCTAAATGATCTTGCTGTCAAGTTGCCTTCTAAGTATTCATGTTTAGACCCATATATCTGGGCGGCTCTCAACCGTGGTCAGAGGAGCTTCACTTTGCAGTGGGCAGCAGTTGATGGAGAGATTGGCCAAAGTTCTGAGAATAAGAGGGTGGTGCTCAACCCCAAATGTGACATCTGTGTCAACTCTACCACCACCACCCAGGTTCAGAGAACATCGTGGAAGAGGTGGTGGAAAGAATGCACATGTAGATACAGTGAGAATATTTGATAGTATTAGGTGAGACGTGGAGAAACTTTAAAGTATCTTTTTTATTTTGTCTAGCCCCTGTGAGGATTCTAGTGTAAAGCACCATAATTTCTGGGATTATTGCAGACTTTCCTCGCTGGGCACTCTGCCTACCTACCTATGCTCCTTTCCCTTTCTTTAAAGATATTTACTACATTTTATTTATTTATTTTGAGTTGCGGGGGCGTGCATGTGTGCCATGGTGTGTGTGGAGGTCAGAGGCCAGTTTGTGGGAGTCTGTTCTCTCCTATCCTCGGATCATCAGGCTTGGTGGCAGGCACCTTTCCTGGCTTGAGCCATCCTTTTCTAGTCTGTCTGTGTCTGTGTCTATTCTACAATCAGACAGCAGGGGGCACTATCAAGCAAGTCTAATCCTGCCTCTCTTTCACTCCAAACTCCTCTCTGGCTCCTGTCTCCTACACAGAAAAATCTCAACTCTTTATTGTTTTCAAGGCCCTGTACAATGGGCACAGCCCACCTCTTACCCCTCGGTCCTTATCTGCTCTTCCTGCCTCTGGCCACTCACTTCCTGAAACATCCATGTCCTTAAACATGACAGACATCCTCACCACCATGATGCTTTCTGTGCCTTTGCTTGTAGCTTTTTTCTGCGTTCTCTTTTTCTGGCCTTCCACGTGTCTGCGTGGCTCATATTCTTATCTCCTTCAAGTCTTCACTCAACTTTCAACTTCCTGGGGTTGTCCCCAAACATCTTATTAAAATTACTACCCCCAGCCCACTTCCTGCCCCTTTCCTCTGCTTTTCTTCTTTAATGAATTTACCATCTTTCAGTATCCTGCATATCTTCCTTATTTCTCTCTCTCTCTCTCTCTCTCTCTCTCTCTCTCTCTCTCTCTCTCTCTCTCTCTCTCTCTTATCCTCATTAGAATGTAAGCTCCAGGAAGGGAGAGAATGCTCCCCCATCCATAGCAGGGCTTCAGAAGGAGCTCAGCCATGGTCAAGTGAAAACATGAATTCGAATAATGGAGAGTACATTTTTCAGAGTCTCCAGAGAAACAGGCTCCGCTGTGTCTATACAGACAGATACAAGCATTGTGAGATTAGCTCACAGGACTTGCTGCAAAGTCCCACTCTCCATATGAAACCAGGAGGTCCAGTAGAGCCAGGGGGTAGTTTGGGGCTAAACCTGAAGACTAAAGTCAATGATCTAAGTCGAGATCCAAGTCTGAAGGCAGAGCAAGAGTGTGCTTGTGACCAAAGGCAGGGAAGGATGGTGTGTGTGTGTGGGGGGAGGGGGTGCTAGTCCTATCTCAAGCAAGAGGGAATGCATCATATTTGACCTCCTCTGCCCTTTTGTTTTCTGTGGGCCTTGACAGGTGCATGGTGCCCACTCACAACGGATGGGTTATCCTTAGTCTACCGATTCAGATGCTAATCTCTCCCAGAAGCTCCCTCATGCAAACTGCATGTAGTCTTTTCCGAAGATGAGCCCAGAAATAGTGATAGTAAAAGAGTAATTACCAGAATCTTGAAAAATATGAAGGAGGGGCAGAGGGAGGGTGATTAATGGGTTCAGGGGTACAGTTGAAAAGGAAGAGCAATGTCTAATGTTCTATGGCAAAGTATGGTTGACATCAATTAATTCACATTTCAAAATAGCTAGCAGAGAGGACTTTGAATGTTCTCAATACAGAGAAGTGCTAAATGTTTGAGGTGATGGAGTGCCAGGTACCAGATGCAATCATTACACATCTTATACACACATTGAAATGTTATGCTGCACCCTGTAAATAGTATGTGTCAACAAAATGGGGCATGTGTGTTTGTGTGTGTTAAAGAAACAGTCTTTCATCAGCCATCTGAGCATCTGTCAGCCCGGTATAATTGACACATACAATTAACAATCACAGACATTAAGCAACAGAAAGCTATGAGAAAGAGTAAATAACAGCAGCTGGTTACTGGGAGGTTCTCAGGATTCAGAATCACAGACTTGAAACCAGGGCAAAGTAGAAATCTTAGACACACAGAGCTAAAAAAATCACAGCAGAGCTTCCCAGAATGGTTGGAGCAGCTCAGCATCCATGGCTGTGATTTCCTGTGTCTCAGAGTCCCACACTCAGGATTTAATGTCTGCATTGCTGAACCTGATAGACTAATTATGTTCACCATTATGGTCAGAGCTCAGAGAAGATGAGTTTGTTCCTTTCAAATTCTGCACAATAAGAGGTTCTTCAAGGGAAGGTGGATCGTAAACAAGAAAGAAATAAACTGTAATAAATATCTGGCTTCTGTATATCATTGTCTATTCTATAGCAAGTAGAGTTATCAAGATGGTCATTTCTGTTTCAAAAACAAGGGAGAAAGCTTACAAACCCCAAGTGAAAACATGTATTTTGTTGTTTACCACCCAAGTTGATTCTTAAACAAATAAAAGATACCCAATTTGACTCACAATAATGGATGCAAATTAAAATAAGACTCAGGTATCCTATCTTACCTGTCACTTTAGCAAAAATTCAAATGCTTATAGACACTTTTCTGGAGATGCTGCAGGGAAAGAGGGACTCACAGAGGTTGCTGAAGGGAATGCATGTGGTGTGCTCCCAGAGAGGGCAGGGGCACTCAGCAAAGTTGAGTACTTCTGGCTTAGACACAGTCCAATTTCTAGGAATTTATCCAGAGAATATATCCTTACAAATATTAATAACACATGGCTGAGATTCTACACTGTGACTCTTTTTGTTATAAGAAAATACCTGGGGCTGGAGAGATAGCCTAGCGGTTAAGAGCACCGACTGCTCTTACAGAGGACCCAGGTTCGATCCCCAGCATCCACATAGTGGCTGAGAACCGTCTGTAACTCCAGTTCCAGGAGAACTCCAGTTCAGGGAATCCGAGACCCTCTTTTGACCTCCACAGCATTGCACGACACGGGTGCACAAACCTACATGCAGACAGTACACTCATACACATACAAAAATAAATTAAAAAAATTAAAAAAAAGAAAAAGAAAATACCTAAGTGGACCATCAGTGACATAGACCAAGTTGAGTGAAATTTTTTATGTATTATTTATTTATTTATTTATTTATTTATTTATTTATTTATTTATTTATTTTGGTGGTTTTGAGACAGGGTCTCCCTGTAGCTCCGGCTGTCCTGGAACTCGCTATGTAGACCAGACTGGCCTTGAACTCACAAAGCTCCACCTGCCTCTGCCTCCCAAGTGCTAGGATTAAAGACGTGCGCCACCACACCTGACTTGTTTTTTCCTGAAATTATTTTTAATGTATGTATTGTGCTACATTTTGTAAAAGAAGGGAAGCCTGGTTATAGCCTTCAGTTCCATTCCTAGCGCTGTAGAACAACAACATGCACATGCAGTGTTGCTTATTTCTACAAAACAAATCTGAGAAAACAGAGTGGAAGCTAACGCACATGACTCACCAAGGGTGTGGATGGGAGACAAAAAATCAGGAGAGACATAGCAAGTGTACACCACTAAACGTATTTTCTTAAACAGAGGTTAAACATCTAAATTGTATGACTATTTTAAGAGAATTAAACTGATCTTAAAAGAACATAGAAAGCAACTGCTGGGCCAGCCAGATGACTCAGTGGGTGAAGGTGCTTGCCTCCAAGCCTGACACTTGAGCTTGTTCCCCAGGATTTACATGACAGAAACAGAGAAGCAATTCCCACAACTTGTCTTCTGATTTCCACATGCACACTGTGGCACAAGTGTGGTCACACACACATGCACAATACACACCTGTACACAGTACATACATTAAATAAATGTAATTTAAAAAATTTTTAAAAGGGGCTGGAGTGATGTCTCAGTGGTTAAGAGCACTGGCTGTTCTTGCAGAAGCAGGGGGTTCAAATCCCAGCACCCACCCGGTAGCTAACAATCATCTGTAACTCCAGTTCCAGGAGATCTGAAGCCCTCTTCTGGCCTCCACAGGGAGTGCATGACACAGGTGAACTTACACACATGCAGGTATAACACTCATACACATTAAATAAATAAAAAGTTGAAAAAGTTTACAGAAAGCAAATATTAACATCAGACACTAGCAGCCATTACAAACTGAACTGTGTATCACAATGATGATATAATTGCACACACACGTAGCAAGGATTCTAATAACTTTGAAATACTATGTTCTAGCTGCCTGAGCATGGTAGGACATATTCCAAGGGAAAACAAGGAAAAAGGTGCAGAGAAATCTTAAACTTGACTTGGGGCATCTTTTGTGGATGGAGTTTCACTTCTGTAACTGAAACTATGCTATGCTATATATGTTATAGGACAGGGCAAATGTGTACATACATCAATAGCATTGGGATTCAATGTTTCACAGTAAGAGGAAATGTATGTGTGGAAGCAGGGAAAGTGGAGAATAATCCTGAGATTTGTGGAGCTGAATTGAAAGTATCATATAACTCAAGAATTGTAGCTTTGAGTAGGAATGGTATGAAGTTAAAATTCCCCTAAATGTGGCTCCTGGAGGATTTCCCAGTGCTTTGGCTGCTTGAACTTCCAACATGGGTCTGTATCCTCTGCTTACAACTTGCCTTTTCTACTTAGAACCACTCCGGGCCCTTCCGTGATGGACAGTGGGAGCTTGGCGTGGCTTTACTTCATAGTGATTTCATCAAGCACTAATCCAGGTGTTATGTGATTATAGATGTGATTAAAGTTCTTGATCGATTAAGGAAACTATCCTAGATGAGCTGGTGGGCCTCATTTAATCAGGTGAAAGGCTTTATGAGCAGAACTGAGGCTTCCAAAAGGAGAAACTCTGCCCGTAGACAGCAGCTTCTGCTGGTGTCCAGGAACTTCTGCCTGCTCTTCCTCATAGCCTGCCCTTCAGATACAAAGCTTGCCCAACCAGTCCCCCCAGTTCTTTACATTAAATATATGTCTTTGATTTGTTCTATTTCTCAGGCTAAACAGGGATTGACAACCTCTTTTTATGTCTGATAACTAACAGAACCCCCTTGAAGAAAATGTTGAGAGGGTCTTCCCATTCTACAAGGGCTCCATGTTTACCAAGGACTCCTCCTTCCAGAATTGGGGGCCTAGTAGGATTAACAGCTGGCTTTAAGACTAACCGGTTCTGGGGTTCCTGCTTCTGTGCCCTGGTAATCAGGCTTAGGGTTTGTCAATGGCTCTGAAATATTCATGAACAACTGCTTTGATGATTATAAACAGTTGCATAAATAGAAAGAGGGGCCCCAGAGGAGGAAGGCAGGCAGGTGGAGCTGGAGTTTTATATTCTCTTCTTGCTTTTTCTACTGGGCAAAGAAAGACTGGGGAATCCCTTGATGTTCTGTCAACCAGGGCACTGAGGAAGCCTGGGGGCCAACTCCCACTGCAGGGCTCAGTGTGTGTTCTGATTCAGTAGTTCTGCAGTAGGGCCTCAGAATTTCACTTTTTAAACAATTCCCAGTGATGCTGATTCTGTGGGTCTGGGGATCATACTGCTCTACAGTTTTAGGACAGCAACTGAAACAGAAAGATGCAGATCGTGTTTTATTAGCCTGAAAAAGGCACATCTGGATCTTGCCCTGCTGTGTCTCTTCTCCGCAGTGGGGGATTTTCACTGAACTTAGAGCGGTACCTGGCTGTCTTGGAATCTGGTAAGAGGCTGTATTAATTACTTTTCTGTTGCTGTGATAAAACACTGTGACTGGGGGAATTTACAGGAAGAATTTGTTTGAGCTTACAGTTCTAGGTTCCAGAGTGATTAGAGTTGGTCCTGGTGGTGGGCAGAACAGGAGCAGAAAGCTGAGCTCGCGTGTCTTCAAGCAGGCACAGAAAGCAGAGGGCGATGGAAATCCAGGCAGGCTGAAGAACTCCTAAAGCCTGCCTCCACTGACACAGGTCCTCCAGGAAGGCCATACCTGCTAGAACCCCTCCAAAGAGGTTTATTTTTTGCCACCAACTGGGGACAAAATCTCCAAGTACTTGGAACCTATGGGGGACATTCTCGTTCAAACCACCACAGAGGCTTTGGAGTCACTAGTCTGAGAACGTTTTGAGCAAGATCCCTCATGCTGTCCCTAAATTATAATCACTGATATAAGATCCGACGTCACCATTTTCTAACTCTATATTTTAACAAGTGGTGTAACCTTCATGCTCTTAGTTTCCTTACCTACAAAATGGGACTAAGCAGTTACCTGCTTCCTAGACTATTGTCCATGAATGTGGTATGCACAAAGTGGTGGTTCATAGCAAGCAGGTGAATTAGTCAGGATCCCATAAGGAAACAAGTCAACTCAGAGAGTTCAGATGGGAAGGTTATAATATGGGAACTACATACGGAGGACTATCTGAGTGATAAAGAACATCATGGCACTCAGAGAGGAAATTAGACCACTAGAGGCCAGATATCTAGAGTCTAGAGGAGGAGCTATAATTGTGGGAGGGAGAGAAGCCACTACGCCAGTGAAGGGTGGTAGTGGGAAAGAGGTACTCGGGCTTCTTTCTCCTCATCCTCCGTTCTTCTGGAAGGCATCCTGTTGGCTGCAGGAGAAGGCAAGGGAGCCCAAGATACAATGTACAGGTGTCTGTGTCCTGCAGGGTAGAGCACAGCACAAGGTCCAGAGCGGACTGGGTGGAACAGTGGCAAGTGGAGGGTCAGGTGTGCAGTTGTGACTGGGTGAACAGACCTCACCTCATGGAGCTGTTCTGATTTATTATACTTGCCTGTTTTCACTCTTAAAGGCATTTCATAGCTCAGTGGACGCTTGGACTAACACTCTTAAATCCTATCTCATTTGGAGAATAAATCTCCTGAGCACCCTAGTGATTGTCATTATCAAAGCGCAGGAGGATCTACACCTTGGCTGGACTTGAGTGTTTCCTTCCTGTCCTGGATCAACATTCCAGTAGGCAGTAGGCTTCTCCTTTGTAACAGGCAGGAAGGTTTAAAAGAAATCCCATCTGTCATTTGGAGATGGCATGCTAAAAGTAATATTTGGTTTGTTGATACAGAGGCAGATATGGCATAGCGTGGCCGTACCAAGCAGACACATCCAGCACTATACTTACCAATGGTATTCTTGCCATTTGATTATTTCCTCAAATTTTTATTATGCATCAATAAATATGCTTATTGTTGCTAAGTCCCCAGGCTGTATCACTTTCAGAAGCTATCATCCTGTCTGTGCCAAGAGCACAGAGGAAGACTCTTTTTCTGGAGTGGTGTGGAAAGGCTGGTGTCTCTCTGAAATGCTCTATCAAAGGCCCAGCCCAGCACACAGGGCAGCAGGTGCGCGAGGCCTGCGTGTGAGAATCCTCCAAGGAGGCCGTGAGCAGCCCAGGCACACTTAAGCTTACCTCCAAAGAACCCACAGCGCATCCCGACTTGTTTTATCTGTTTAGCAAACTCACTCCACACCTCACCTGTCTTTGCGCCTGCCGTCTAGGAGGGTCTTTGAAATTTATTTTCTCCTTTTAGCCTGCTGTATTTTTAATGTCTGAGTGAAAGAACAAAGGAAGGCGAACACCAGACAAGATCGTTTCATTCCTCCACGAGCTGTGGTGTAGCCCAGCTCAAGCTCAGCTAACATAAATGTTTTAAAATTCCGTCTTTGCTAGGGAACCAATGCTGAGGTAGTCATCCACGCCAAAGTCAGGGCCCTGTGGCTGCTTTTCATTTGGGGACATAAAAGGCCCCTGCATCAATCATTAACAATCTATTAACACAAAACACTCAGAGACAGTTTTCGTAGTCTGGTCAATCACACTGGAAGAAATTCCTGTTGCCCAGCTGGCTGGCCATCCATGTGATCCACCCTTGCAGGCTGTTTTCAGCTTTGAAAGGGTCCACTGACTCCTCTTTCATCTCTCTCTGAGTAACAGATACCTGGCAGGCTGGCTTTCCCCCTCCCCTACTGTAAGCTTCTGTACCTGCCTCCTCCACTTCTGGCTTGAAGAGCTGCTTGCTTGAACACGGACACCATTGATTGTGTGCAAGTGGCATGTAGGGTTGTTAGCTGTCCGACTGGCTTGCCGGCCAAAACACAGGGCCGTTTCTTCTACAGGCTCAGAACTGGGAGGGTCTGAAGGAGTCTCTGGCTGGTGTTCCTGACTCTTGTATTTAATTGGTTTTGGTTTGAAGCAAAACCAATCAACATGAAGAGTTTTAGCTAGACAATCAGAACCTGTTTTGGAAAAAGCCTTTGGGGCATGGACAGCACATCCTACAAGTATGCAGACCTAGAGAAGTCCATTCTAGTCTTTATTTCTCTTTGTGATAAAATATACACAAGCATAAAATTTATCATTTTAACTACTTTTAAACAAGAGCTTGGTGCCATTAAGCATTATGTCAGCTTTTTTTGAAACTTCGTAACTTTAAACTCTCCATGCACCCTTTATCAGTAAATCTCCATGTCCCCTCCCAGAGGTCCTTGGAAATCATTGTTTTACCCCTGTCTTTCTAAGTTTGACTGCAAACTACGTGGAGTCACTCAGTATTTGTCCGGTGACTGTGTCTTCCCTTATTATAATGTCAGTAGCGTGTTCCATTTTCTTTCTTTTTAAGGCTTACTCACCTGCTGTACTTATATACCACATTTTGCATGTCCATTTGCATATGGATGGATTTCTCATGCTTCTAACTTTTGGCTATTATGAATAACACTCCTCTAAACACTTGTGCACAAATAGCCCACTGGACCCTCTGCTTTGGCTTGTTTGCATTATAAATCCCAAAGTGGAATTGCCAAATCATGTGCCAGTTCTTGCCACATGGGCAGCCATGTTATGTCTGTCCCCAGGACAACACAGGAGATCCAGCTTCTGTGGAGACTGCTACAGTCAGCACCAACATATGTTTTTGGAGGGTGAGGGGCAATAGGCACCTTAATGGGGTGTGTGGTGAATTCACCCTGTGCCTAGCCTCTTCTTTGAGCCTGACAGGTAGGAAATCAGTGACATTTCTTTCAAGGTAGAATCTCATCATGGTTTGATCTGCCTTTCCCCAATGTCTTCCATGGGTCTGTCACAGCGTGTGCAGGGGATTCCTTCTTTCGAAGCTAAATGAGATTCCATGGTGCACGTGCACCCTGTTTGGCTTGTCAGTTTGTATGTTATAGTATTAGGTTGCTTCCACCTGTTGCTAACGTGACTAATATTTCTACCAGTGTGGCTTTGCAAATATCCTCTCTGGTCCCTCTTTTCTTTCCCCTGCTTTGGATGTACACAGAGCTGGGTGTGAAATGTCTGTATCCTGGGGTCTATTATGTTTAATTGTTTTGAGGAATCACTATCATTTTCCACAGGGCCTACATCATTGTACACATCCATCAGCATTGCACAAGGAATGTAATTTATCCACAGCCTTGTTAACACTTATTATTTTCTTTTAGGTGTTGTTTTTGTCATTTTAGTCTTGATTTTGATACTAATTTAGCAAATGATGTCACTGGTTCTCTCGGACCAGTTTTCTTGCCTAAAAGTGACACAGCTGGATTCCTCTATCCAAGTTAAAAAAAACAACGACCACAAATAAACAACTTCAATCACAAGATGTTCATCTCAGCTGACTCTGAGTATCCAGTTCTTTGATGCCTTTTTTTTTTTTTTTCACATTTCAAATGGGGGCCAGTGCTACTCTGGTCTTCTCCCTCGAGGAGCTGCCGTGCTAGTCAAAGGAGTCAAGGATGAAGTATGAGGACAAAGTTCAAGTGGCTAGAAAGCTATGGAACGAGAAGCTATAGTTGGTAAAGGAAAACAGGTGTTTCATACCAACATCTGATGGGTTCCTCCCAGCTGTCTTTGGGGCTGGCTGTCACAGCCCCTAACACGTGATGCAGTTGTAAGTTTCTTAAGAGAATAGATCACATCAGCTCTACCTAGCCAAGGTGCTGGCACCCAATCGCTCAATACATATTTGTGGAATAAATAACTTAAAGGAATTTGTGAGTAGATAAGGATAATGGCTAGCAGATAAACCCAACGTTAAATTAAACCCTGAGAAGGGAAAGTAGAAAGTGCTCTCTGCCATCTGCTGATTCTTTGCCTCATTTTATCTCATGAGCAACTAACTCCTTTTCTGATTCTGTTTCTTTCTTTTTATTTTAATTACTAAGGCACTGATAAACATACAAAGGGCAGTATTTTAGAATGTAGCCCTGCCAGCAAGACAAGATTAAAATGGACATTTATTTCAATTTGGAAACCACATTATCGGCCTCTCTGTTCCCCTCACCTTAGCACAGCACTATTCTCATCCCACCCTACTTTGTTTATCCCCATTATGGCTGCTCCTTTTAAAGGTAAGAAGTGTGATTACATTCATTTATCACTTTAGCAATGATAATTAAGGACCCAATAATCAGTGCATGTCAGGCACTATATGATCTGGGAGTTAGAAAAGCAAAGAAGTCATGTACATTAGTCAGGAGAGGTTGTATCCTGGTGCAGTAACAAGCATGCTCAGAAATGTTACACAGTGCAGTTTCTCCTTTGTGTTGAATGTCCATCACTGACCAGCAGGGGGCTCTGCACATCCCAATTCTTTCTGTAGCACTACGGAAGTGAGGCAGTAAATCATGCATTCATCCATTTTTGTTATCCAGTCATCAGTTGAGGGGCATTTGGGTTGGTTCCAGTTCTTTGCTATTGTGAAGAGAGCTGCAATAAACACGGCTGTGCATGTATTTTTGCAGTAGGATGCACCTTGTGGGTATATACCCAGGAGTGGTATGGCTGGGTCAGGTGGTAGGCTCATATTGAGTCTTGTAAGGGTTCTCCACACTGCTTTCCACAGTGGTTGTACCAGTTTACATTCCCACCAGCAGTGGATGAGTGTTCCCCTTTGCCCACAACCTCTCCAGCATTTGGTGTCTTTTGTTTTCTTGATCTTAGCTAGTCTTATTGGAGTGAGATGATAACTTAGTGTGGTTTTAATTTTCATTTCCTTAATTACTAATGATGTTGAACACTTTTTACGATGTTTCTTAGCCATCTTTACTTTCTTATTGGTGAAGTCTCTGTTCATCTCTTTACTCCATCTTTTGAGTAGGTCGTTTGTTTTTGCTTCCTCCAGGAAGTGATATATTGCATCTGCTCACATTTAATTTCTCATGCCAAGTTTTAAAGGGATTTGGGGATGCACCAACTACTTGCTGGAAGGAGACTGGAATGTTTGTCTGCTGCACTAGTGAGTATCCCAACAGTCTTTCTCCTTTAAGAGAATATATCTAAATTACTAGCAAAACAGTACTGTGATATGCAACAGTTAGTCTGACAATGGACACCGGAGATGACTAGGAAATTACTAACAGATGGGTATGTATGCAGCATGGATGTGCTAAGCTAAGGGGTGATTCACCTCCTGGTTGGATTGGTACAACATTTCATCACACTACACAGAGTAGCATGCAATTTAAAACTTATGGATATTTTTCTGGAATCTTCTATTTCATATTTTGAACCACACAAGTAACCTGAAAACTCGGAAAATAACCCCACTGATGGAAGATATACTATTGAGTAGCCCAAGAAGAGGAGGAAGAAGGACATGCCAAGCCATAAAGGGCAGTCAGGATGGAACCAGTATAGGAAAACATGCCTGCCCAGGTGAGTGGCCAGGGCACCTAGTTTGGCTAAATAGAGGCTGTTTTTCCCACAGGTGTCTACCCCCTGCTGTGTGTGTATGTAGACACACCCCTCACCACTACTGCCACCACTACCACCACCTTACTGGGTCCCAATCTCCTAGAACAGGCTTCCCCATAACCACCTTCTGCCCACCCAAGTCTAAACCTTCTTTGGTCCTTACTGAGTTTGTCTCTGCACACTGTCAGGATGTCAGAGTAGACAGGGTCCTGGAACTTCCAGACTAGTCTGGAAGCAGGGCCCTGAGGTTTCTGACTACCAGCCATTAAGCCCTTCAGATTCTGGATTAAGAGCTGCTTCAGAAAGTCTTAGTGCAGCACAGGGGGAAGCCAAGACAGCCAGGAGGGATGACAGCATGCTTGAAACCCCAACACAGGAAGCTGAGGCAGGAGGATTGAGCTACATAGTAAGACGCTATTGCAAAAGAGAGAGGCTAAGAGAGGAGGGAGAGCAGCTCCAAGCCAGAGCAGCAAAGCTCCGGTGAGGGGGTGGGATGCGCAGTGACCCCTCTCGCGGTGAGGTGGGGAGATGCGCAGTGACCCCTCTCCCGGTGAGGTGAGGGGATGCGCAGTGACCCCTCTCCCGGTGAGGTGGGGGGATGCGCAGTGACCCCTCTCGCGGTGAGGTGGCGGGTTGCGCAGTGACCCCTCTCGCGGTGAGGCGGCGGGTTGCGCAGTGACCCCTCTCCTGGTGAGGTGGGGGGGTTGCACAGTGACCCCTCTCCCGGTGAGGTGGGGGGATGCGCAGCGAACCCTCTCCCGGTGAGGTGGGGGGATGCGCAGTGACCCCTCTCCCGGTGAGGGGGCGGGTTGCGAAGTGACCCCTCTCCCGGTGAGGTGGCGGTCCTGAGTCTGCATGTGTGTAGCACACACCACCACCATCACCACTACCACCACCACCATCACCACCACCACCATCACCACCATCACCACCACCATCATCACCACCACCACCATCACCACCATCACCACCACCACCACCACCATCATCACCACCACCACCACCATTACCACCACCACCAGCATCACCACCACCACCACCATTACTACAACCATCACCACCACCACCACCACCATTACTACAACCATCACCTCCACCATCACCACCAACACCATCACCATCATCACCATCACCACCATCATCACTATCACCATCACCATCACCATCACCACCACTACCACCACCACCACCACCCCATGTCCCATTTTCTCAGATCCTCAATGAGAAACTGAAGCTGAGGTTAGATTAGTTAGATTGAAATAACAAGACTCCTGTCACCACACAACCCTGCATTGCTATGGTTTAAATTGCCTGTCTGGGAAGTAGGGTGACTGAGGACCCAGTGGGGAAAGTGTGTGTGTGTGTGTGTGTGTGTGTGTGTGTGTGTGTGTGTGTATGTGTGTTGGGGGATCCCTTCTCTCTCTTTCTTCTTCTTCCCTAACTTCTTCCCCTTCCACCAGTCCCTCTGAGCTCCTTATTTGTGCTTCCTCAGCTGTCTCAGGCCACCCTGCTTTGTTTAGCTACTGGAACCTTTGCCAAAACCCATATTTAGCTATTGAGAGTTTCTTGCCTGGGATGCCTCTGAAGTTAATGACAGACTCTTTGAAAATGACACTGGAAGCAAAGCATAAGTAGCAGAGGACATGAAACCACCTTGAGTCCATCTGTTGGAATGCAATCCACCTCTGAGATCCCATTTCCCATGTAAAACAGAAGATATGATTTATAATTTATATCTCGCTGCTACAACCCTGATTGAAGCAAACCACTTTGATGAAGTGTTGGTTTTATGCTAGTGGAACACTACTCCAAATCAGAGAAGATTTAGAACTTGAACTCCTCTGCTGCTACTTTGAAGTAGAAAGATTTGTATTTTATGTGTTTTTCTGAACAAGAAAAGAAAAAGAAATATGTGTGCACTCCAACATCCATGTGGTAGAAATATGAAAACATTTATGTGTGAATCAGCACCAAAATGTAATTACTACATTAAGCACCAAAAATATTTATAGACTCATATCTCATGTTGAAGACCTGGTTCCAATAATTCTCAGAAAATTGTGAAATTCAGACTTTGTTTTTTGGGGACTAACTTAATTTATTTGAAATTGACAACACATGAAGAACAAAAATCAAAGAATGTCAACTTTCCACCACCTCAGCTAATGACCTAATAAAGTTGTTGTGAGTTTACATGTGTATACACAGAATGTACGTGACCTTGGTTGGTGGAGAAAGGAGGTATTAGTTACTTGTTTCATCATTCTGACAGAATACCTGATAGAAGCCACTCATGGGAGAGAGTTTCACATTTTGTGGCAGGGAACCATAGCAGTTTCAGGTGGTAAGAGAGACTCCTGCCCATGGGGATGGGAGAGGGCGATTGTTCACATCTTGGTGGATCAGGAAGCAGAGAGAGCTCACAAGGAAACCAGAGCTCACGAGGCTTCCCTATGCAAGCTCCACAGCCTATAAAAACAGTGCCACACACTGGGTACAAAGTGGTCAAGCATAGAAGCCATAGAGAGACATTTCACACTCAACTCATAACAATCAGCCTGTAGCTCCCATAAGCTCGTGATCATTTCATAATGCATTTAATTCAACAACAGAAGTCCCTCAAATATTAAGAGTTTCAACTCTGTTCATAAGTCCAAAGTCCCTTAGTTATGAACCCCTATAAAACAAGACAGAAAGTTACATACTCCTATCACACGCAGGAAACAAGATACAAAGTTACATACTCCAATCACACACAGTAAACTTTCTGTACTGAAAAGAGGCACGGGAGCATAGGAAGGAAAGATCAGACCAAGACCAAATTCCAGCAGTGCAGCATCAAAGCCTATGGCATCTGGGCCTAGTGGTGACGCCATTTATTCTCCAACATGTTTAGGTATAGATCCTGCTTGAACCAGCTCCATTCACTGCATGCAGCTTTCATCAGCAGAAGTTCCGTGTTCTTGGCATCTCCAATACCCGGGTATCTCCATTGCAACTTGGGCTTCTCTTTCATAGGACCTCTCAGAGCTTCTTGCAGGAGATCCAGCCCTGGCACATACACATTGCCTGGCATCATCAGCTTATTTTCTGTAACCTTGGTACAAGCCTCCGTGGCTCCATATCTCTTATATTCTGCATGCTTGAAAAACCAGAGCTGTATTGATGATGTCAAATTGTGCCAGTGGGCTCTATGTGCCATTGCACTGACCATCAGGGAACACTTCCCTAAGCTGCTGTGCTCCACAGACATCCCAGATACTCTATCTTTTCAGGTACTCTTCTTTTTTTTTTCCAAATTTTCATTTTTTATTGATGCTTTGTGTATTTCATACATCATTTTCCAATTCAGTTCAGGCGTATATCCCTTTCCCTTCCCCCCACCCCACCCCACCCCAGCCCATCTCTGATCATGCATTCTACCGTAACTTTCCTGCATCTTTCTCTGTTTTTTTTTCCATTTTTTTAACAATAAGTGATAATTAATGAGTACAAGCATCCTTCATGTAAAACCAATTTGCAAGCAGTTGTGCCCAAACCCACACAGCTCATGGGTCCCACCATCCAGCAGGGGGGAGGCTTGTATGTTCAGTCAAGTTGATCAAATGAGTGTCCAGACTATATTGCTGTAGTTTCACCATTCACCCCAATCACAGCCCTTACATTCTACCATGCCCCCTCTTCCGCAGATTGTTCCCTAGGCTTAGAAAAGGGGCACAGGTGGATGAGAAGCAAAACAGTCTACTTTCTCTGGAGCTGTTGTCTTGGTCTCTGGTCAATTCTGGCTGTTTCCTTTCATGGGCTGACAGTTTGTCCAGGAATAACCTTTCGATCCTACTAATGAAGCACAAGCAATTAGATATATAGGTATTTAAGCAGTACTAATTATTATGATAGGTTACTTTGGTATAGACACAGATGTTTGGATGGTATGTTAATCCACAAATTACATTTTTTTCTGTTAAATATGACAGGGTCTTGCTGTGGCTTATAATATCTCCTAACCACTAGAGGATGTAAGCTTGTGGCATCAGCCATGGGTTATTCCTCCAAGGAGAGAGCTAATAGCCAATTAGATTTGGGATATACGGGCATATGGCTGCCACTGCTGCACAGTATTTCCAGGCAGGTGAGGTGTAGCTGGTGCTGATGGAGGAGTCAGGTACTCTTCTTTCAAATGCATTTTTTTTTTGGTCTTTTTGAGACAGAGTCTCCATGTAGCCCCAGCTGGCCTGGAACTCACTCTGTAGACCAGGCTGGCCTTGAACTCACAAAGATCCGCCTGCCTCTGCCTCCCAAGTGCTAGGATTAAAGGGATGCGCCACAAATGCCCGGCTCAAATGCATATTTTTCAAATGTGTTTTAAGTAATATAGCCTGGATCTTTAATGGATTGGCTCTTGCCCTCATAATATTTTTTCAACTATCCCAAATAGAGTGCATTCTTTTCTCTTTAGTGGCACTAATCTCTTTAGCAAATAGAGATTTGTCTGAAGCCACCCTGTTCACTGCTTTGTCTGGGTCATGCCTTTCCTTGACAATTTCTGCTCAGAATTCTTGCTGTAAACCTGGCTAACAGCAGCAAACAGTAATTGTTCCACAGCCTGAATGCTCTACTGTCTTGAAATTTCCTCTGTCAACTGGATCAGTCTATTAGTTTGAAATTCAGCCTCATTAGATTTCCAGAACATAGCCATATTGTTTACTGTCATATAACATTAATGACTTCTAGCCCAATTCCTCATTGAGTTCTTATCCCCCTCTGAAACCTCTTGAGCACATTGTTAACAGCTCACGTTTCTACATGCATTCTCCACCAGAAATTCTTGGGTTTCTCTAGCCTGCAGCTTCAAACTCTTCCACATTTTTCTCACAAACCAGTTTCAGTATCTTCCAAACCAGTTAATCAGGTGTATAAAAGCAACAACCTAACTTCTTATGGTAATTTTCTATATTAGCTACTTTTCTCATTGAGGTGACAAAATAAATATCTCACAGAAGCAGCTAAGAGAGAAAGGTTGCATTCTGGTTAACAGTTCCACAGTGGGGGAGGCAATGGGAATATGAGCTTGCTTGCTTCCATCTTGGTGGACTAGAAAGCAGAGGGTGCTCAGGCTGAAGCTAAGGTCCCGCTATAACCTGTAAGGTCTGTCTCAACAGTAACATACCTCTTCTAGCTATGCTCCACTCTGTAATCCAGTATTATTCAAAGACAGCAGTCTATGGGGGACATTTTACTTTTTTTATGGGGGACATTTTATATCCAAACCAGAACAGACATAGAGAGAAAGAAAGAAAATAGAGGAACTATAATTTGGCTTTTGGAAAGTAATTCCTTCTGTATCAATGGGAATGTTAAAATACGTATTATAATGCAATTAAAACAGCAACCAAGCTAAATATCAACATATTATTTCTCCTAGCAACAAAATTAGCCAATTTGTCAATATCACAACCAATAACCAGTGTTCACTGAATCCCCAGATACCAGGTTCCAAGCAGAGACTAAAGATGCTATAACAAGACATGTGATATCTACTCTCATGAGCATACACTTCAGTGAAGGAGGAAACAGTAAACAAATAAATACATAACACCTTTATCAAAACCATAACAAGCAGTAATAAAAGAAGGACATGGAAGTGAAGAGTAAAGAGGCATTTTACTTCCAATAGAGAAGACATTTCTGCGAGGGTTACCTTTGGTAGGTTATGTGAATTAAATGAGGAAGAAAACCAGGAAAAAACAGGAGGAAGAAGATTCCAGATAAGGAAACAGCAAGTGCAGGGGCGTGAGGTTGGAGCAAGTTTGCACTGGAAGGGCAGGAGGGCTGATGTAGCCATAGAGGATGGCCGTAGCTAGAAAGAGGAGATAGGATCAAGCTGAGGACAGGGGCAAAGCCAGGCCTTCAGGTTACAGCAGAATCATTGCTGTGGCTTTGGTATGAAAAACCCCCCACCATATCATGGTATCATGTACTGGGACCTTGGTTGCCAGTGGATGAGCTTTGGGTACATGATTAGATCCCAAAACCTCCCACCCAATGAATGAATGAATCCTTTCATGGATTCCTGATAGCATGGTGTTCTTGGAGGTACCAGGAAGCAGGGCCTACTTGGAGAAAGTAGGTTGCTGGGGGTGAGACTCAGAAAGCTGTATCTTTTTCCAGCCTCTTGTCCCTTTCTGCCTCCTGTCCACCATATGATGAACTGCAGTGCTCGACCGCTTGTCCCTGCACCTGGTCTCACCATCTACCAACAGAATCAGATGGAACGAAATCTCTGAAAGCCTGATCTAAAGTGAATCCTTCTTCCCTTAAGGTGTTTCCTTGGGTATTTTGTCACAGAGTCAGGAAACTGACCGATGCAGATGCAGACACCACGTGGACTTCATTCTGCATCAGCCCCAGACACTACTCCTGCAGATCGGTTCAACACCCACCTGCTAGGAATCCACAGTGGCCACAGCTCCACAGGTACAGGGCACTGTGGGAAAAAGGACAGATCTATAATAATGACAGAATGACAAAGAATGTGATACAGTTACAGAAGACTAGTGAATTCCAAGGACTTTGACTTTACTCTGAATTAACTAGAGATAAGCTAAATATTTGGGTAGATAAAAATGCAGAAAGGAATGGAGAAAAATTAATTATTAAAGAAATGAACTGCCAGGCATGGTGGCACACGTCTTTAATCCTAGCACTTGGGAGGCAGAGGCAGGCGGATCTTTGTGAGTTCAAGGCCAACCTGGTCTACAGAGCGAGTTCCAGGACAGCTGGTGCTACAGGGAGACCCTGTCTCAAAAAGACCAAAAAAAAAAAAAAAAAAAAAAAAAAAAAAGAAATGAACTAATTCTCTGTGTATGGCATTGGGGATTGAAGCCAGAGCTTTGTACAAGCTAGGTCAGTGCCCCACCACTGAACCCCATTGTCAGCTCTTAGTGTTTTTGAGACAGAGTCTCCAACTCATAATCTTCCTTCCCTGCTTTCCAAATTCTGGGGTTAACCATACCTGGCTATAGTTCACTAATTATATCAATGAACACTACAAAGTGCTACACTATGCTATTAGACTGTGGGAACACAGAGCTGAACAACAACAAATAAGGCTTCCAACTTCATGGAGAGTATTGTCAAGAATAATACAAACAAATGCAGTTTTTGGTATAGGGAGGATTATCCAAAAGGCTCCTGTGAACTTGCTGAAGGTTTCTGAGAGTTTGCTGACAAGGGTCTGTCTGACTAGGAGCTGGAGGATCATTAGGGGCTACCTGTGGGAAGATGATGGGTTGGGGAGCTTTCCCAGGAGAGCGCACAAGTGCAAATATCCCATAGCTCAAAGACTTAGGAGTGAGAGTCTTGGGAGGGAGGCCCAAGCTGAGCCTAGTGAAGGACATTGAGCTGGTCTGGGTTAAGGGAAAAGGCAGTAATAATAAGATTTGCCTGTTGAAAAATTTGCTCTTATTAGAGAATGGAAACCAAATGAAGGAGGATAAGAATGAATTTAGAGACAGCAGCAGCTTCTGTTAAAGAGTGGTAAAGTAGGACTGGAGAGATGGCTCGGCAGTTACGAACATTGACCACTCTTGAGGAGAACCCGGGTTCGATTCCCAGCATCCACATGGCAACTAACAACCATCTGTAACTCCAGTTCCAGGGAATCCAATGCCCTCTTCTGAACTCCATGGGCATTGCAAGACATGGGAACACTTACATCCATACAGGCAATACACTCGTACACATAAAATAAACATAATAAATAAAATAAAATATTTTTTTAAAAAGAATGGTAAAGCAGAGGAACTGATAGCAGTGGTAGGAAGACTGGAAGGGGAAAATGGTCATGTTCAAGACAGATTCAGGAAGCTCATGCTAGGTCCTAGGTGTGTTCATGTGACTTGTTTCAGCCGATGAACTTTGAAAAGAAATCAGGTGAGAGTTTGGGTGGAAGCTTTAAGAGGTTGTGGGTGTCATCATCTCCAATTCACCCAGGTCCCTATGAGGGAGCACCCAAGGGCAGAGCTCAGTTGTCCTGCTGGGCACGGAGCATGAGGCAGAGTCATCCGTGGGAAGCCTGAGATGGAGGAAGTGTTTGTCCCTGCAGGAGACCCAAGCCATACTATTCAGACAAGGGAAACACTGGAATCTCAGAGTGGGAGGCAGTTGTTCTGAGAATCTCCCCAGGGTTTATTTCCAGTTCTTCAGTACAACTCAGCCTTCTACGTGAGCCCCTTATTCCCGGAGCCCTCCAAATTCCATCAGACACTTTTCAGAACACCAAGGAAAGTGAGCAAACCTTCAGCAAGCATGGCTCCGAATGGCAGCAAGGAGCTGAAAGAGGAAACCTCTGCAGGCCCTGGCATTGTTATTCCACACAGATGTCCGCACGCACTTGAAATATAAAGATTCAATTACACTGCCCGGCCACTGTTTTATGATACAGCCATCAGACTTGCTCCAAAGGGTCAAGGCATGATGGGAATATTTAACTCCTGGTGGAAGCGGACAGTAATTGGAGCAAGCTGGGTATGATTCAGGTTTGGAAAGACGCAGTGTTCATTTAACAGAAGGACTCTTGGGCAAGACCAGCCATAGGGGAGTAATGACCTTCATGTACTTGTCTAAAGAGTCCAGGAATATTGAACCTTCTGAGAGGGCAGACTCAAAACCTAGAAGCCCAGTGTCTGTGGAGGGACACAGACTGAAATAACTCATTGTGGCCATAAAGATGAATGGATCCATAAGTATGGGGGCACATGCCTATAATCTCAGCACTTTGGATGTGGAGGTAGGAGGATCAAGAGTTCAAGGCCAGCCTGGATTACATGAGACAACAAAAATAAATGATAGATATAGATAGATGATATTAGATAGATAGATAGATAGATAGATAGATAGATAGATAGACAAATACACCCTGCCTCTGCCTCTCACCCCAACACACATGGGGAGAGAGAGAGAGATTGGTATTATACATCAATATTGTAGATAAAAGTGTCGGGTTACAAAGCCGAGCTGGACGTTGTGAGCTCTCCGAATCAGCCTTGTCTTCCCCACTTCCGGTTTGCTACTAGACTGCCTTGCTCATTCAGTGCTGAATGTCCTGAGTGCCAAAAAGGTGTACAAGAATGAGCAGGAAAAACTGCAATATAGAGAAAAGGATGGAGGCTAGGTGCTTTCAGTGGGTAAGGCCAGGAACTAATGTCCTCAGGTGACATGTAAGGAGGTCCGGCCTAAAGACCTAGGCCAGGAGGCTATAGGGAACCAAGTTGCTTTTCAAACCCACCAGTACTAACTGTACAAAGAAGATGTAGATGACTTATTTTTCTCTGCCATGCTAGAAGTTCAAACCCAGGCCCTTGTGAGTTCCAGACAAGTCTTCTCCCACTGAACTACATCTCTGGTCTTAAAGGGGAAGTGAGCTCCTGGAGTAGGAAGACTTCTGGGGAGGAAGGCAGAGAAAGGAGGAGGCTCGGGAAAGCCGCCTTGACAAACTGGCCAGTCGAGGCACCAGTCGCTTCTGCTCTGTCCACTGCACACCTTCTGGCCTCTTGCTCCCATCCTGGTCATTTCCACACTGAAGTCCATCTTATGACACTTCGGACTGTTGACTTCTGGAGGATGGCTGGCTTGGAAGAACTACCGCCTTGGCCTTGACCAGCTCCTGCAGTAAGCCAAGTCTTCGTACTGGGGAGGGTCTGGTTTTGGCCCCAACCTTCTGGGAGCCCCATTCTGGCTGATCATAGCACAGGGACCCATCAAAAGCTCCTGACATTCTGAAAACACGCGAGCCATCATCCATATGCAGACACAGGGCCATTTCCACATTCTCTCTTCTCACTCCTTCTTCCTTCCCCCAGTCCTGCCCACGAAATATTTCGAGAATCCATGCACTTCTGCCCAGCCTCCCTGGGCCAATTTTTAACAAAGCAATTGGAATTTTTCAGCTTGATAAATAATGAAGATGGGTTTTAGGTGTTCAGGAGTGAGCCCAGGGGTTAGCACATGCTAACTCAGCATGTGTTAACCCCTGGGCTTAGCACAGGGGCATAGCTCAATGATAGAACATGAGCACATGTTCTATCATTGAGCTATGCCCCTGCCCCTGTAATAACCTTTCCATCAGCAGCGTTAGGTCCTTGATCCCCTCTCCACAGGGACAGAAAGAAAAGAGTAAGCTCTGCCAGCTGTAAAGGTGATCCTGCCACATCCTGTGTTACCCACTACTGAGCTTGTCTGCTCTCAGGAGAAGGAAAAAAGGGTCTTGACACCATCATGTTCCCTCCACGGGTCCCTCCCTCTCCACCTTCTTATGAAATTGGCCTCCAATGAACTCCTGGTAAGGCCAGCTTGCCACTTGCCAATCCCACATACTCCACCGTCCCTCCTTGATTGTTAACACAGGACTGTTTCCCGGTTATCCCATCTGTCACTCTTACATGAAGTGACTCTATTTTTTAGAATGATATTTATCTTATGATGGCTAATCTGATTGCCAGTGGTTTAGAATCACAATGGAAACACAGCTCTCTGGGCGGTGTCTATGCAGATGTTTCCAGAAAGGTTTAACTAAAGAGGGAAGACCCACTGTACAGGTGGGTGGCGTTCTATAGATCAGGGTCTCTGAATGAGAAGGAGAAGGTCAGATGAGCATGGACATCTGTATCTTTCCATTTCCTTTCCATAGACACAGTGTGGCCAGGTGCATCATGCTCCTGCTGCCCTGCCTTTCCCACCACGGTGGACTGGACGCCCTCAAACCTCGAGCCAGAAAAAATTCTTCCTTGTTTAAACTGCTGCTGCAGGTATGTTGTCAACAGTAATGGGTCAGATAATGGGCACACACCACACCCCCTTGGCTTTGAGCTTCTGGGGAAGAATGGTGATGGTGGATGACTGTAATAACAAAGAACGGTGTATGGTGCAGAGGCTTCTGTGAGGATGAGTTGAATGAGAATAAACAGCTACTGTGGGAATGTCCAAAGGAGCTAGCCCACTTCCCAGCATCTTTAGAAAAGACCTTGCAAATGATGCACAGCACGGTGTACTCTCTTTCCCCAGCACCCTGGCCCCCTGGTGTCTGTGTCCTTTTATTCCTAGAGCACCTTAGCTCTCGAATCACAGCCATTCCCAATGCTCTGCTTCCTGAAATTCTGTAACAGGCCAAATATGTGTCAGTTCCAGGGTCTTTGCATTGGCTGATGCCTGTCTCTGGAATTCTGTTCCCTCAAATATCCAGATGTCTGATTTCTCCTCTCCCTCAGGTCTCTGCTGATAACCTTCCCAGAGATGATCTGATCGTCCATTAAAAAATAATAAATAAATAACAGAGCTGGGGATAGTGGTACATATTTTTAATTCCAGCATTTGGGAGGCAGAGGCAAGTGAAACTCTGTGACATTGAGGCCAGCCTGGTCTATACTGTGAGTTCCAGTCAAGCTACAGGGAGACTCTGTCTCAATAAAAATAATTAATACCCTCTTTAGGATTTACTAGCCCCCTTCCCTGATCATTTTCATCTGATAGTCCTTATCAGCTCTGACACATTACAATGCTATTCAATAGAATGTGGGCTCCTTTGGCAGAAATTTACTCTATTTTATACTGTACTGTGTTCCCAGTTTTTATTATAGTACCGATGCATAGTATAACCTCAATAAATGCTTGCAAATGTTGAATGAATGTTGAACTCCAAGTGTGAGGTTCCCTTACCCTTTGATCCTATGATAAGACAAATGGAGCTCTGTTTGCAACTAAGTTCTCACCTAGAGCCACCTCTAAATCCCAGCTGCATATTAGTAACGAGAATAATAAACATTGAGCACTGACATTCTGCTAAGAATAGTATGCTTATGCATAATCTATATAATATCACTAGGAGAGTGTAGTTACAATCCTTTGGTAAATGAAATGAACAGAGGTCACATGATTAGCCCAGCATCACACTGCTACTAAGCAGCTGAGTTGAGCATGGTGTCTGTCTATAGATCACAGATGGGTACATGATCAGGCCAGCTCCAGATGCTGCATGTTTGTATGCAGCCTGCAATCCCAAAGTGAGTCCTTCCTTCCTTCCTTCCTTCCTTCCTTCCTTCCTTCCTTCCTTCCTTCCTTCCTTCCTCTCTTCCTACACATTTTTAAATTTATTGTCAGTACTGGGATCGAATCTAGGGCCTTGCACATGCTATGCAAGAGTTTGCCACTGAACTGCATTTCTAAAATACATTTCTAAATCATTAGGGGACATATGTAATAGAGACCGTATGTGACTCACAATGTCTAAAATTGGTTAGTAGAATTAACACATCAAATTAAGATCCCCTAGATGCCTTCTATGTATACAGAGGAGGCACCTGGAAGGAGGGCCTGCCTGTTTAAAGACCAGTCATTGGGTAATTCTGTGCTCCAGACAGCAAACAAGGAAGGATCCCTGGCAGACATTGCCCACTGAGTTACGTCACAGCCTTCACTAGAGAAATGACAAAAAAGAGGGCCAGAGATCAAGTGATAAGGTCAGGCCCATAAAGACTTGGGGCTGGAGTGGAACCACAGTCTCAGGCTTCTTACACACATAGTCCACGCGCCTGGTTTTCTGCATCTGAGTCCTTGAGTCCTGGTGCACTCACTGCCACCCAGGGCTCACCAATCCCTCACACAGCGGGTACCCCAGAGGAGGCTGACTTTCCCCTCCTCCTGACTTCCAGAACCTTCTCTGCCCAGCAGTCCGCCTGTTTCTTCCTCTCCTGACCTTCCTCCCCACACCACTGCTGAGCAAGCAAGGGCTGCTGGACTACAAATTAAGAGAAGGGGAAAACTGAATTGATATGATCTGAGCAAGGGAAGCACAAAGCTTCCAATTTCCTCTCCGCATTATACAGGAAGATGTGGGCCACGTGGGGAGCCAGCCCAGGCCTTTTGATGTTTGCATTCCTGCTAGTAAGAAGCAGGACTGGCAGGGCTTAGCCTCCTCCATGCAAACTCAACAGCAGGCTTCCACTCACACTTGAAACGAACCAGAGATGAAAAACCAAGAGGGGAGAGAGAGATATTGTTGTTTGAGAGCTTTCAGGACAAAGAGACCCTTTAAAACTAACTACAGGGCATGTTAAAGAGCTCAGCCCTGGGCTCCGCTCCAAAAGAGCAAATCCACAGGGGACCCTAGTCCCAGCCAGGGCCCATTCAGGTGGGGACACAAAGGCCCCATACACCTAGGTTGGGATTTCTGAAAGCTGGTTTTCACTGCTGCCCCCCTCCACCCCCATAGCTTTGACCCCTAGAGGCACCAGGTCAGAAATGTCCAGAGACCCTGGTATCTAACTTGTATGCTTGTGGTGCCACTTGTGACATGTGCCAATGGTGTAAGACAGCATGTAAGAAGTTATGGTGGTATTTTAGACCTAAGGGGGAAATCAGCCTCTCTCTCTCTCTCTCTCTCTCTCTCTCTCTCTCTCTCTCTCTCTCCTCTTCCCTCTATCCCTTAACTCCTCATCTGGACAAGATGGGCCTAATATGCCACATGCAGCTCCCTGTGATTTTTCTTTAAATCCTTGGACTGATTCTTTTGGAGCAGAGATGCTGGGTTATTTGAAGCTGTCAACTGAAAATCAAAGCTGTTGTGTCACTGCAATACTTTGGTGCTTGTCCTTAATAACACTGACTACCAAACTTTATTTAGGAACAATAGATGGAATATATATGAAATAGAAAAAAACGAAATCATGTAAGACTTACACTGGTCACTCCGTATTGTCAACTTGGTACAACAGAATAGCCTGGGAAGACTGTACCTCAAGCACAGAATTGTCTAGATCAGATTGGCCTGCAGCCATGTCTATGAGAGATTGTCTTGATTGATTGACGTGAGTGGGCCCAGCCCAGTATGGGCAGCCCCATCCCTAGGCAGGTGGGTGTGTGCTATATAAGAAAGCTAACCGAGCACGAGGCAGCCTTCCTCCATGGTTTCTGTGTCAGTTCCTGTTTGACTCACTACCCTGCCTTTTCTCAAGGATGGGTTGTGACTTGGAAGTATAAGCCAAATAAATTCTTCCCTACCCAAGTCGTTTTCATCAGAGTATTTTATCATAGCAGAAAGGAAATAAAGACAGACATATCAGGTCCTTCTTTTTATTGAATCCTTTATTTTTTATTTTTGTTATTTTTTTTGGTGCGTTTTTGTTGTTGTTGTTTTGTCTTGAGTCAGAATCTTGCTATGTAGCTCAGCATGACTAAGAATTTACTATGTAGCCTATGTAGGCTTTGAACTCATGATTCCCCCTGCCTCGGCTTCCTGAGTCCTGGGGTTATCAACACAGATCATCATGGCTGGTTTAGCTTGTGGCCTAATAGTTTTAATCTTAATAGCCCGGCATCTTTACTGTCATTGTTTTACAGATGGAACTAAGGAGCCCCAAGGCAAGGTTGGCTCCCCCAGGAGGTAGGGAACTGGTCTTTGCCACCACCAGCTCCCAACAAGCAGAGTGGAGGCTGCCCTGGGACTCTTTCTGGGTAGCCTTAGGCACATAGGGCATTGGGCTCTTACAGTCAGAAGAAGCTGTCAGATAACAAGATGTCTGGGCTGGCACTGGACGTGGGGCCTCTGCAAAGGTAAAGAGAGTGTATGATCTGACCTGCAAATCCCCTTCCCATACCGCAGTTTGGTAGTCCATTGCAAAACCTGAGGAAACTGCTTTGGAAAATATTGTCCGGAGCTGACTGTGTTCCTAGAAGCTCCGGCCTGATCAGTTCTCAACTGAACAGTTGTGTTCGCCCCTAACTCGTCTCACTACAAGTCATCCCTCCTATGTCAGGGCACAGTCATGAAAGGGAGCAGAGACTACGAAACTCTCTTGAGCTCTATGAGATTAGTGGAGCCCCTATAGATGGAGGTGACATCCAAAGTGATATCACCATACCTTCTCTGTTCATTATTCTACCAGTCATTATGCTTATTGTGTGTCTCCTCTGTGGCATACTACCCAGATTCCCTTAAATGTCCTTAATAAGTTCTATGTACCTACCCCTAGCCTCTGCGTGCCTTGCTTCTAGAAGGCTCCTACTTGCTGCTTCCTTCAAGGACTAGGCCCTGGGCCCCTGAAGTTGTTTGTCTCTGGGGTCTGCAGAGGGGCAAAAGTGCCTGCAGATTTGCTTCCTGTCCCCTTCTCACCTCTAACTGATTGATGTCTGTGGTAGTGAAGGCAGCCACCCTGCCCCTTTGCCTGGCTTCTGCTTGCATGTGTGCTTTCCCCAGTCCCCTCCCACTCTCTCCTGAGAGTGCTTCCTCAATAAATCCCTCCCCTAGAACCTTTGTCTCAGCATCTTCTTCTTGGAGAAATAAGGCCAAAGGCACTTGCTGTTTTTTTTTCCTTTCTGTTACCTACAAGCTTTCAAGTGCAAAGGAGTTTTGCTCCATTTTATATTCTCAGCAACTGGAACAGTGCCTCACATACAGAAGGAGCTCAATAAATACTTATCGAGTGGCTGCATGAATATATGTTCATTGACAGAAATAAATCAGTCCCCTTTCTAAAGAATGTTATGTCTGTTCCATTTTATGGGCTACTATATTCCTCAGGCTTAGAGTCATCAATAACACAAAGTAGATGCTCAGTTAATATTTATTGGACAATTCCCACAGCCTCTGTCTGCTCTACTTAGCAACTGCTAGAGGAAATTGCTGAAGTGTCTGATCGCTCACCAAGCTGTCAGCCCTCTAGGGCTGAATCTCCTGCCTTCTCTCTGCCCCCTTCTAAGCCCTGGGCACAGAGCAGGTCCTCAGTACATGATGTGTTCAGTTTGGCACAGCAGTGATCTCTTTGCCATTCCAGTACCACCAGATACTGTCAGCACACAGCAACATGATGAAACTTTGTAGGAAAGAACCTCAGGGTCTACCCTAGAAGCTCCAGAGAGCTGAGCCCTGGGTGTAGAGTGAGTCACTGGGAACAAAGCACAGGTGTGATGTGTCTGCTGAGGTCTGTCATCCAGAAAGGCAGCATCATGGGGAAGCACAGGGGTCTCTAAGATAAAAAAAATTATTTGCAAAGAGCTTTTAAAATTTTCTTTTATTAATTTTATTTATTTCTGTATGTGTATGAATGTACTGTCTGCATGCAAGTCTGTGCACCCGTGTCATGCAATGCCGCGGAGGTCAGAAGAGGGTCTCGGATTCCCCTGGAACTGGAGTTCTCCTGGAATTTGGAGTTTCAGACGGTTTTTACCATGTGGGTACTGGGGATTGAACCCGGGTCCTCTGCAAGAGCGGTCAGCGCTCTTAACCGCAGGCCATCTCTCAGCCCGTAAGGAGCTTTTATTTTTTTATTATTTTTTTAAATTAGTTTTAATTGATGCTTTGTGCATTTCATACATTTTTCCAATTCAGTTCAGGCTTATTCCTTCCCTCCCCCCACCCCCACCCCATCCCAGATCATGCATTCTGCCATACCTGTCTTGCCTTTTCTCTCAGTTTTTTTTTTTTCATTTTAGCTATAAGTGAAATCCATGAGTACAAGCATCCTTCATGCAAAATCTATCTGCCAGGCTGTTGTGCACCAAACACACTACAGCCCCACCATCAGTGGGGGGTGAGGTTGTTTGTTCAACAAGTTGATCAATTGAGGGTCCAGACTACATTGCGGTAGTTCACCATTCCACCCCAATCGCAGCCTTACATTCTACACGCCCCCTCTTCCGCAGTTGTTTCCTAGGCTTAGAAAAGGGGCACAAGTAGTACATGATGCCCTGGAATGAGATGTCAGGAGAGTTTTACCAAAGGCCACTAAACCAATAAAGCAAATATGGGTCTCCCTGAGATCAAGCAAGACTCCACCGTCAGCACCAGCTACACACCTCCTGCCTGGAAAACTGTGCAGCAGAGGCGCCATGTGCCTGTAAGGAGCTTTTAACATGAAGGGCCAGTGCCAAGCATGGCAGATCACACCTGTGATCCCAGCACTTAGGGAGCAGAGGCACAGGATGTCCACTTCCAACCGGAACTATTAGAGCCCAAAGTTTTGGTGAGGGGGTTGAAGAGATGGCTCACATTTAAGACACTGGCTACCTCACGAGGACCTGTGTTTGGTTCCCAGCACCCATAAGTAGTTAACAACTGTCTGTAACTCCAGTTCCAGAGGATCTGACCCCCCCTCTTCTGGCCTCTGTGGGGTACTGTACCCATGTGATACACCGGCATACATGCAGTCAAACACTCATACACATAAAAAAAAATAAACTTATAAAGTGGACATTTGTCTTAGTTTGGGTTGTTATTATGTACCAAAATACTAAATGGATGAAACAATAGAAATTTACCTCTCAAGTTTCAGAGCGGGGAGTCCAAGATCAAGGTCAGGGGAGGAGAGGGAGAGGCTTTCTCCTTGGTTGGTGGATGGCTACCTCACAAGAGAGAAAAGTTCACTATTTTTCCAGACTTTTCTCATAAAGGCAACCCTTCACCTAATGTTCCCTTTCCTGATTTAATAACCTCCCAAAGACTCCACCCCTCAAAACTACCATATTGGGGGAATTGGGGGTTGGATACACGCGCTCAGTCCATACTGTAACCCGGTGCTTTCTGGGAACTCGGGCTTCACATTCTTTCACTCAAACACTGAGAACCACACCGTGGGCAGGAACTGGGAGCAAATTGTATTCCAGTGAGCACTGTCTGAAACCCCTCAGCTCAGATTGGAGACCATTGAGACTATTGTATTGTACATGAAGAATTGCAGATTTTTAAAATTGTAAATACCAATGTTTTCTACTCTAAAGCAAATGGTTTAATTACGAAAACAAATACTCTCAGCATGTATCAAATTATATATATTGGATGTGTTGTGTTCGAATATTGGTTTTAAAAAACTGTATTTGAGTTGCTGACTTGAGTTTTCATTTAAAAAATCATAAGTGAATCTTGGATTGGGATTAGGACACAATTTCCAGCAATTTCTGAAATGGCTATAAATATACTTCTGCATTTTTACACTAAATGTTTATGTGAAGTGGCCTTCTTAGCCATGATGATTATAGAATCAAAATATGATCAATTCCAAAAAAGCACTCAAGAGGCTCTATGTGCTACAGTGTCAAGTGTGCAGCCAAGGCTAAATTAGCTTTTCATAATTTTTTATTTCATTTTCATAAATTTTAATTCATTTTACTGAGTGCACTGTAAGGAGCAATGGGGCTGGGATTGCAGCCAAAATTGAGTTATTATATAAAAAGAACTACGCATACCATCTCATTACTACTCAGATTTGCTTTCATTTCTAATAAATGGTATATTACACCACACATATAATATATATATATAAATATATAATATATATATAACAGAGAATTACTTTGAAATAAAATTCTTTATGATTGACATTAAATGTTTAATTTGTAGACACTATTTATATATCTACATACTTGAGGTCACAGGAAATCTCTTGGGTGAAAAGGGAAAACATTAAACCCTGAACTAGGAAAATATTAAAGCCTGGGAAGTTGGATGAAAGGGAGAAGTTGGAGACACAATGAGGTCAAGGACATTAGGACATGGTCTTGCTTAGGGGAGAGCATTTGGACAACTGGGGAAAGGGAAGTCTCTGAGCCTGGGCATTGTGGACGTGGATGTGGATTATGTAGAGAAATGTTTAGGCCTCCTTGACCATAGCATCTTCTGGTTAAAGCCTCAAAATAATGAGATGGTTAATTTTAATTGTCACTCAACACAGCCTGGAGTCGCCTGGAAGTGAGATCTCAGTGTGACGGGCTTGTTGACATGCTGTGAGAGATTTTCTTAATTGGGTGATTTGGGGTTGGAAGACTCACTGAGTGTAGGTGGCAGCAGCTTATGGGCAGGGCCCTGGACTGAAAGAAAAGGAGAGAGTGAGCTGAGACAAGCATGCTTGCATCCATTAGCTCTCTGCTCTTGACTACAGATGTGTTGTGACTAATTGCTTTGACTTCCTGCTGCCCTGACTTTCCAGACTGTAACCTGGAACCGTGACCAGAATGAGCCCTTTCTCCCTTAGGTGGCTTCTGTTAGGGTGTTTTATCCCAGCGAAAGAAAAGAAACTAAGTCAAAGATAGAAGCTGCCAGAAAAACAAGGAAGAAGATGAAATGAAACCAGGCCTGTCTATCTGTGTCGGTGTCAACCAATTTCTGGGTCAAGCTAAGATATCCCCCCAGTAGCAGTCTATCTGACATAGTACATGAGTTATAATGTTTATCCATGAGTCAGAGAGATTGAATTAAGGTTAGGGTTGAAGATAAGGTAAGCGTCGTAGAAGATAGAGGTTTATTTCTCTTTCATATCAAAGTGCCATGTTGGCAATCTAGGACTGGGCCAGGACTCCTCAGTGTGAGCATCCCATCCCTTCTTTGTCTATATTGTCACTGAGTTGTTTCAGATGGCTTCTAGACCTCCACCTTTATTAATAGTTCCAGCCTACAGAAAGAAGAAGATGGAGAAGAAAGGCTTATCTCCTGCTATGAGCCATTCCCCTAAGTTGCAAACTTCNATAAACATCGAACCCCTCTGTGGATCCTACATGTAACAACTAGTTATAATGAGTCCTAATGAAACTTACCTTCTAGGTGCCACAAAGGTTCTGATATGAGAGACTTCCTTGCCTTCCCACCCATAGAACAAGGAGAAATATGACAATGATGAGGTCGCTCCCCAACTGTAAATTGGAGACAACTATTGTAGAGGTAATCTCTTATAAAACCGGTAAAACTGCTTTCTTTAATTGACTACTAGACATGGGAACTGTGGAAGGGATTACTCTCTGTTCAGAACCAAATATAATACTAAAGTCCTAGGGCTATGCACTCAGGCAAAATATATTAATACAGGAGCTCTGACATCAGCAATGGATTGTTCTACCAGGTGGATGTTGGCCAGGGGATCCAAGGCCCCACAAAAGGTAAGGGCTCCTTGCCTCTAAGTTGGGATACCTACAGGAGGAGAGGCAATAAGACCCTGCTGCCGAAGACCTGACGTTAACATGGGAGGGATGTATTGAGACCACACATGCAAGTGTACAGATGGCCTCTGGAATGCCAGAGAGTGTTACCAAAGGCCACTAAACCAATAAAGCAAATATGGGTCTCCCTGAGTCAAGCAAGACTCCACCGTCAGCACCAGCTACACCTCACCTGCCTGGAAATACTGTGCAGCAGAGGCAGCCATGTGCCTGTAAGGAGCTTTTTAACATGAAGGGCCAGTGCCAAGCATGGCAGATCACACCTGTGATCCAAGCACTTAGGAGGCAGAGGCACAGGATGTCCACTTCCAAGCCGGAACTATTAGAGCCCAAAGGTTTTGGTGAGGGGGTTGAAGAGATGGCTCAGCATTTAAGATCACTGGCTACTCTCACAGAGGACCTGTGTTTGGTTCCCAGCACCCATATAGTAGTTAACAACTGTCTGTAACTCCAGTTCCAGAGGATCTGACCCCCCCTCTTCTGGCCTCTGTGGGTACTGTACCCATGTGATACACCGGCATACATGCAGTCAAAACACTCATACACATAAAATAAAAATAAACTTATAAAGTGGACATTTGTCTTAGTTTGGGTTGTTATTATGTACCAAAATACTAAATGGATGAAACAATAGAAATTTACCTCTCAAGTTTCAGAGCGGGGAAGTCCAAGATCAAGGTGCAGGGGAGGAGAGGAGAGGGCTTTCTCCTTGGTTGGTGGATGGCTACCTCACAAGAGAGAAAAATGTTCACTATTTTTCCAGACTTTTCTCATAAAGGCAACCCTTCACCTAATGTTCCCCTTTCCTGATTTAATAACCTCCCAAAGACTCCACCCCTCAAAACTACCATATTGGGGGAATTGGGGGTTGGATACACGCGCTCAGTCCATACTGTAACCCGGTGCTTTCTGGGAACTCGGGCTTCACATTCTTTCACTCAAACACTGAGAACCACACCGTGGGCAGGAACTGGGAGCAAATTGTATTCCAGTGAGCACTGTCTGAAACCCCTCAGCTCAGATTGGAGACCATTGAGACTATTGTATTGTACATGAAGAATTGCAGATTTTTAAAATTGTAAATACCATGTTTTCTACTCTAGAAGCATAATGGTTTAATTATCGAAAACAAATACTTCTTCAGCATGTATCAAATTATTATATATTGGATTGTGTTGTGTTCGAATATTTGGTTTTAAAAAACTGTTATTTGAGTTGCTGACTTGAGTTTCATTTAAAAAATCATTAAGTGAATCTTGGATTGGGATTAGGACACAATTTCCAGCAATTTCTGAAATGGCTATAAATATACTTCTGCCATTTTTACACTAAATGTTTATGTGAAGTGGCCTTCTTAGCCATGATGATTATAGAATCAAAATATTGATCAATTCCAAAAAGCACTCAAGAGGCTCTATGTGCTACAGTGTCAAGTGTGCAGCCAAGGCTTAATTATCTTTTCATAATTTTTATTTCATTTTCATAAATTTTAATTCATTTTACTGAGTGCACTGTAAGGAGCAATGGGGCTGGGATTGCAGCCAAAATTGAGTTATTTATATAAAAAGAACTACGCATACTCATCTCATTACTACTCAGATTTGCTTTCATTTCTAATAAATGGTAATATTACACACACATATAATATATATATATATATATATATATATATATATATACAGAGAATTACTTTGAAATAAAATTCTTTATGATTGACATTAAATGTTTAATTTGTAGACACATTTTATATATCTACATACTTGAGGTCACAGGAAATCTCTTGGGTGAAAAGGGAAAACATTAAACCCTGAACTAGGAAAATATTAAAGCCTGGGAAGTTGGATGAAAGGGAGAAGTTGGAGACACAATGAGGTCAAGGACATTAGGACATGGTCTTGCTTAGGGGAGAGCATTTGGACAACTGGGGAAAGGGAAGTCTCTGAGCCTGGGCATTGTGGACGTGGATGTGGATTATGTAGAGAAATGTTTAGGCCTCCTTGACCATAGCATCTTCTGGTTAAAGCCTCAAAATAATGAGATGGTTAATTTTAATTGTCAACTCAACACAGCCTGGAGTCGCCTGGAAGTGAGTCTCAGTGTGACTGGCTTGTTGACATGCTGTGAGAGATTTTCTTAATTGGGTGATTTGGGGTTGGAAGACTCACTGAGTGTAGGTGGCAGCAGCTTATGGGCAGGGCCCTGGACTGAAAGAAAAGGAGAGAGTGAGCTGAGCACATGTGTGCATGCTTCCATTCAGGCTCTCTGCTCTTGACTACAGATGTGTTGTGACTAATTGCTTTGACTTCCTGCTGCCCTGACTTTCCTAGACTGTAACCTGGAACCGTGATCCGAATGAGCCCTTTCTCCCTTAGGTGGCTTCTGTTAGGGTGTTTTATCCCAGCGAAAGAAAAGAAACTAAGTCAAAGATAGAAGCTGCCAGAAAAACAAGGAAGAAGATGAAATGAAACCAGGCCTGTCTATCTGTGTCGGTGTCAACCAATTTCTGGGTCAAGCTAAGATATCCCCCCAGTAGCAGTCTATCTGACATAGTACATGAGTTATAATGTTTATCCATGAGTCAGAGAGATTGAATTAAGGTTAGGGTTGAAGATAAGGTAAGCGTCGTAGAAGATAGAGGTTTATTTCTCTTTCATATCAAAGTGCCATGTTGGCAATCTAGGACTGGGCCAGGACTCCTCAGTGTGAGCATCCCATCCCTTCTTTGTCTATATTGTCACTGAGTTGTTTCAGATGGCTTCTAGACCTCCACCTTTATTAATAGTTCCAGCCTACAGAAAGAAGGAAGATGGAGAGAAAGGCTTATCTCCTGCTATGAGCATTCCCCTAAGTTGCATATCTTCTACATTAGCTAATGGACTAGACTATAAGAGCACAAATCCTGGCAATGCAGACAGCTAAGTATCCATTTGTCTATCCATTTATGAAAGAAGAACTGAAAACACACAAGGGGACAACATATACTCCTATCACACAGCTTGAAGAAGCCAAGTAGGAACTCCCCAGAAAGCCATAAGTTCACATGATATCTTAGTTATTATCAGTGCATAAGAATGTATTCTCGGGGATGGAGAGATGGCCTAGTGTGGTTAAAAGCACTGACCACTCTTGCAGAGGACCTGGGCTCGATCCCCAGCACCCACATGTCGGCTGAGAACTGTCTTTAACTCCAGTTCCAGGGGAATCCGGACACCCTCTTCTGACTTCCTCGGCTTTGCATGACACGGGTGCACCAACCTACATGCAGACAGTACATTTAAATAAATAAATATAAAATGTAAAAAATGTATTCTCAAATTCAGAAGCTTAAAATATTTAATTCACACAGCTTGTAGGGTCAGGTATCTAGAAGCAGCAAAGATGGGTGCAGCTGGGTCTCTAACAGAGCTCCACTCGGCACCAATGGGTACTGACGACACCAATGGGCAGGGATCCTTGTCATCTGAGAGGCTGAGAACCAACCATGTGTAGATGGCAGGAGTGAGGAGAGAGGTCATCAGCATAGACTTCCTTGAAGTCAGAAAATATATCCATTGTTGGGCGAACACCAGCTGATCTTCTTAAAGGGAGGGAATTTAGGTAAGCTGACTAGAACTCAGTGGATGAACTTGCACTAAGAGATGTCTGGGGACACTAACTTGACACAATAGGCCTTAGCACAAGTGACAGAATGTAAGAATTCCAGTAGGGGGTTGTGGGAGGTGCCACGGGGAAAGGGGATATAGAGGTGATTAAGATGTTCTGCATAAAATACACAAAAACTCAAAAAATGTTTACAAAGAAAGAAAAGAAAATATACCCACACTCAGAAAGCCTGACTGGCCCTAGGCAGCCAAATATCAAGATTAAAGAGTGTTTAGTCTTCCATAGTACTGTAGACAAGACAACTTAAACAACAGAAATTTATTTCTTGTAGTTCTATAAGGTTGAAACTACAAGATCAAGCATATATGAAGCTTGGAGAAGGCATGTTTCTTAGACGTGGTGCCTTCTCGATGTCTCTTCAACAGGCATGGAGACAAACAATAAGCCCTCCAAGACCTTTTGTATGACTCAGTTTCCTTCCAAAGGCTTCAACTCTCATACCACCATAGTGGGGCACAGTTTTTAATACACGAGTCTTGGGATGATGGATACAAGCACTCAGAACTTAGAAAGGTGCAACAGCACATTCCAGCCATGACCTCCTATTGCCATTTGGAGATGAAAATGTCCCCCATAAGCTCCTTTGCCAGAGGCCTGACCCACAGCTGGTCACTCTCTAGAAAGGTGATTGGATTGAGAAAGGACTGACCTCATCCCTGCATAGCTACTGTTGAGCTGATAGCTGAATGGGCCGTTGGGAGCTGGAGCCCAGTAGGAAGAAGTAGTTGATTAGGCTCATGCCCTTCGAAGGGTCCTTGGTCCCTTATTACCTTTCTCTTTGCCACCTGGATGTCATGAGGAGAGCGGTTTTCACCCTCCTGTCTTTCCACAATGATATTTGCTATGCCAAAGACCCAAATGGAATGGAGTCAATCAACCAACCACGGGCTGAAGCCTAAAACCGTGAGCCAAAATAAATCCTTTCTTTTAAGCTGTTTTCTCAGGTAGTTTGTCACTGTAATGAAAAACTGACTAATCCAGCTCCTGATGCTGACACAACCACTCCAAGGGACAAACCTTGGGAGCTCAAGAAGGAGATAGCTTTACTAGCATGTAATAATTAGAGCTATTCTCTACAACTCAAGCCACCTGGCACAGAGTAGTAAATGTACAGCTAGCTCATAGACCCTTTCACTAGGAGGACTGCTGATGGGGTCTCACTATGTCGTTCAGGCAGGTCTTGAACTCACAGTCTTCCTGCCACAGCTTTCTAAGTGCTGGGATTGTAGGTGTGATTATTTGTCGCTTGCCTTTTGAAGTGTCTAAGATGTATACTCTGGTCATTCCAGAGAGTAACAGATCCCTCCTGGTCTGTTACCTGAAACTGAGGACTCTGTACTATGTGGATGGTCTAAGGATTACAAAAGCAATTAAATGCTCAGCCCCATATTAAGTGCCAGCTTGGAAGCCTTTGTGCATAGGTTAGTTCTTTTCTCAGGAGAAAAGATCTTTAGTCTTATATTCTCCCAAGCCTAGGGGTTACTCAGGTGGCCAGCTTTGGAGACCAGTACACACATGCTAATTTATACAGCTGTTGCCCACGCAAGGAGGAACAGTCACCGGCAAAGCACATTACTGGAGACAGGCTGCCATTGAATTTGATCTTAATATTCTAGTCCACAACCCAGCAGTTGCACCAGAGCTTGGTTTAAGGGGGGAAAAAAGCCAGGGAAAAAAACCCACACACATTCTTTCAATTTCTAAAGGGAAATTTGACTCGAGCTATAGAACAAAGGAAGAAGAAATAGAAGTAAAAGAAAATCAAAGAAAAAGTGATTTGGATTCAAGGGGATCAGATGTTTCATTTATTGCAGGTTGGAGACCTCCAATCAGTCAAATGAAAGGAACGTTTGTATTCAAATACCTGTGAGGCAGAGAGAAAGCCTTGATCGGGGCGGGAGACTTAAGTTACAGCAATCTTGCTGAGAGATACAAACCCACCTTCCAGGCTATCTGTTCCCAATATTGAAGGTTTTCTGTGTTACAAACCTGAGATGAAAGGTAGTTGTTTTGACGTCTGGGTCTGGAAGCCAGACGCTGAAATTAGTGGCGTTCTCAGAGTGCGTGCTACAGGGAGGTGGGACCTAGGATGGGCCGAGAGTGTGGCTGCTTTCTGAAAATGAAAAGATGCCAATAGAACACAAAGGGCTCAAGTGACTTCGGTGGACAGGGGTGGCTGGGAACCAAGAAAGCATCTTCTGTCAAATAAGCAGTGGATTAGAAGGAGGCACCCAGGGTCTTTTATGCTGTGATGGCTGGGACTTGGCCTGTCTGACTTAAATACCTAGGAGGTTTCCAGTAGATAGAAGTAAACCTTGGACATCTTCTAAAGCAAAGGACAAGTCGTATATAGTCCAAGAATGTGCCTTATATTAGGCATGTAGCTGCCTCTCTTGCTTCACCCTCTCCTTATCCTTCCTTCAATTACTTGAATAGCAACTTCACAATGGCAGCAATTTTGAATGATGAGACCTTGGGTAGATCTTTCTCTTCTTAGTCTTCAGTTTTAACAATATGGAAGTTAAAGTGGCTGAAGATTTTTCTACTAGCTGTGTACCACTGATGGCTGCATACCACATGCCTGAGTTAGTGTGATATACAGGGGTATGACATTAAATAATGCTAAGTGAGAGGGGCTCTCTAGCCTCGAATTCCTCCTAAGAGAAAGTCTCAGGGCAGACCTATGTCTCAGTTCTTCAGTGTCTCTAAACCTCTCTCTATAATGGTCAAGGGGAGGACACAGGCTTCCATGCCACAACTAAATTTCATTGCCTGATTCTTTTTCCTTTCTGCTTATTTATATTATCTTTCTATTTATAGAAAATGATAGCAGATTTTCCTTTGTGTAACTGATTTTGGTAAAGTTTCTTTGCTAAAAATGTCTAACAACAAATATGAATTGATATAAAGAAATATGAACTAAAAAACAGTTTGAGCTGGATGATGATACAACAAGCACTGTGAGGTAAAGACATGAATGTTTTGCTTCAGGAAAAACTGGGCCAGCTGACTTCCAAAGTTCCTTCTAGAAACCCTGACCATCTGAGGTCTAGGGCTATGCTGCCCTGATTGGTGCAAAATAAACCCAGGAGTCTCCAGTGAAGAGGCAGCTACAGGTGGAACCCAAGGAAGATGCGCCCATTCCTGTACCCATTATTCAGGTTTTATACTAAGTACCAAGGTTGTATCCCATGCTTGCTACCAGAGCGGGAGGTGCAGACTCAGCACTGTGGTTTCAGACACCTAGTGGGGCCTTGGGTAGTGTTCCCCTTGGCAAAAGGACACTACTATTTTAGAATAGTAATAGAAAAATTGGGTGGGGTATTCTGTCATGGAGGAGAGAGCCTTGGGGAGGCAAATGGATACTCAGGTGCATAATTTAAAGCACATTCACAGTTGTGTATGACCTGGCCAGGTTGAGGGTAGTGCTCCAACATCACCATAACCTGGCATTGCTGTCACCATTGAGGCATCCAGGGACCCTACTCTGGAGTTTCTGGTACAATCCATCTTTAGTAAGTCCCCACAACTCAGATAACTGCCATGCATGGCTAGGGTTGAGAAGCAGACGTGGACTAAGAAACCTTGAAAATGTGTGGTTGGTTTGGTATTTCTTAAAAGCCTTCCTTCTCAGTTGCTAAGGTCACTAAGTCAATAACTGTTTTCCAAATGAATTAACTGAGAGTGAATAAGTCCATATGTTGCCACTCACCAGAGTGACAAAGCTGCTCCTGTACTCCGCAGGCTAGTGTCAGCTGTCGTCATTAGTTCTTTGTGTAGCTGGCTTCATTCAACCCTCACAGTCCCCCCCCGACACCCCCCCCCAAGGCAGGGCATTTTCACTCATACCTAATTCTAAAGATGAGGAAACAGATGCAGGGAGACAGTAGAAGCTTGTCTAAGGCCACCAAGAAAGGCCATGTTCCTAGCCACTGTGCCATCCTGTCCCATCTCCCTGTGGGAGGTCCTGATGCCTGTGTCTGAGCCCAGGAGTCAGGGTGAAGAGTGTGTGTGAGAAGTAGAAGCTCATCTGAACCTCTGAGTCAGCACATCAGAGCTGGAGGTATATAGCTCAGTGTTACTTAGCAGATAAGAAGCCTTGTGTTCAATCCTTGGCTCCAAAATATTGAAATAAGACAAAAATAAATAAAACCATATAGTATTCATTATACCCCCCAAACTATGTCCTCTTTCATTCTCTAAACACTCTAGCCTTGCTGTGTTTCTGTTTGTTAACGTCAGAACTATACGGTAATACTCCTTTGTGTAGGGAAAAGAAAAAACCCAGTAATGTGAGTGCAATCCTATGGAGCAGCTTTCCTCCTGTCTGAGATCAGGGGGGTCTTGGAGAGTGGTGACTGGAGCCTGTCCAGTGTCTCCAGATCTTACCTTATCAAAGAAGCAAGATCTAATAGTGTACTATCCCAGTTTCCATGTGAACTCTAATTTTTAAATAACTGGAGCAAATACATGTTTAATAAAACCTGTATGCATTTCCTGGGAAATCTCAAGCTGGAGAGAAATCCCTAGGGATGAGGTCTAAGATCCCTGCGTGATCAGAGACAAGCCATAGGTCTAAGATCCTGCTTGATCAGAGACAAGCCATAGGTCTGAGATCCCTGTGTGATCGGAGATAAGCCGTAGGTCTCCCTGGGCCATGAGAAGAAAAGAAAGTTATGTATTTGATCCTCAACTTTTAGTGATGCTTCTATATATTAAACATGGTGCCAGATGAAAGATTTCAAGATTAAATCAATGTGCTCATCACAAAGGGAGGGAGAGAGACAGGAGCACGAACCCCAGAACAGGGACTGCTATGAGGTAGGAACTGGGGATGATGGGATTCTCCCAGGCAGAGAGAAAATGGCCTCCTTGTTGTGGGGTGCGCCACATGCTAATCAACATGGATCTGTTATGTGTTTTAGAAAACTGCAGAGATGGCTGAGTGGTTAAGAATTACTGGCTGCTTTTGCAGAGGACCCATGTTTGATTCCCAGCACCCACATGGCAGCTAATAACAATCTGTAACTCAAGCTCCAGGGGAATTCAACACTGTCTTCTGGACTCCATAGGCATGGCATAGCACACGGGGGCCTTATCTACATGTAGGGGATACACTTGTGCACATAAAAAAAGAAGATATTTTTAAAAAGGAAAAACACACAAACCAAGCAAAGGTACCCTTAAATGTTTTGTAGAATACGCAAATGGATACCAGGAGTCCAGCACCATGTCTCTGCTGTGCATATTAATAAAATATACAAGTATAAACCCAGACCACCTGGTCTTCCTCTTTGGTCTCACTAGAGATTCTATTGTTTAGGATCCAGGCGCAGACATTTTGGCACTGTCTCTAGTTCCAGCTCTTCCTCACTGTGTACAGGGACCCACGGAATACCCCACCTGGGCCACACCCCCGCTGCTCATTCCAGCCTTTGTCTCCTGTGTGGACGTCGGCCATTGTGCTCCCTCTAGTCCTCCACTTCCTTGTCTCTCAATGAGTCCAGACTCATGCATTGCTGTCCACAAAACTCAGATCTGACCAAGTCCTTCTCAGCTTTGAGCCTCTCATCTCTCCTGCTGACCTTTGTACAAAGTGTGACTGGCACGTGGGATCTTTGAGCTGTGGGTCCAGCCTGTCCTTTAGCGAGATGCTCCTGTGACACCATGCACAGGCGCTCATTACATTCCCACCTAACACATGCCGGCACTGCTGTCTCTGCTAGCCCCTGCCCCATGCTTCTCTCTTTTTTATGTGACTTTCCTGCCATTTTTAGATACAGAACTCCACCCAGGCTCAAGAGTTCCAGTCTTTGGACGTCTCCGTGGACTACACTCCCTGCTGTTTCCTTCTGCCCTCACAAGGCTGCAGCAAGCTGCAAACAGAAGGAAAGTGAAGCAACCAAGGCAGTGTCCTGAAGGTTGGGGAGGGAGAAGTCATTCAGGCTGGAGAGATGGTTCAGTTCTTAGCATCCACATGGGCATCTCACGGCTGCTTCTAACTCCAGCTCCAGGGGATCCTCTGCCCTCTTGTGGCTTCTCTGAGCACCTGCACTCACAGGCACAGATTCCCCCCCACCCAATAGACATGCATACAGGTAATTAAAAATAAAACCTTGTGGCATCAGCCCTGAATTATTCCTCCAAGGAGAGAGCTAATAGCCAATTGGATTTGGGATATAGAGACATTTGGCCGCCTCTGCTGCACAGTATTTCCAGGCAGGTGAGGTGAAGCTGATGCTGATGGAGGAGTCTTGCTTGACTCAGGTTGACCAATATTTGCTTTGTTTATTTAGTGGCCTTTGGTAACACTCTCTGGCATTCCAGAGGCCAACTGTACACTTGCAAGTGTGGTCTCGATATATCTTTCCCATGCTTACACAAGGTCTTCGACAGCAGGGCCTTGCCACCTCTCTTCTTGCAGGTATCCCAGTTTTCTGGCAAAAAGCCTTTATCTTTTGGGGGGGGTTTGGATCCCCTAGCCAACGTCTCCTTGGTTGAATAATCCATTTCTGATAACAGAGCTCTCCTGTATTAATATATTTTGCTCAGTTACCCAGCTTATATAGACTTTAGTATTATATTTGGCTCTGAATAGAGAATTATCCTTTCACAGCTCCTATGACTATCAGTCAATTAAAGAAGGCAACTATATCGCTTTTATAAGAGATTACCTCTATAACAGTCAGCTCTAATTTACAGTTAGGGAATGACTTAATTACCATCATGTTTTTCTTTGTTCTATGAAAATGAGGCAAGGAAGTCTCTTATATTAAAACTTTGCAGCACCTGAAAGGTAAAGTTCATTAGGACACATTATAAATAGTTGTTACAGTTAGGATCCACAGAGATGTTTGATACCTGTAGCAGTCTGAGGCTTTTCTTCCTTTTAATGTTTAGCTGGGCTAACTTTTCTGCATTAAATTTACTCAAGCTGTTTATCATTACCTGTATGTTGTTAGTTTGGGAAGCTAACTTAATTCCTTTAGTTAAATTATCCTACTGGTAGAAGAAAATGTTACAAGTTGATACTGTACAGCACAAACATTGTAGAGAATATTCGTATCCATTAACCCCAAAGTTGTTGTTATACAAATTATAAGTAAAGCGGATGTGGACTACAATTTATATTTCCAATTATCTTAAATGTATTACTTTTTCTATTAAAACCTTTTAACCAATGTTGTTTAATATAGATGGTTTTACTTTTACTAAGACCTAGAATACTGTATAAAATGTAGACAAAGTTTGGGCAAATTTGGATACCTGTTAGACTCACATCAATTAACTATACCTTAATCTAATGTAGGCCCCTGTGCCCCTCCCAACCCTCCCACCCCACCAGATTCACCATTTCAGTCAGTTCTTGTTGCAGTCTTTTCTGCTGTTGTTTTTGTTCTTTCCAATATACATCACTCCCCACATGGAATATTTACAACTGGGTTATTGGTGTTAGCATCCACAGATGAGGGATACCATTCGTCGTTTGTTTTTCTGGGACTGTGTTACTTCACTTAAGATAATTTCTTCCAGTTCCATCCATTTACCTGCAAATTTCATGATGCCATGAGCTTAAGTCCTCTAGTGGTTAGGAGATGTTACAAGCCACAGTAAGATCTTGTCAGCTTTACAGAAAAGCTATAGTCCATGGATTAGCATACCATCCAAACATCTGTGTCTATACCAATGTAACCTACCGTAATAATTAGTACTGTTTAAATGCTTGTATATCTAACTGCTTGTGCTTCATCAGTAGGAGTAAAAGGTTACTCCTGGATAAACTGCCAACCCATGAAAGGAAACAGCCTGAACTGATCAGAGTCCAAAACGACATCTCCAGAGAAAGTAGACTGGCTTCTCGCCCACTTGTGTCCCTTTTCTAAAGGGGGACAATCTGCGGAAAAGGGCACATAGTAGAATGTAAGGGCTGCGATTGGGGTGAACTATGAAACTACAGAAACATAGGCTGGACTCTTATTTGATCAACATGATAGTACATATAAGCTCCCCCAGCTGGACAATGGGGCCCTTGGGCTGTATAAGTTTGGGCATAGCTACTTGCAAATTGGTTTTACATGAAGGATGCCTGTATTCATTACTTATGTCCTATTATTAAAAAATAAAAAAATAAAAATAAATAAAAATAAAAACCTAAGTTGATTTGCAGAAGTCTCAAGCTCACAGAGTCAGTCCATAGATCATAGAGACACCTGCAGAAAGAAAGACAATCAACTTCCCACTGGGAATGGTTTGCAACAGCAGAAATTGAACAGCCACCATTTGACAGGAGGTGCTCTAGAGGCTCAGCACGAGACAGAGATTAAGTAGGAGGCTTCGTGTTTCCAGAAGCTCTGGGACCCACTCTTGCTGTCTGCGACTTGCTTCTGAGCAGTAAAATAGCTACTTTGGGAAAGTCACAGGCAGCCAGGCACGGGGCCAGATCATGTCCTTGGTCACATCCAACAAAACTGTGGCTGGGCTCTGAATCAGTCATCTGAAAGGACAGGAACATCTCCAGCAGGGCCACACCCATTTCTGTCTTAGACATCCAGGCATTTTGTGCATAAATCAAAGTCTCAAATTCAAACCATGCTGGTGACAAGAGAATAATGTCACCCTTAGAAACTAGGATGAACTGACTGCCAACTGTTGTCACATTCACAGGTTTTTCTGGAGACATGTGATGCTGAGACTTTGATGGTCCCTCAAGTTTTAAAAATGTAGTATGGTACAAAAGACACAAGGCTACAATATGTAAGCTCTAACATGTAGATACAAATTGAGCTTACTAATTTAGAGCAAACAAATATGACCCTTGCATTTACATGGCTCTATCTCTAAGCTGGTAATTGATAGTGTTCCGTTTAGTTGGACTTTCTTACTGTTAGGCCCTAGGCCCTATGGAAACTGAGCTTCAGTATGTAATAATTTTCACAAATACTACTCTTCTGTGGTTTTATGTGAGAGTAGCATCAATATAATACTAATCATTATAGTCATGTTTTTATTTTATTTTATTTTATTTTATTTTATTATTTTTTTGGTCTTTTTGAGACAGGGTCTCCCTGTAGCCCCAGCTGTCCTGGAACTCGCTCTGTAGATGAGGCTGGCCTTGAACTCACAAAGATCCACCTGCCTCTGCCTCCCAAGTGCTAGGATTAAAGGCGTGCACCACCACACCCAGCAGTCATGTTTTTAAAAGTATTTTAGTTTATTTATGTATTTATTATTTATTTATTTATATTTTTTTGGTCTTTTTGAGACAAAGTGTCCCTTTAGTCCCAGCTGGCCTGGATCTCCAAGTATAGACCAGGCTGGCCTTGAACTCACAGAGATCTGCCTGTCTCTGACTCCCAAGTGCTAGGATTAAAGGCATGCACCACCACTCCTGGCTTTTAGTTTATTTTTAATTGTTGTGTGCATGCGTGTGTGTGTGTGTGTGTGTGTGTGTGTGTGTGTGTGTGTGTGTATGTGTCCCTTTGGGCATGTGCAAGTGAGTGCAGGTGTCCATAGAGACTACAAGCCTGGAACTTGAGTTACAGGTGGCTGTGAGCCACCAACATGGAAACTGAACTCCAGTTCTCTGCCAAGGCAGTACACATTCTTAACCACTGAGCCATCTCTCCAGCCTAATGGTTTTCATTTTTAATAATAAGAATTATATCCTATAAAACAGGTATAATGTATTAATTGATTGATAGGCATAGGAACTGTGAAAGGATATTTCTCTATCTAGAGCCAAATTCAATAGTAAAGTGTTTATAAGTTGTGTAATTAAGCAAAAGATATTACTACAGGAAAGCTCTGACATCAGCAATGAATTATTCTGCCTAGGAGATGTTGGCTAGGGGATTCAACCCCCCCCCCAAACCATAAAGAAAAGGGCTTTTGCCTATAAGTGGGATATATGCAAGGAGAAAGGCAGTAAGTCCCTGTTGTCGAAGACCTGGTGTGAAAAATGTTATGAAACGTCACTTGCTAGCGTACAACTGGCCTCTGCAATGCTAGAGAGCATTACCAAAGGCCACTAAAGCAATACAGCAAAATATTGGTCTCCCTGAGACAAGCAAGACTCCTCCATCAATATCAGCTACACCTCAACAGCCTGGAGATACTGTGCAACAGTGGCAGCCAAGTGTCTATATATATATATCTCAAATCTATTTGGCTAATAGCTCTCTCCTTGGAGGAATAACTCACAGCGGATGCCACAAGCTTATGTCCTCTAGTGGTTAGGAGATGTTATAAGCCACAATAAGAATTTGTCACCCTTTATAGAGAAACCACAGTTTGCGGATTAGCATACCACCGAAGTATCTGTGTCTATGCTCACAGCTTAGCTTGACATAATAATTGGTACTGCTTAAATGCCTGTACATCCAATAGCTTGTGCTTTGTTAAGTTATGACTAAAAAGGGTATCACTGGGAAAGCTGTCAATCCATGAAGGGAAACAACCTGAACAGACTGGAGTCCAAAATGACAACTCCATTGAAATTAGACTGTTTTCTTCTCACCCACTTGTGCCCCTTTCCCAAAGCCCAGGGAACAAACTGCTGAAGAGGAGGCGTGGTAGACTGTAAGGGCTGCGGAAAGATAGGAGTGAATCATGAGACTACAGGAATATAGTCTGGACTCCTGATTGATCAACATGCCTGTGCATACAAGCTTCTCCAACTGAATTATGGGAACCTTGGGTTGTTCAAAATTTGAACATAGATACTTGCAAAATGCACCAATTACCTAATTGTATGACATACTGAGTAACATCAATGTTATCTGCAAACAATTGTGTTATTATATTGTAGAATCCCTTAAAAATAAAAAAAATTAATTAAAAAAAATAAATGCTAAGAATTTGAAAAAAAAAAAAAAGAATAAGAATTAGCTGGGCGTGGTGGCGCACGCCTTTAATCCTAGCACTCGGGGAGGCAGAGGCAGGCGGATCTTTGTGAGTTCAAGTTCAGACTGGTCTACAGAGTGAGTTCCAGGACAGCTGGGGCTACAGGGAGACCCTGTCTTGAAAAAAAGACCAAAAAAAAAAAAAAAAAGAATAAGAAGAATTCTTGGGTATCAACTGGTTTTGATTCCCCTCCTCAATTTTACAGTCCAAGAAACTGAGGCCCCAAGAGAAGACAAGCTAGTTAGGGACCAGAGAGCAAGCTGGAGTCTCCACTGGCACCTCGCATGTGTTTATAGGTCATGGGACCCCTGTGTGTTTGTCTTTTTCCTCCTCCTTAAGCAAAAGCCTCCCCAGGTAGCCAGATGTGCCGAGCTCCAGGGAGCCTGAGGAAGTGGTTTGCAGGCGATGAGAAGCAGGCCCAGGCTGGATGGCAATCTGGCTGCACATCAGCCTCGCCTTTCCGCCCACAGGAGATAAGAGACCAGCGCCAAGGAAGCTGACTCACGGGTCGCGAGCAGCAGGAACTGTGTCCTTATTCCCTCTTCATCTGTGGGTTTTGGCCTCCTCTCCCTCCTAAGCACGCGGAAAGCCACCAGACTCCTCTTCCTTGCTTAAGGGAGAAGCATCTTCTTATGGTGCTGGCCTCCTCTACATTCTCCCTTCCTAGAGCCTCTGTGGAAAGAAAGTGTCTGGGCCATGGCACTTGTGCTTCATGCCTGGTCTGTCAGCACTTTACATCTCTGGAGATCTGCAGAGGAGGGAACATACCAACCTCAAAGGCCTGAGGCTCTGATGTCAGGATCAGAGGCTGTTTGTTTGTGGGCTGGGCTCCTGCTAGTGTCAGATGACACCTCTTGAGGGATCCCTTACTTTGGCTTCTGGTGTGTTTACCCTGAAGCTGCCTGTGACTTGTTTGCCCCTCATGGGCCTCTTATTTTCAGGTTGGCATGGATCTTGCCTACACAGTCTCTAGTTCTACTTTTGAAAAGATACAAACATACAGGGTGTGCCGGCACATCCTTTTAGTCCCAACACTTAGAATTGATGCAAATCTGGTCTTCATAGTGAGTTACAGGGCAACCCTGTCTCAAAAAGACGCTATATACTCACACACACACACACACACACACACACACACACACACAAATTGGGAGTGGTGGTGGTGGTACACACCTTTAATCTCAGCACTTAGGAGGCAGAGGCAGATGGATCTCTGTGAGACAGAGGCCAGGCCAGTCTGGTCTACATAGAGTTCTAGGCCAACTGGGTCTACAGAAAGACCCTGTCTCAAACAACACACACACACACACACACACACACACACACACATTTGTTTATGTGCATATATGAGAGAAGAGAAATAGCAGGAGGCAGGAAGTGGGTGTGGAAGAAGGAAGTATGTGCACTGTGTCCAAAGCCTCCCAGTAACTGAGCACCTCATGAAGTATGGTTCTTTGTCCACAATTTCCAGATGAGAACACTTAACATCCTCTCCGTCACTTGCTTTCATTTTCTCCCTTTCCTGCCCATTCCTCTCTTGGGTCAACACTATCTTCATTCACAGAGCTGGTTTTGCTCCGGCTTCACCAGGCTACATGGTGCTGGGCTGCATGTGACCCCACAGGTGCTCAGTCTAGACCATCATAAGGCTCCACACAGAGGCATTCATGCCTGAGTGCTCCTTTGGTCTTGGGAGTGCATGGGAAATCATGAGATGCTACAAAATGCTCTTTGGAAAAGCAGATAGAGCCATAGTCTAGATATCTTATGTTGGGACAGGATCTCCAGTCCTGGAACTGGTAAAACAGGCCTATTATGTTAGCTGTATCACTTTAAGCTATAGGGCCAACTTCTCTACACCTGTCAAGTGGGACAGCTTTCAACAGTTCTGGTACTAAAAGTATAAGGCTACCATGAGTTGGAACAATAGTTTCCAAAGAGAGAGATTAAAGTGTTCATAGCTTGGGGGCTGGAGAGATGGCCTAGAAGTTAAGAGCACCGACTGCTCTTGCAGAGGACCCGGGTTCGATCTCCAGCACCCACATGGTGGCTGAGAACCATCTTTAGCTCCAGTTCCAGGGGAATCAGACACCCTCTTCTGACCTCCGTGGCATTGCACAACACAGGTGCACAAACCTACATGCAGACAGTACATTCATACACATAAAAATAAATAAAAAAATAAAAAAGTGCATAGCCAAGGTATTGAATAGCACTGACCCCCACAATAAGAACACCATGTACACCTTTTAAACCTGTGGATTTTCCAGCTAATTCAGAGAAAGTCTCCATCCAAGGTTAGTGTGCCTTAAATATGTAACACTGCCAATTAATTTTGTTATTCTTCATGTTTTTATTTATTTATTTTCATTTTATGTGTATGACTGTTTTGCCTGCATGTATGTAAATGTACGCATGTTGTACAATGCCTCGGAGGCCAGAAGAGGTCATCAAATCCCTTGGAACTGGATTTGTGGATGGTTGCTAGCCACACTGTGGTATAGGGAATCGAGCCCAGATCTTCTAGAAGAGCAGACAGTGCTCTTAACCATTGAGCCATCTCTCCAGCCCCTATTCTTCACATTTTAACAAAGAGAGACAAGACTTCAGATTCAGAGTCTACTAAAGCCAGTAATAGCAAACATTTTCTTTAATATTTTCTTTTGATTGGAGTAATTTTATATTTGCTGGTTGTATATAGTAATGGTATCATTTTTTTTTTTTTTGCTTTATCAGTATATGGATTTAAGATTTAAGTGTGGGTCCATTTCAGTGGGAATACACACTAAGCAGGTAACAGTACCATCCAAATATGGTCCAGATTATGAAAGGACTCTTGAGGGATGAAGGTTTCATAATGGTCAAGATGAAAACAGCAAGAGTGTGATGCTGTGCTGTTCTCCACTCAAAGAGTTCGATGAGGCTTGAGGAGGACACATTCCCATCCCTGCATACTCCCACCTGAGTACTCAGGTTGAAGTCAAGTTATGGGGAGTAACGTGGGTACTACGGAAGCCAACACTGAAGCTGGTGCCGGGACACTAAACGGTAGGAGGCTGTAGGTTCTGCTGTGCTGAGTGCCTTCTCTGTTCAAAAACAAAAACAGGTATTACAAGGCTGGTGAGATCACTGTGAGGATCAGCAGTAAAGAGCACTGGCTACTCTTGCAGATGACCCGACCCGAATTTGATTCCCAGTGCCCACATGGCAGCTAACAACAGTCTGTAATTTCAGTTCCAGGGGAATCTGACACCCTCTTCTGACCTCTGCAGGCATTGTATGACATAAGTGCACTTACATACATGTGGGCATACTCATACAATAAAATAAAAATAGTAAAATATTTAAAATAAGTGGTACAGAGTAGTTAGTTGGACTCCTACGATTTTGAGGGTTTGATCATCTTTGCTTAGTCAGGTCCTCATTTTCCTCTGTCAGGTTCAAAACCAGGTTTTCCAAAGAGAAGTGATCTTCAGAGATGTGGCCCTTCCTCTTCTGAGGAGTCCCACCATGAGGTGTTCCATGCTAGGACTCTTTTGGGGCCATAGAGGTTCATTTGACTTGTTTTTCAGTTGTGACTCTAGACAGGATCCAAAGAGGAGGCAGAAACTCTCTTCTCTGGATTTTAAAATAAGAGGTTTTTTTTTTTTTTTATTTTTTTTTTTATTATTTATTTATTTTTGTATGTGTATGAATGTACTGTCTGCATGCAGGTCTGTGCACCCGTGTCGTGCAATGCCGCGGAGGTCAGAAGAGGGTCTCGGATTCCCCTGGAACTGGAGTTCTCCTGGAACTGGAGTTACAGACGGTTCTTAGCCGCCATGTGGGTGCTGGGGATCGAACCCGGGTCCTCTGCAAGAGCGTCGGTGCTCTTAACCGCTAGGCTATCTCTCCAGCCCCCTAAAATAAGAGGTTTTTTACCCTTCTGTGCTAGCCTCTTGAAGGGCTGTGTCAATCTTGAAAGGACACTTAAAGGGTATCATGACTTTTTAAAAGTTTTAGTTCTTTGCCTTCAAATATTCTGTTCTTGCTAGGTGTGGTGGTGCATGCCTTTAACACCAATGTTTGGGAAGCAGAGGCAGTCATATCTCTGGGATATCAAGGCCAGCCTGGTCTACATAGCAAGTTCCATGTCAGCTGGAGCTACAGGGAGATCCTGTCTCAAAAAGACTGAAAATAAACAAACAAAATGATGTTCTTGATGTGCTAACTTAAGAGGGTCTGGTAAAATCTGTGGGATTATGAAGACGTTTTATGAAATGTGCGAAAGTAACCCAGATACATATTTCCACATCCATGGACAAAGTAACCCAGAAACATATTTCCACATCCATGGACAAAGTAACCCAGAAACGTATTTCCACATCCATGGACAAAGTAACCCAGAAACATATTTCCACATCCATGGACAAGACGAGCCACGTGACTCACACAACAAATTTCCCTATTGCATCAAAGTCTGAGTTTGTTGCTGCTATGGTTTAAGCACTTCTTTGACATTGCCAAATAGACCTTTAATTAAGTAGAACAAGATCTTCGGTTTTCGGCAGGCAGCAAGGTTCAACTGGAATATTAGAGGGATGGTAGAGGGGTAAGGGACTAGGTCCCCAGGCCAGCCCTGCAAACAGACAGGGGCTGCAAACACAATACATGTGAGGAGAGCAGACATGGAAAGGCATATAAGATGGGCAGTTCCCTAGAACCAAGGTCTGCTGAGGCCTGGGGACCCCTTTCCAGAATAACTTGGTACTTGGAAGGTGGCTTAGAAATACCTAGAGTGTTTCTGTGTTTACAAAATTGAGATTAAAAAATGCATGACATAAAATTACATGTTTTCTTCTTTTTAAAGACAGAATCTCATTATATAACCCTGGTTGGTCTCAAACTCACAATTCAACCTCCCAAGTGCTGGGTCTAAAGGCATGTGTCAACTCAACTGTGGTCAGCTCAACTTTGAGCCATTTTCAAATGCATACATAGTTGAATGGCTGATTAAGTACATCCACACTGTGACCAACTGTGGCTTCCATCTATCACCAGAATATTTTTTTTTCTTTTTATTGGTGCTTTGTGTATTTCATACATCATTTTCCAATTCAGTTCAGGCATATATCTCCTTCCCTTCCCCCCACCCCACCCCTACCCATCCCAGATCATGCATTCTGCCGTAACTTTTCTGCATCTTTCTGGTTTTTTGTTTTTTGTTTTGTTTTCATTTTTTTTTAACAATAAGTGATAATTTGTGAGTACAAGCATCCTTCATGTAAAACCAATTTGCGAGCAGTTGTGCCCAAACCCACACAGCTCATGGGTCCCACCATCCAGCGGGGGGGGGGGGCTTGTATGTTCAATCAAGTTGATCAAATGAGTGTCCAGTCTATATTGTTATAGTTTCACCATTCACCCCAATCGCAGCCCTTACATTCTACCGCACCCCTCTTCCGCAGATTGTTCCCTAGGCTTAGAAAAGGGGCACAGAAGTGCTTCTCACCAGAATATTTTTATCTCCACTCAAACAAATTCTGTCCCCATTAAAATAATTCATGGCTAGTGTGCTGGATAGCTTTAGTGTCAACTTGACACGCCTGGGTAGAGAGAGCCTCAACTGGGGAATTGCCTCCATTGGACTGGCCTGTGGCCAGGTCCGTGGAGCATTTTATTGATTGTTGAGGGATGTGGGAGGGCCCAGCCCACTGTGGGCAGTACCACCACTGGGAAGGTGGTTCTGTATTTTATAAGAAAGCAGGCTAAGCATTGGCCAGGGAGCAAGCCAGTAAGCAGCATTTCTCCATGGCCTGTGCTTCAGCTCCTGCCTCCAGGTTCCTGTCCTGAGTTCCTACCTTGGGCTCCCTCAGTGATGAACTGTGACTCAGGAGATATAAGATGAATAAACCCTTTCTGGCCCAAGTTCGTATTGGTCAGAGTATTTTTGTCACAGTACTTGTAAGCAGACTGGAACAGCTAGGCACGGTGATCCACCCCTGTAATGCTGAAACTAGAAGATCAAACGTTCTAAGCCAACCTGAGCCGCATAACATGACCTTGATTCAAAATCAAAAGAATACCATCCCACTCCTCCCTCCCTCTCCCCTGGCTCCACTGTTCTTACTGTCCAGCCACAGACTGGTGCATCCGTCTGACCTAGGTGGAATCACATAGCATTGCTCTTTAATATGTGACTTATTCTGATTAACATAAAGTCTTCAAGGATCTTCACAAGATAATATGTACAAGTACATCAGAGAAGGATTACAAAAGAAATTATGTAAAATAACAGTTATGTGCATAATTTTCCAATATTATTTTTATTGAATTAAAATTTTTTTGAATTTTTGTATATTTTATATACTATATCTTAATCTCATTTAGACCCCTCTTCCCTATCTGCACTCCCCATGACCCTCCACACCTGATTTCATGCATTCTATCATGTATGTTAAGGACTGTTGAGTAACTTTCTGTCCCCAGATGTCCCTTGGTGTGAGTTCACTTTCATTCTTTTCTTTTTTGTTTTGTTTTGTTTTGTTTTTTTGAGACAGGGTCTCCCTTTAGTCCCAGCTGGCCTGGAGCTCACTCTGTAGGCCAGGCTGGCCTTGAACTCACAGAGATCTGCCTGCCTCTGCCTCCCGAGTGCTAGGATTAAAGGTAAAGGTGTGCACCATCGCTTCCCACCATGCAGGTGCGGGTGCTGGGAATCGAACCCAGGTCTTTTGCAAGAGTAGTCGGTGCTCTCAACCACTGAGCCATCTCTCTAGCCCCAAGCATCACTTTCTTAAATAAGACCAACTCTCCATCACCCAGAAGTGCTCAGCTGTCAATAATTTTTAAAATTGGCACAGCATCCTATGTGTGGTTTTTATTAAATAGCAAGGTGAAAAGGTAGGCCCGGTAATCATTATAATTTCCAGAAAGTAATGAGTCTGTTTCAAGACATAATTGAACAACTGGAAGGTGATTTCTATTGTTAACAAAGTCACACAATTTGCATATACTACTGGTAAAATGGTGCTGTATTAGAATGAAAGGAAATATTGATTTTTTAGCTATAAGTTGCAAAAACATGAAGTAAAGATCCTGCTCCACGGACCCAGAGTTAAGGACCTCCACCCTAAAGTAGGAGCATTTCTGCCTTTACCAGATTGTTTCATTCTTGATATAGAGGCAAGACAAAGGCCAGATTCTCCCAGCTTCCTTTTGGGCCCATTAGCAATGGCAATGTCCTGGTTTGGGGACATCAAACAACCTTCATTAGGCCACATGGCAGTGAGTTGGGACAGCAGCCTGGAGAGGGTGTGACTGAACTACACGGCAGGCCCCTTTCACTCCAAAAGTGATTTCAGACCCTCAGTTTGTATTTGTTGTGCACTGAAGTGTTCAGATGCAATTACAGAGGCAGGCCGAAGCCTGGGAGACCCTCTACGTGTGGAGACGGCAGCATTCTCGCCACAAAGGCAACACGTTGTCTTATTCACAGTACTTGCTTAATTTTTCTCATTTACAAACAGGTTTGGAATGGGCAACCTTTAATTAAGACACAGTTTGCTTTGTAAAAGCAGTGCCTCCTAATCGATACCATGTGGGCTCAGGATGGGGGTGCTGCAGAAGTTAGAGCTACAGCTGTGGAACTGGGAGACTTGCAGCTGGCTGATCATGAAGGCTTTCGGGAAGGGAATGGTTTCCATGTGCTTCAGAGACCGGGCATGACCAGCTTCAAAGCCAAGCCATGGTGCCAGGGCCCTGGCTTTTGGCTTCTTATGTGGAGAGTGGACAGGACGAGGCAGAAATCGAGGCAGGGTGTTGGCTTCGATGTCCTCTGTCCCGAGATTCCATCACTTTAGAATTAAGAAGCTGCTAAAGGTGTGTTTAGAAGTATTTGGAACATAGTTCAGGTCACAGGCTTTGAAAAGGAAGCTCTTAGAAAACAGTGTTTCTATGGATTGCAATGCCTTCATACTTGAAATGTCTTATTATTCCTCTAACACTCCCAGCACTCCCCCCCCCACCCTTGCTCAGGGTTGCCAGATAAAACATGGCATGCCTAGTTGCCTTAGAATTTTGGATAAGTTTTAATACAGTGGATACATTTTAATGTAAGTATGTCCTACTGGGTGTTGTGGCACATACCTTTAATCCCAGTACTTGGGAGGCAGAGGCAGGGGGATCTCTGTGAGTTCAAGGCTAGCCTGGTATACATAATGAGCTCCAGGCCAGCTGGGACTAAAGAGAGACTCTGTCTTAAAAAGACCAAAAATATATAAGTATGTCCCAAGAAATATTCTAAAAACTATTCAAGTACACTGGTTATACAAATATCAAATGATTGTTTTATATTAATTTTTGAAAATATTTTACTTATTTTTATGTATATTAGTGTATTGCCTGCCTCTGTATAAGTGTATCCGTGTTCTGTGATGCCCATGGAGGTCAGAAGAGGGAATCGAATTCCCCTGGAACTGGAGTTACAGATAGTTGTTAGTTTCCATGTGCTGGGTGCTGGGAATCAAACCCGGGTCCTCTGCAAGAGCACCCAGTGTTCTTAACTGCTGAGCCATCTCTCTAGCCCCTGAATGTCTTATGTTCTCATTTACTAAATCTGGAACCCATCTTTCTTCTCAAACAGGATTCTGGAAACTTGCCTCCACATCTCTGTAGAGAAATTCTAGGTAAGCCTGGAACATACTGAGATCAGCATAGAGACATCTCTACAGCCATCATAATGTTGGGAGCATGAGCCTAGAGCCTTAAAGACCTACCTGGCTTCCTTCCGATCAGACCTACCATTGTCTGGTAGGGTAACTTTGAGAAAATGTCTTGATTTCCAAGAGTCTTAACCCTGTCTAGTACAGAATAGAGTGACTGAAAATCATAGCTGACATGGTCATATCTCATAGTATAACCTGTACAAGCCATTTAAAAATTTGAGAATTTCCCAGGCCAGTCCTGTTTTCTCAGGCACAGTCCCGCCACCCACAGTGGATCCTCCCCCTGTTCTAGACCTCCATCTTCTCCCATCCAGGGATGAATACCAACCAGCACAGCCAAACACACCTGGGCCCAGCACCAGTGCTTGCCTCAGTGTCCTGGTTGTTCAGTATCTGTCGTTTGATTGTTGAATAACTTCATTTTCCCTCCCGCTTAGGAATGCCCACCTTAGAAGGTTGTTGTAAGGTTTAAATGGAAAGATGTGGAATCCAGGCATGAGATCCTGGCTTCTTGGGAGGGTGAACCAGAAAGACAACAAATTCAAGGCTTTCCTAGGTGATAGACTGGGTTCTAGGCAAGCCTATGCAACCTAGTCAAAATGTAAACGAGAGACCTGGAGTAACCTCATACCTAAGCTCCCTAAAAACTGTGCACCTTGGTAGGTCGGCATACATAAAATGTTAGAGCAGAAGCATCTCTGTCTGACTACTATTGCCCATACTGACCCATTTCAACATTAGGGACAGCATCTCACATCTGTGTGTCCCGTACACTGCTGGGATGCAGAGTGTGTTTCAGAAGCAGCAGATGGATACGTGCATTTTATTTTGTTCATAGAACACGGCCACGGTAGTCTTCTTTGGGATTTCTAAAGTGGATGCAAATAAAGACTAAAATGCGCTATGGCCCTAGCAAAAGGAAACTTTCCAGGATGATTTTACAGGACTCTGGGGCCTCTATCCTTGCTTACTTTTTCAGGTGGCAATGAGAACCCAAGGATATTCTTTGCTGGCTTGCAATCTCTACGTTCCCTTCTCTGCATGAGGAATTCCTACTGGACTCCAAGAAAATAATGAAAACATCCCACCAGTAATATTGTGATTGAAAGTTAGGTCCACAGCTTGGTGCTCCTGTGAGATGGTGGAATCTTCGGGAGGTGGGCCTAGCAGGAGGTCCTGAATTGGTGGTGTGCCCTTGGGAGCTATTCTATTGAGATTTTCTTTTGGTGGCTTTCTCTAGAGTCATTAGAAAAGCCTGAGTGTGTCCAGCCTGGTCCTTTCTGCTCATGGTTCAAGAAGCAGCCCTATGCTTACTGCTGTCACTGCCACCCTCATGTAGTCTCGGGGGGGGGGGGGGCGTCCTTGCCAAGTCTGTGCTTTGCCACCGAGACTTCAGGTGCTGGAACTGTGAACTGAACACACCTTTGTATTGCATCAAAAAGAGAGACAACTGGAACCAGGCATGGTGGCACAGGCCCTTAGCTTCCAGGCCAGCTGGGGCTGTGGCGGATAGATCCTGTCTAAAAAAAAAGGACTGGTAATGCAGCTCAGTGGCAGAACTCTTGCCAGGTATGCACGAGGCATATCAGTCTGTCTCTACCTCTATCTCTGTCTGTCTCTCTCTCTGTCTCTCACACACACACACACACACACACACACACACACACACACACTGATTAATTGACTGACTGAATAAATTAATCCATATGCTATTTACAAGGAAGAACTTTGTAAACAGTCCTTGTACATGGCAAAAATCTTTATTGCTCTCCCCTACTGTCTATAGTTTATAAGGTTACAACCTGTTACAAGCTTCAAGAAATCTTAAAGATCATTTTGGTTCCAATCCACCTCCTACTTTATGCAGAAGAAAACTGAATTATGGCATAATTCACTGAATTATGTAAACTAGGCCACCCCTCTGCATTGAGCTTTGAGGGATTGCTGGAAAGATCTTTTGCTCAAAAGCATCTTTTTCATCCAAATACCACAAAGCCTGAAACTCCACCATGAGTGTTTCAGCCATATTAAAAAATGGAACTAAAGCTTATCAAGGTATTTCTCAAAGCTCATCCCTTTAAGCTAGCGGTGACCCCGCATCACCCAGAGAGCCTTAAAGCACTGGGCGAGGGCGATGGTAGAAAGCAGATTCTAAAAGAACCTGGAAAAAGACCTGGGACTCACCAGAGACACATGTGACCAATTTGAAAAAAAATCTGTGACAAGCCAGCTATGCATTAAATTGTCCCACTGGGCCAGTTGTACATTCATGCTGCTGCATAATACAGAAAGACAAAAAGCATAAATACTAACTGATCATTTCATTTAAAAGAGTTTCCAAGGAGAAAGCCAGACCCCTTGATGTTGTCTTATTCTAAGCAAAGCTAAAAGTCTTTCTTACACTGATGACCAAGGGTTTCCCAACTAGATAGATGCAAATGTTTTTCACAGATCTACAAAGCTTAGATGATGAAACAAGGCTTCAAAATATCCAGAGGCAAAATGTAGCTTGAACCAATTCTATTCACATATACAAATTGGTTCCACTGTCTGGGTTAATGCTGACTGCAGGAGCTGAGCATCCTTGACATTTGGTTGTCACTGTGTCAGCTGACAGTTACAATACATCCACCTGTGCATTGTTTTTAGGACAGTTTAGAGCTAACCAGGTGCTGGTAGAAACTAAACAGTTTTTCCCAGAGCATATAATATAACATCTAATAATTTGATTGGTTTATTTTGGAAGATCACTGTGAAGGAAAAAACAGAAGCAACTAGGAAAAAAATGGGGAAGAAACGCTATTATTTTTCTTCAAATATCAATACTTGCGACTTAGTAATTACAAATGGTTGGTCACCAAACGAGGAAGGATTTTTCCCATCAGAGCCTAATTAGTTTCATTGTCTTTTCTGTGGAATCTATTGTATTCTACCCTACCCATCGGCTGCCTCTTTTAATTAATTTTGCACTACATTCAAAGGTTTTACTTTGCTGCCTCTCTGTTTGATTTAAATTCCTTTAAAAAATAATAAATAAATAACTATCAAAGCTAATGAGACTCTGAAGATTTGAGATGTAAATATCAGATGCAGATTCTTTTGGGGTCCCAGCTCAGCAGAAGACTGAAAATAACACTTGGAAGTTTGATTAAGAAATCTCAGGCTCTGTGCTCCCAGGTGTCCCTCCAGACAATGTTTCTGCTGGCATTTTCAGTAATTTGACAAAAATAAATAAAATAACCATGCGCCCAAAACATCACTAACAAGTTTTTTTTTTTTTTGACGTGACTTCAATGGGTACAAGACTGTTTTGAGCTACTGTTGAGGAGCCATTTCCAACGGATTCATGTCTGACCTGAGAGATCTTTGTGTACACACACACACACACACACACACACACACACACACACACACAAATCCATATGTATTAACATAAAATCACACATATTCATACACACAAAACTCATACATTCTTTACATTCTTTCACATATACATACAAACATGAAGCTGCACTACACATTTCTGCCCATACATGTACAAAATCACATGCTTATGCATAGAGATTCATACAAACATCTATGTATGAATTTATGGGTACATGTACACACTCAGCATATGCATATATTCTGGCCAGTTCCAAATCTATGTCACATGTAACACATTTTCTAACATCTACCCCTTCCAGAAATCCCTTCCAGAAATTCCAGTCCCCCCACCCCTCTCTTCTGGGAGTATCCCAGAGCTGCCTGGGGCACAATTATTAAACTGTATCCAAAGAGCCCTTGGATCGTGCAATCTGCTTTTGCCTGAGATCTTTGTATCCTTTACTGAGAAAGTCTGATTCATTTCCCAGAAATTTTCATCTGCTATTAATCTTTCAGGATATAGTTAGTGTTGTGATATTTTCAGATATTGTTTTCACGTGGCAGGGGGGAGGGGAGGGCGGGTTTCAAGTGGCTGTCCCCTGGCAGTTTCTGAGATTACTTGGTGCTTATAAGCAGCTCAGAACTGTGTGACAGCATTTCCATGCAAGGGACTTACAATCATGTTTCATTAATTCGACGTGAATGAAGCCTCATTTCTGGCCTTGAGGAGCTTAAGATTTATGTGAAATTAATAACCGAACAGATGTCTTCACAATTTGGTTCCTCTGGAAAAGAGAAAAAAAGAGAGAGAGGACCTGATTACTTTGAAAACTTCAATGCTTTAAAATGCAGACCCAGGGAGTTTTTACTCCAGGGTAAAGAGTTACGCCTTGATATCGTCCACATCTCAGAACTAAGTGGAATTTAAATGTCAGATTTATATTAAATAGTCATATTCCCCATTATGACATATAATAAACAACAGCTTATTACTTTCATTAATAAGATGTGTTGGACATTTAAAGTAAAGCTTGGAGATAAGACTGGGCATCTCATAAGCAGGAGGAATGGGGAACCTGGGGGTGTGGGTGAATCTGCAGGCAGCCTGGCTTTTAGCTTAGTTTCTGATAATTTAATCATCATTTTCTCATAGGGAAACAAGGTGCGTCTGCTCATACAGAATTCACCACTCCATAGAGAAGTCCATCTATCTCCCGCAGAGGTGTGCTGGAGGCCAAATGCACTGTTTCATGGGACACTTTAAGTCTTATCTCTTTATTTCATTTTTTCCTTCTTCCTGAACATTTCATGTGGGCTCTGCCCCACTAGGAACCCACCGAAACTACGATTAACCCTCCTGCGGCCCCAGCCCATAGCCTGCCAGGGGAGGTAGATTTTTACTTGTCAAATCCAACGGAGAGTGAATAGACAGATGACCCAAAGGACATTTTGGGATAGATACAGAGAACAAATGCCCCAGGATCGGGACCAGTACTTCTTGGGAATGAAGGATGTGAATGAGGTTTGGAAGGGTGCTGGGGCGATGCGTAAATGGAAAATCTGAAGTAGCATATTGGTTTCCAGAATCGGGTCCTGGAACCACTGTTGTGACTCTTTCCTCTGCTCCACAGCTCTGTATGTCCTTGAACCTGACACCTCTCCCATCTTCCCATGAAGACAGTGAGTGAGCTGAGCCAAACCATTGCAAAACCTCCCACCCAGCCCACCTCCATCTTCTCTAAGTTTGGGTTTCTGAGTTCAGTACCTTTTCAGTTCCTTACTTTTCTTTATTCCTCCATCTCTCCCCTCTCAGAACTGAGCATGCGTTCTATGGTTCAGCGGCCTCTGAGCATTGATCCAGAAATAAAGGTCAAAAGAAATTTATAAGGCTTTGGTTCAACCCAGCTCTTCCTAAGAGTGTGGCTTTGGGTGAGACTCAGGACATACAGGACCCTCGGACTCCTCACTGCAAAGGAACAGAGTGACTTTCTCCCAGGCTGTTGTGAGACTGACTACTGCCAGTGTACTTAGCCCTCCATACCCATGGATTCAGCTTCCTCTGACTCAACCACCTATAGGTTGAAAATATTAGAAACAGAACAGTGTCTGCACTGAGCACATGAGGTTTTTACTTCAGTCATCATTCCTCAAAGACCCATGTAATTAAGACTTAAGTAGAGAGCATTTCCATTTCACTCAGTATTGTAGGTGATCTAGAAGGCTGGGCATGGTGGTGCATTCCTTTAATCCCAGCACTCAACAGGCGGAGACAAGTGGGTGACTGTGAGCTTGAGGCCAGCCTGATCGACATAGCCAGTTCCAGGTCAGCCACAACTAGAATGAGATCCTGGCTCCAAAAAAATTATCTAGGGGTAGGAGAGATGGCTCAGTGGTTAGGAGCACTGGGTGCTCTTGCAGTAGACATGGGTTTGGTTCCCAGCACCCACATGGCAGCTTACAACTGTCCTTAACTCCAGTTCCAGAGGATCTAATGCCCTCTTCTGACCTCCATGGGGATTGCATGACACAGGTGCACTTACATTCCCACAGGCAATACAGTCATATATATAAAATAAAAATAATTTAAAAAAGAAACCTAGAGATGATGTGGAGTCCATGAAAGGATGTGTATAGGTGGCCAAATCCTGCACAGCCTTCTAAGAGACTTGAGGATCCATGGGTTATGGTAGCAGAAGGGGGCCTGGAACAAACCCTTTCCCAGAAGATTCTGAGGGAGATGGTTTCGTGGTTGGGGATGACACACGATAGGCCAAAGGGAGACAGATGTATGCAGGAATAATGACTCATCATGACACTTCCTAGCCTTCCAGCCTGTGAAAAGAGGACTGTCTAGTCTCCTCTCCTCTTGTCTGATGCAAAGTTGCGCATGCTCAGCAGTAAGGACAGGGATTGCCAAGGATGGGTCCCCTAGAGAGGGCTGACATAGCTCAGGGTCACATGATAGTCACCAGACCGTCCATCTCTTTTAGGATTCCAGAGATTTGGAGTTTTATAAGAGAGTTTCTAGGTTAGAGTTGAGAAGGCTATAAGCCTATAAACTTACCAGAAACCACTACGGCTAGAAGCTTCTCAGTGTTCGGAAATTTTATATTAAAATAATGACATAGTGCAGCTACTACTTACTCCCTGATCTCCAAGGTTGGCTGGGGCAATCTGTCCCAGTCCAGCTTATTAGCAATTCTGCATCAAGATAGTCACACCAGAGCTAGCTCAGAGGTTAAGAGCACTTGTTATGCAATCAAGAGGATTGGGGTATGGCTTCAAGCACCCACATATGAAACCAGGCATCTGCTGTAACCTGTAACCTCAGCTTGGAGGTGGGCAGACACAGCAGGATCAAAGGGGCCTGCTGGCTTCTAGCCTAGTTGAGAAAACATGAACATCAGGTTCAGGGAGAGACTCTGTCTCAAAGAAGTGGGCAGAGAGTGGTGGAAAAAGACACTGGCCTCCTCTTCTGGCCTCTGCACAGGCACACAGGTGTATACACTGGCATATTTGAACATACAATTATGCAAATATAACACAGACACACATGCATACAAATAAATATTTTAAAGAAAAAAAAACATGCTCCTTGAAGACTAGCTCTCATAGTATCAGAAGATACTATGCAAGCTGCCACCGGGGAGAAAACGATCATTGATGCTACCCAGCTGTAAAGCCTACAAACCACAGCAATGCCTGGTCCAGCTATCTCTACTGGTGCAAGAGTGGCACTTTGTCTTGGAGATAATCAAAAGCTGCTTAATTGGACTCAAGACCAGCTCAATGAAAGGGAATTCATGTGTAGTACTGTAAATATAGCCAAGTACATGGCTGGAAAAGTCATAGGTCCTAGAGACCTATGACTAATTGACCTAAGTCTGTCAATTCTCCAGACCAATGTAATTTCTTACCATAGTCTAAATTTCTATGTTTATATTTACAGACAAATATACCCTCATCAAAGAAGGTTCTTTTTGCAACATATGGGGACTATTACAAAGTTTCACGACTGGACAAACACAGAGAGTGTCCGTGAGTTTCCCAGCCCTAACTGACACATCTACAATGCAACATCTACACCTAAGATTCAGAGAACATGGTGGAAGACAGATCAGAAAGAATGTAAGAGTCAAAAGGACAAGACACCCACTGCCACTTAAAGCAGTCTAGACAAGATAGGGAAGTGACACCAGTGAAATCTCCATAGTATGGTAGTCTAAAGATCTACATAATGACAAAAAGAGTTGACATACCAAAATGGATGGGGGAAATACCATGGGGTCCCACCCAGATGAATGCTGAGGGAGGGAGGATTAGTTTTCTCCAGGGACTAGCTCCCTGAGAGGTTATCTAACTCCAACTGCATATCCTCTAACACAGGTACATGTGAGCACCACTAAATAGATTCAGTAGATATATATATATATATATATATATATATATATATATATATGTATATATATACATATATATGTATATATATAATGTAGTATGTATGCAGTGTTTTATATATATATGTATGTATTTGTAACAATAATAATCAAAGAAGATGATGGGAAATTGAGAGGGAGTGGAGGGGACATGGAGCAGTTTGAGGGGGATTGGGATAGACAGAAATAACACAAAGACAATGCTAGTGTGTGATTTACACAAATAAAAATTATAAAACTTAAAAAGTAAGTGCAGAGCTGGAGAGATGGCTCATCAGGTAAGAGCACTGGCTACTCTTCCAGAGGACCTGGGTTTGAATCCCAGAACCTACATGGTAGCTATCGAATGTCCGTAACTGTAGTTCCAGGGGATCTGACTGGCATTTCATGACACGGTGCACTCGCACACACACAGGTGAAACACTCATTCACAGAAAATAAAATAAATAAATCAAAAATTTAAAGTAAACAAAAATATATAAAAACTATAGTCAAATTAGCAAAGGATACTGAGTTGGCCATTAGACCCATGGTTCTCCCTCCCCATGGGCACTAGGTAGCCCACCATGAAGGCCCACCCCGGTCTTGAAGAAATGACAAATCACTGGATAATATTTATAAACTCAACTCTAAGTTTCAGAAACCCAAGTCCAATTGGTGCCAATAAACACCAGCAAGAGCAGTCAAGCTCACGCACAGGAAAGAGCAGGGACATGTAGGCAGAAGCATCGGCACCCAGGTACTCTGCCATGTTCCCCAGGACTCAGTTTCTCTGTTTTCTTGTTTTACTTTTGGCTGTGTTGGCTCCATATGCAGATGGATGTTTTCCTCATGATACCGAAAAGGCTGCCAGAATCTCCAGCCCTTATCGTGCTTCTAGGATGGAGGACTATGGGAACCTCCAACCGTGTTGGCCCAAGGGTCTTAGCAAAGACATTGAGTATCTCTAGAGCTCTAATGGGCTCACTTACCCATCCCACATCTAGTCAGCCACAGGTTACATACCCACCTGGGATGAAGGACGGTTCCTCTTGGCTTAATCCACCAAGATTTGAGAGCAAAGAAGAATGAATGGAGGTTGGAGGTGGGGCAAAACCATAGGTGCCTGATACCCTGGTGATTCAGCTCAACCTTCTTACTCAGCACTGCAGATGATAAAACTAAGAGAGGAAGTAAGATCTGGCAAAGCCGCACAGCTTTTTATCAGCAAAGCGAGAGGCATTATCTAGATCTCTCATAGCCGGAATCCCTTGATTATGCTCTGTGAGCTGCCCAGTAGCAGGAGTTGGGACCAACACCGACCTTCTAAGTCCAGCCACCATCTCCTCACTCTGCAGGTTGTGCTGAGGAAAGAGACGAGCCAGAGTTTGCAAATAGACCTAGAGAGACAAGTGTCTACTCAGTCATGACAGAGGCCCTCAGCTCTCTATTGGCTCACTGGCTTGACAAAACCATCATTGATGTTTCCTTTTCTTCTCTACCCCTCTCATTTGAGGTAGCCATCCCCTGAGGCCAGCACAGAGAACACGCAACACATGTCATGACTGCTGTTATTTCAGTACTATTGACTTTTCTTCCATGTATTCTCCCTGGCTGAATCTGCTAACTTACCCTGAGGTATAAATAACAAAGAACACGGGGAGTACAACCAAGCAGAGGCACCAAGAGGGTTGGCATCGCAAACCGAAGGCAGCCAGAGCCGGAGTTTGATGAAAGGCACAGAACTCTAACCGTTATTCTTAGCGTGTGTAGACCTCTCCTGTTTTCGTTGCTTTCTCATCCTTTCATTTTGAGGGGGAGGGGACACTGCCACTGGGGATGGAGCTTAGGCCCTCACACATAGTAGAAAAGCTCTTGACCACTGAGGTATATCCCCAGCTCTCATTTGCATCTATAAAAACATAAACAATGTGGCCATAAGTGAGCAAATTACTTCCATTTATAGATAAGAATACAAATTAGGGGCTGGAGAGAAGGCAGAGCAGAACATGGCTGCTCTTGTAGAGGACCAGGGTTCAGTTCTCAGCACCCACATGACACTAACAACTGTCTGTAACTCCAGTTCCGGGGATCCGATGCCCTTTTCTGGCCTTCATGGGCATTGCACAGGCAAAACAAACATATAATAAAAATAACTTGGGAGACAGAAGCAGGCGGATCTCTGTGAGCTCAAGGCCAGCCTGGTTTACAGAGTGGGCTCCAGGCCAGTTGGGACTAAAGGGAGACCCTGTCTCAAAAAGACAAAATAAATAAACAAATAAATAAATAACAAAAAATAAAAAAGAACACAAACTACCCACCACCTGCACTATCACCAAAGAAACATTTATCAAAGGTTTTTCAGGTACTAGACAGTAGAATTGGGGTAAAGCCTGAATCTTACTTGAGAAGTTTTTCTGCTAGATATTCATATGTGTGCACCCAGTACACATACACGTTCACACGCAATGTTAGAAACCAGGATTTGGGGCTGGAGAGATGGCTCAGCGGTTAAGAGTACTGACTCGTTCTTGCAGAGTCCCCAGGTTCGATTCCCAGCACCCACATGGCGGCTAAGAACCGTCTTTAACTCCAGTTCCAGGGGAATCCAATGCCCTCTTCTGACCTCCACAGCATTGCGCGACATGGGTGCACCAACCTACATGCAGACAGTACTCTCATACACATAAAAAATAAATAAATAAATAAATAAATAAATAAATAAATAAATAAATAAATTTTAAAAAGAAACCAGGAGCTACAGAGGTACAGATAAACTGGTGAATCTTAAAACTCACATAGGCAAACACTGATCTGGCCTGACATTATCCTTGATTAGACCTCACATTAGACCTCATATTAGCCCTTGAATTAACTTAATGTAACAATATCAAAAGATCTCTGGGCCATTACTCTTCAAATCATGTGCAAAATAAGATTCACACTCACCCCAGCTGCTGTGGGTTGTATGTGTTTTGTTCTGTAAATGTTCATGTGTTAGAAACTTGGTGTCCGATGTGGGCATAAAAAGAGGTGATAGAGGGCTGGAGAGATGGCCTAGCGGTTAAGAGCGCTGACCGCTCTTGCAGAGGACCCGGGTTCAATCCCCAGCACCCACATGGCGGCCGAGAACCGTCCGAAACTCCAGTTCCAGGAGAACTCCAGTTCCAGGGGAATCTGACGCCCTCTTCTGACCTCCGCGGCATTGCACAACACGGGTGCACAAACCTGCATGCAGACAGTACATTCATACACATACAGAAATAAATAAAATTAAAAATAAATAAATAAATAAATAAAGAGGTGATAGAATCTGTAAGAAATAAGACGTTGTAGGATGTGGTTAGGCATTGCACTTGAGAATGATCAATGCTGGTCTAGAGAAATTAGTTGTTTCCTCGGAATGGGTCGCTCTGAGAGAGTCTGATTGTTGCATCTCTCTTGCTTCCTGACTCATCACACAATCCCTCCCTCTTGTACAGGCTCCCATCACAAGCCATCTGCTACACAGCGTGGTGTCCTTACCAGAGCCTGAGCCAATGGGGACAGTCAGACATGGACTTTTAGCCTTCAAAACTGTGAGCTGAGCAAACCTCTTTTCTGCGATGATTAATATTGCAAACTTGGTAGTATCTAGAATTGCCTGGAGACATACCTCTGGACATGTGTGTAAGGGAGTTTCTAGATGGGTTAATGAGGTGAGAAGATCCATCCTAAATATGGGTGCCAGCATCCCATGGAACAGGGTCCCAGGTAGAATAAAAAGAAGAAAGAGAGCTGAGGACCAACATTCTCCTCCTTCTGCTTCCTCACTGTGGATGCCACATGACACAGGCCACCTCACGTTCCTGCCGCCACATCCTCCCTGCCTTCTTGGACTCTCCCCTTGAACTGTAAGACCCAATAAATCCTCCTTTTTTTTATTAATTTTTTTTATTTATTTCTGTATGTGTATGAATGTACTGTCTGCAAGCAAGTCTGTGCACCCGTGTCGTGCAATGCCGCGGAGGTCAGAAGAGGGTGTCGGATTCCCCTGGAACTGGAGTTCTCCTGGAATTGGAGTTTCAGACGGTTCTCGGCCGCCATGTGGGTGCTGGGGATTGAACCCGGGTCCTCTGTAAGAGTGGTCGGCACTCTTAACCGCTAGGCCATCTCTCCAGCCCAAATCCTCCATCTCTTAAGTTGCTTCTTGTCAGATATTTTGTCACAGCAAACAGAAAAGTAACTAATACATCCCAGGACTCAGAGGCAGAGGCAGGAGGGTCTCTGTGAGTTCAAGATCAGCCTGGTCTACATAGCTTGTTCTAGGTTAGCTGGGGCTACAGGGAGACTCTGTCTCAAAAAAGACAAAAGAAAAGGTAACTAATACAAATATTTTTTATAGAAACTGGAATGGACTACCATATAACCCCAGTATTGATACTCTCTGACATTCCTTCATCACCAACTTCAAGACCACCACGGACCATATTTTCCTGTCTCTCACTTTCATTTTTGCCGATTTTCACCAAGATGCTTCTCCTCCCTTTTCTAATGATAATGACATTCTATCCAGTTTGTGGTTTCAGGGAAGATAGTTGTTACTTTCATTTTACCAACCAAGAAACAGACTTAACTCAAAGTTAAGTAACTTGCTCAAATCCTGTGTCTAGACCCAACCATGTCAGTCTGTCATTCCCTGTCATTTTATTCTTTGCAGCTTATTCTTTTATTTGAAAGCAGGAAGATTAGGTATTCTGATCTTAACCTGGAAAAGGGAGGGGGTGGAAAGAAAGTGAGTCTTTCTGGCCACCGGCAGTTGAGTCAGGGCATCTGTTCACTCAACAGTATTACTACTGCCATGTGTTAGTTTTCTTAGACCTGAGGTTGTAAGGATGGTGGAAGGCAGAGGACAAAGAAAATGGTTGTTTTTGAGCTAGAGCTTCTACTGGCAGCCATTCATGGAAAACTAAGTTCAAAAATCAAGCCAGGAGGCTGGAGAGATGGCTCAGAAGCTAAGAGCACTGGCTGATCTTGCAGAGAACCCATGTTCAGTTCCCAGCACCCACACAGTGGCTAACAAATGTCTGTAACTCCAATTTCAGGGGAATCTGATGCCTTCTTCTGACCTCCATGGGCATTGCATGACACAGGTGCACTTACATACATGCAAGCATTACATTCATACACAACAAATAAAAAATAATAGATAAAATACTGTTTAAAGATTTATTTATTTTAAACTTTTCGGTTTATGTATTTTTATTTTATGGGAATGGATGTTATGCCTGCACCTGTGTCTGCAATGTCCACAGAGGATAGAAGAGAGTGTTGGATCCTCTGTAAGTGGAGTTATGCACATCTTTTAGCCTCCATGTGGGTGCTGGGATTTGAGCCTAGGTCCTCTGTAAGAGCAGCCAGTGTTAACCACTGAGCCATGTCTCATCCCCAGAGAAAATATTTTTTGAAAAGAATCAAGCCAGCATCATTGTATGTCTCTCTCTGCATTTTCATTTATATTATATGGTTTCTATTACATTTATGTTATATATGCTTATAATTGTATTATATTTATGTATATATGCTTATAATTGTGTCATAACACATATGCATATGGTAAAAAAACATTTTAAATCTATAAAAAGTGTCTCTTCCACACCATTGCTCAGCCATCCAATTCTTCCTTGTAGAAACAAAACCTTCTTTCTCATTGGTCTGTCCAGAGAAAGGAAAGTGTAGCAGTGAGGCTGATTGTTTTTCCAGAGCCTCCTAAATATGATCAGTTACCAGACCTTGCCATATCTGGCAATATGCTCAACAGAAACCAGTATTTAATTCCTCTTAGCCACTTGTTCCTATTCTCAACACAATTTATTGTTCTACTTTAGGTATTTTTTATTAATTTATAGGAACTCTTTATATTAAGCACAGTCACTATTGTAGGCTATGAGCTACAAACTTTTCCTCAAACTTTACTCTTTTTTAATTAAAAATACTTGGGCTGGAGAGATGGCCTAGCGGTTAAGAGTGCCGACTGCTCTTGGGTTCTATCCTCAGCACCCACATGGCGGCCGAGAACTGTCTGAAACTCCAATTCTAGGAGAACTCCAGTTCCAGGGGAATCCGACACCCTCTTCTGACCTCCACAGCATTGCACAACATGGGTGCACACACACACTTGCATGCAGACAGTACATTCATACACATATGGAAATAAAAAAATTATAAAAATACTTTAATTTTATTATTTTTATATGTCTATGAGTGTATTTCCTATATGTGTGTAAGTGCCCCCATGACATGCAGTGCCCATGGAGGTCAGAAGAAGGTGATGGGTTCCCTTGGAACTGGAGTCATAGGCTGTTATTACCTACCATGTGGGTGCTGGGAATCAAATCTGGGTCCTCTGCAAGAGCAGCCAGTGCTCTTAACCACTGAGCCATCTCTCCAGCCCCTAGTTTACTCTTTTTTTTTTTTTTGTTTTTTTTTTTTTTGGTCTTTTTCAGACAGAGTTTCCCTATAGCCCCAGCTGTCCTGGAACTCACTATGTAGACCAGGCTGGCCTTGAACTCACAGAGATCCACCTGCCTCTGCTTCCCAAGTGCTTGGATTAAAGGCATGCACCACCAGGCCTGGCATTCTTAGTTTGCTCTTAATGTTTGTCATACAGCCTTATAAAGATTTCCTTATGGGCAAATTGATCATGTTTTCTTCTTGAATTCAGGTGTTTCAGTCATATCTTGAAAACTCTAGCCCATTCTTAGATCATATTAAAGTTCCTCTGTATTTTCTTTAATTCTTTTTATGTTTTGCTATACGTATAGAAACACCGATTTATCTGAGATTGATTTCGATACAAGTTGTGAGGTAAGGATTCAAATCTATCTTTTTTTCCTCAAATGGAGTACACATGTTCTCAAAAACATTAGATGAGACTTTTTCACAGCTTATTTGAAATTTGAAATCCTTGGCAGCAGCTGCTTTTCAGGATTCTTCATTTCATTCCTGTTTGGAGACTTGAAAGAGTTTTGCACAAAATTTAGATGATACAGAGAAAACTACTTTGATAAAGAACAGGGGTTGTGCACACATACCAACCAGAGAATTACATCACACTGATGCTGGGAGTAAAAGGCGTGGGGCTATCTTCCATCATGCTCCTCTGATTAGGTTCAGATTTCAACCACCGAGAGAAAAGAATTTGAATACTAAAAAGACATATGAAGGTCTGTTAGCAAATATTTGGAGTGTGAAGGTTGAGGAAGTTTACATGTAGAATGCAATTCTTAGCACCCACGGGTGTGTCCACAGCCAAGACAGCAGTCTGGTAATTTGAAGCTGTTACTCCACAGTAATAATCATTACTAGCCCTCCCAACCAGAGATCACTTTACTCCTTAATGGCAATTATTTGTGTGTGTGTGTGTGTGTGTGTGCACATGTGAACCAGGGGTCAACATCAGCTGTTGTTCTATTGCTGTTCACATAAAAATAATTTTTTAAAGTTATGTCTATGCATGCATGCCTGTGATATAAAAATATTTTTTTAAAGTTATGTCTATGCATGCATGCCTGTTTGTGGGTATGAGTGGTGGTGTCCAGGCTGTCGATCCTTGGAGCTGGCATGCTACAAGCTGTACCACAGTACAGTATGGTGCTGGGAACTTAACTTGGATCCTTTGGAAGAACAGTACATGCTCTTAACCACTGAGCAATCTCTCTAGTCACCTCCAGCATATTCTTTGAGACAGGGATTCTCACTGAACTCAGAGTTCACTTGCTTGGCTAGACTGGCTGGCCAGTTAGTTCCAGGGATCTGCCTGACTCTACCCCCTCCCTCAGCACTAGAACTGCAGGCACAGGCCACTGCACTCAGCTCAGCTTTTTCTTTTCTTTTTTTTTTAATTAATTAATTAATTTATTTATTATGTGTATGAATGTACTATCTGCATGTAGGTTTGTGCACCCATGCCATGCAATGCCGTGGAGGTCAGAAGAGGGTGTCTGATACCCCTGGAACTAGAGTTCTCCTGGAATTGGAGTTACAGACGGTTCTCAGCTGCCATGTGGGTGCTGGGGATCGAATCCAGGTCCTCTGCAAGAGCGGTCGGTGCTCTTTGCTGCTAGGCCATCTCTCCAGCCCCCACTCAGCTTTTTCTATGGGTGCTGGGGATCCAAACTCAAGTCCTCATGCCCCCATGGCAGGCACTGTACTGACTGGGCAGCCTCCCCAGCCTCTCTAGCAACGATTTAACTCCTGGGAAGTTGAGGTGATGCTAGGGTCTGCTTTCCACAGGGGAAGGCCTGGGTGCACTTTAATCTTCTTAGAGAAAATCCACTGAGCAAAATTATAATTTGATATGGCTGCACTTAGCCAATAGAAACTCATAAACCATCTTCATATCATAATGCATTGTGAAAAGGAATCACTAAGTACCAGGGAACATATGAGAACCCCAGGCTCTCATTCATCTGCAGCTATATGCGAGGGCAGCATATTAAAGTGATTTCGACTTCAGAGCAGAGCTCCCCAAAGAGTGCTCCAGTCTTAATTAAAATGTCAATGAAATACAAAAGTGCATGAGGGACATTTTCAGAAATCATTCCCTTTCAACTTCCAGAAGGCCGGGTGTGTCCTCCTTCAAACCTGCCTGCTGGCCCCGTCAGCACAGCCACCTGAGCAAGTCACCCTTCCTTTCTGCCTGGGGAGCCCTTGTCTAGTCCACGGATCACCCTCAGGGGAAGCCGCAGGGAGAGGGATGCAGGGAACTGCATGGGGCTCCCCTGCTCCTTCAGCTGAGGATCAGGAGGCGTGGTCTGCTGTGTAGCCCAGCACTGCCCACAGGTGGGGTGGAAAGGTAGGATAAGCAGAGGAAACAGCAGCCCGTGGCTGGCTGCGCATAGCAAACCAAGAACAAAGGGTGGTAGGATTTTCTTTAACTTTGGGGGGGGGGATGCAAATACCTCTGGGACTAACAGGTGATATGTCTAAGGATGGGGGTCGAGGGCAGTAGGAAGAGGTGGGCCCAGAGGACCAACAGAAGTCACACCCTGTTCCAAAGGAATGGCTGCTGATCTGTTTCATGGTGGCTTACGTGTGTGTTGTCTTCTGGTCTTGAAAAGGAACCCAGAATTCTGCATTTTAAGGTGTAAAATCTCTCCTGATTTATATTACCTATTTATGAAATATTTAAAACTTTCCATATCAGTTCTATGACAAATGTAAAACAGATGTGTGAATGAACTCTGGCCTTCAGTCTTAGGAAAGGGTGTTAGTTCTAGCCTGTTCCTTGACTCAGTTTCAATATCCATTCAGCCATCTACCTACCTGTACATCCATCTATCTATTTATCCATTCACCCATGCATCTGTGAATCCATCTATCTACCCACAGATCTACATATCTACCCATCCATCTACCTATACATCCATCTGTCTATACATCCAGTTAACAATACATCCACCTATTATCCATTCTTCTATTATCCATCCACACAGTGATCTATCCATATGATCAGCTATGTGCTCATCATCTATTGACGCTACATTAGTACCTGCAGGTGCAAGGTAATGTGGTAGAAAGAGGGATGAACATAACTCCAGTTCCAATCTCATGCCCAGCCTCATTTTGGTCTTATTTATGACTTTATAGAGGGAACTAGTCAGACAGCTTTAAGATCTTATGTTCACAATTTTTAAGCCAAGCCAAGCGTTGAAAGTTATCTTTAGGCCCGTCCCAGCCTCTCCCTTGCATGCCTTGAGCTAACATCTCCCCCTCTTTAAGGTTCTCTTTTTTCACACCACAAGCTGGAGTGTTTATGAGACTGTGACCCCTCATAATGATCAAGTTTGCTCTTGTTCTCCACTCCATCTCAGGCTCAAGGTCAACGCTAACCTTTGAGGAGCTCTTAATAAGCTTACTTGCTTGAATCTGTCAGGGATTTCCTCCCATACCCTGCCTGGACCAAAGCCTCCGTAATAGCTGAAACATAACATTTAACAACTTCAGTCAAAGTACAGGAATAGGATATCCATTGTCTTCAGGGAGAAGGGAATTGTGGGCTTTAGTCAGAATAGTTACATAAGAAGGGCCTCCCTCTTATGTGTCTTGACATTTCCAACATTGTCCTCATGCCTAGTACATGAGGGGGTGACTCTTAATGACATAGAAAGTAGCTCTGCCTTACAGGTAGTGGTCCTCCTTTGCTATTGATGTGAGGACCCAGGGAAGATGTCAACCCTGATTATCCCACACCTGATGTCACTGATACCTTACAAGGTCAGGAAACTTGACTTAACACCTCTGTGGCCTCAGGGTTTAGCATGGGGGCTGCACCTACTAAGTGAAATCTTTGTGGACTGACCAGCTTAATTAGATTAATTAGTAAAATCAATCGTTTTACCAATGGGAAATTAGGGGTCAGAGATGAGAAGGAAGGACCTTTCCTCAGGCCTGCTCCTCACCTCCCTTTCACCATCGTCATCTATTCTCCGTCCTACCTACTCAGATGCCAGGAGTACCTACACATACACACAGACAGACTCCTACAGTCCACAGCCTCAGGTAGACATGTAGACACAGATAGAAAGTCATTCAGACACAAAAAGACATACACAGAGAAGGACATGCAGATACACAGCCTCCACACATTTCTATGGCCTGACTGTGTCTGCCAAATTCATAGGCTGAAATCCTTTTCCACAAACAAATGGTATTAGGAGATGGGGCCTTTGCAAGGTGATAGGTAGGGATTGCTGTTTTTATAAAAGAAGCTGGGGAGAGACACCCCTTCTCTTCCTGCCATGTAAGGTCACAGTGAGATGTCACTGTTTATGAACCAGGCAACAGGCTCTTGCCAGACCCCAAGTCTGCCAGCATCTTCATCCTGGCCTTCCCAGCCTCAGAACTGAGTAATAGATTTCTCCTGTTTGCAAATGATCTAGTTTATATTTTATTTAATTTATTTTTTTGGTATTTTTAAGACAGGGTCTCCCATTTAGTAGCAGCTGCCCTGGAGCTCGCTCTGTACACCAAGCTGGCCTTGAACTCACAGAGATCCACCTGCCTCTGCCTCCCGAGTGCTGGGATTAAAGGCATGTGCCACCACGCCCGGCTCTAGTTTATATTTTATTAAAGAAGTTCAATGGCTGAAGTCATAGATAAACATGCTTAGTCACACAATCACATGCTTGAACCCTTAGACACAGAAACACCTGCATAGATAATGCACACACTTACCCACACTCACCGAGACACATGCACACCCATGTTGATGTGCACAGATGAGTTAGAGCAGATACCTACCAAGACATGATTCCACATCTTCCTAGCCTTGCCCTTGTCTCTGGCTCCTGGAAACCGCCCAAGCAGCAGTGTGAGTAGCCCAGGCTATGTCCTCATTCTCCAAGTGTCAGAGCCCGCTTCCTCTTACAAAGGTCACCCGGGTCCTCAGGTGCATGTTAATATTTGACTTCAAATTCAACTTACCACTCTCAGGAAAATGTTGTCTTTTAAACTGAGATCTCCTGGGCACAGGGAAAAGAACAAATCTGGAGTGACATCTCTGTTACTATTCTCTCTCTCTCTCTCTCTCTCTCTCTCTCTCTCTCTCTCTCTCCTCTCTCTCTCTCTCTCTCTCTCTGCTAGAGACTGACCTGAAGGCCTCATAAGTGTCACAAAAATATCCCACAACCAAGTTACATGTCTACTTGACTCCCCTCTCAAAGTCCCATGTTAGCAGAAACATTCACTTTGCTTGAAACAGGCCTAGGCAAGAGCATACCCAGCCTTGAACTAGGGCTGAGCAGTAAAATGTTAGCTGGTGTATGTGTGGAGTTTGGAAAACCCAATACAACTCCTAGTCTGTTCACCCAAAGTCAGGATGGTGCTTTAGACCAGGGGTGTGCCCTATCACTGGGCTGTGTCCCCTCCAAGTGTCCATCCCTCTCACTGGGCCTCTGTCCGCTCCAGGTTCCCATCCCTTTCTGCGTTATCTTGTCCTTTGGGCCATGTGCACATCTGTGCATGCCTTCTGCCCACACTCATGATTTGGGGCCTTTCGGGGTATGTTTTCTGATCATCCAGCCAGGGGCTTTCAGTCGATTGCTCTGCAAAATTTATGACTCTACATCATCTCCAGCAGATAATTTGGTCATAATTCAACATTTGTGCCTTTTCAAGTAAGTCAGACATTCCTCTTCCATGGGGCTGGGTGCCCTTTTTAGGGAAGCAGGGATGGGAGAGACATGCCTGGCTTTGCTCCGGCTTTGTTCCAGGCTATTGCGGAGAAATCATGTACATCTCCTCCATCTTATCTGACTTTCCAGCTTTTGATCAATAGCAGAGGATGTGTTTTTTTTTTTTTATCCAACAACTAACCAAATGCATTCAACAGATTATACACTAATTCTACCATCATGACATCGAACAGAGAGATAATCCACAAAAAAGCACTTCAGATTTCTTAAAAGTGAATTTAATTATAAGTAGTAATATGTGCCGGAGAATTACAATTATGAGAAGTCATGTTCAGTAGGTCTGAAAGGAGAGATTATATTTCAAAGGCTTATTGCAGTGGAATTAAAGGACCCAATTTATTAGTTGTAAATGTATGATTACTGTAGCTTTGCTTTAAACACACACAGGCATGTGCACGTGCATGCACACACACATACACAAGCACAATCAGCATATTCTACTCTCTTGGATTTGGTACATATAATCCTTTGGACAAGAATCATACTATGCATCAAAAGCCGCCAGTTCATCAATTTTTTTGTGATACAAATCTTCTGATACCCAAACAAAAATACTTTGAAGTTTTTGTGAGTGCTTTGTAATCTGCATTCCCAGCACCGCAACATGATTAGGAGTGGACAAAGATGGAAGAGAAGAGGTACGGTTGTCAGGATGGAGAGGCTCAGGAAGGGTGGGCTGGGAGCTGGAGGCCGCAGGCTGGGGTCTTACTCCGCTTGTTCATGTACACGCCATGTTCCGGGCACTGCACGAAGCACACTCCACAATCTCTCTTCACAAAGCCCACCAGAACAAGGTCTTAAGGCAGATGTATGGTAAGCTTATTTTGCTGATGGGACCGAGGCTCAGAGGGATCAAGAAATTTTCCAGAATCACTGAGTTCATGAACAGGGGAAGCAGGAGTTGAATGTGGGATCTGTCTGTCCCCAGAGTCTGTGTTCTCACCCTAGTTTCCCTGATTGCTCATCCAGGACAGACTGGCAAGTTTACACAGGATGAGGGGGGAGGGAAGTAGGTTTACCCAGTGAGTATAGGCAGAAGGGCTGTCTGGGTTGACAGTACTAAAGACTTAGAGACAGGGATGGAGAAAGGAACTAATGGTGCTGGCATGGGACAAGGAGTGTGATGTTGGGGAAGATTGTAGACATGCCATTCAACTGAGTCCCAAATGAAGAGCAGATGCCACTAGACAGAAGAGCATCCCTAGCAGAGGAAGCACCTATGAAGGACAGTAGGAAAGAGTCTTATGGGGCTGGGGCAATGGCTCAGAGGTTAAAAGAACGAGCTGCTCTTGCAGAGGACCCAGGTTCCATTCCCAGCACCTACATGACAGCTAACAATGACGGCTGATAATCATCTTTAACTCCAGCTCTGGGGGATCCTCTTTGGGCAATGGATGACATATGTGCACCTACATACATGCAAGCAAAACACTCATACACATAAAATTAATAAAAAACATTAAAAATTTAAAAAGAGTCTTATGTTAACAAACACATGACAAAGGCTTGAAGTACAAGGCTAGCCAGAGAGAGGGACATGAAGCAGAAACAGGAGGTAACCCTCAAACAGAGATGGTAAAGAACCTTCAGTCCTAGCCGGAGGAGCTGAAAGTCCTCATGTAGGCAATAGGAGCTGGGGGTGGTTGGGGAGCAAGAGGAAGAGGCGGTGGCATTGTAACTCACTTCCCTGTGGGAGCCAGGTCGGCAAAAATATGATACAGACCTAGGCAGGCCCTGTAAACAGCACACATCCACCTGCACTGGTGTTTGCTGCTTGGCTCCAACGCACTGGAGGCCATGGGAAACTGCTGAAAGAAGCTAGAAATTAAAGTGTTGATAGATAGATATGTATTCGCTACTCTTCTCATTGCTTCTCATTACTCCAGAAACAACTTAAGGGAAGGGGACTTTGTTTTCTGGAGTCACGGTTCAGAGGCGCTTAGGACAAGGTCAGTTCCATCTGTGTCAGGGAGGACTTCCAGCAGCTGGTCATGTCGAGTGGCAGACAAGAAACCCAGAGACGGCTTGAACATAGGACTGACTGTAACTCCCAAGGCCTACCCTTAATGGGTGACATATTCCAGCTAGGCTCAACCCTAAGGTTCTATTGCCTTCCAAAACAGCACCACCATCTGGGGACCAAGTATTCAAACATGTAAGTCAGGAACATTTCACATTTGAATTATAACAGTAGATCACAAAACTAAGAAGCCTTCCATCATTTTCTTCGTGTGTTCCTTTACAATGTGGCTCTGTAGCACATCAGAGATTAGAAACATCCCCTTCCCCCACTGAGTTTGTTGTGATGTACTGAATGAGAGACTTGGACATGTGCCTCCAATCTAAGCCTGGCTTTCCAAGGGCCATGCACACTTCCATCCTCTGCCTAGCAAGGCCTCAGCAAGAAAACCTGGGGTTGGCCGGCTAGAGGAGAAAACCCATGAGTTTCAGGGCTACATATGCAGCCCCAGCCTGGCCCAATCCTCCCTAATGACTCAGACTACAGGGAGCCCAGCTCCATGCAAGCAGCAGACTCACCCAGCCAGCCTGTGAACTAATGAGAAATAAATGTTCCTCTTTTTAAGAAGCTATATCTTGGGGTGGTTTGTTGCACAGCAACAGTGAAGTGATACAGTAACTCACTCATGGTTGGAAAAATAGCTCCACTCTGATTCCCTTTACCCCCATGAACAGCACTTGTGGCTCAACTTCATAAAAATTGCTCCACTCCAATCTCTGCGGTGGGGTGGAGGAGGTGATTTCATACTCCGACAGCTGGTCTGCCTTTCCCTACTAGAAACAACTTGGCTGTTCCTAGCTGTGGAGTCCATTATGGTTTCACTCTCCCTGACTCATACTCAGCCCCACGGCCTGCTGCTGCCTGCTTAAGCTGCTGTTGCCTGTGGTGGCTGTGCTTGGCTCGCATACCTGGCCCACATCCAGCCATCTCCCTATCATTTCTGACCCCACTGAGACCCACTTGGTCTCAGAAAACAGGACCTTGCTCAAGACCCTGAGCAGTGGCCAACAGAGCCCAAGACCTAGGGCTGCCCAGTTCTCACACCCTTGAGGAATAGCTCCTCTGCAACAGATCCCAGAGCCCAGGCTGATACCACCAGGGCTTCTAGCAATGCTTCAAATTCTTCTTTCTGTCTGGGCAGCAGAAACTGAGTCAGATATGCTTCTCAGTCCAGGATGGGCAAAGTCCACCACTGTCAGCAGCCCAGTGAGGTGATTTCACTCGGAATGTCCCTTGCTGGTATGTTGGGGATCTCATGCATTGAAGGTTGCTAGCCAGCGAATCTAGTGCTCCTAGGAGGAGTCTTTGGGACGGTGACTGGCTTGTGAAGACTCCGACCTCATCAATGGATTCTTCCACTACTGAATTTATCGCTTAATGAACTTGAGATGAGAGTTGAGGGAACTTAGGGGCTGGGCCTTGCTGGGAAGAAGCGGGTCACTAGGTATGTTCCCTAGAAGGGTGTTTTGGTACTCTCTCTCTCTCTCTCTCTCTCTTTCTTTCTCCGCTCTCCTTTACCAGAGGTGTTCTGCCTTACCACAGGCCCAGAAATAATGGATTGACTGAAAGCTGAACAAAAATATCCCTTTCCTCCTTCCAGCTGCTTAGCTCATGTATTTTTAAATATAGTTTTAAATTTTCATTTATCATTTTTATGCCATGTGTATAGGTATATTTCCTATGTGTAGGTAGATGCATCCATGTCATACAATGCCCACAGAGGTCAGAAGAGAGGGTCAAATACCCTGGAACTAGAGTTTCAAACAGTTGCTAGCCATCATGCGGGTGCTGAGAATGGAACCCAGGTCCTCTTCAAGAGCAGCCAGTACTCTTAACTGCTGAGCTCTTTCCAGCCTCCTAGCTTGTGTATTTTTAATAGTTCTGAATTTATGTGTATTTTATGCGTATGCATATTTTGCTTGCATGTTTGCAAGTGCATCACATGCGTACGATGTTTACAGACGCCAGAAGAGGGTGCTGGATCTCCTAGATCTGGAGTCACAGATGGTTGCTAGCTGTCTGTGGGTGCTAGGAACAGAACCTGGGTCTTCTGCAAGACCAGCCAGTGTTATTAACCTCTGAGCCATCTCTCCAGCCCCTACCTAGCTCGTGTATTTTGTCACAATAATAGAAAGCTAACACGCTTGAGAAGGTGAAGAAACTTAAGAGAAAGAAAATTAGGAAGTTCTTCTTTGCTGGAGTCAGGTACTACTTCCAGCGACCAAAGGGGCCAGTGCTCAAAAAGCCCCACCCTGCCCCTGCGCCCCTGCCCCTGGCTGGCCTCTTGGCAGAGTCTCCTGGTTAAGCAAGCGTCAGTGGTGAGGTGGCATTTTTGCCTTTAGTGTGGTCCTCTTTTTTCTCTCCCTTCCAGCTACACTGAGTTGGATCCAGGCATTCCAATCTCAGACATTGTCCACAGGGCCCAGAAGGACACATGAGTGAGCCAAGGGGCCATGTGGGTATCGATGGTGGACCAGGAGAAACGGATAGTGTGAGTGTCAAGGGAGACCTGCTGAGCAGCAAGGGGCACGGAGGGCACACACGGAACAGGGCAGAGAGGCTGAGTGCTGCCCAGGCACATCCCCTAACTGCTGGCCTCCAGGGCCCTGGGTCTGCTTTCACTGTTTCCCTCAGCTAGTAGAAGGTCTTCTGTCTCTTCTTCCCACCTGCTGTCTAGAATGTGTTCTCACATCCCAGACCAGAAGGGCACAAAATCATCTTGTGCGTTTTGCTTCCACACGGAGCCCCACAGCAGAACACATACACGGTCCATCACTTTCCCATCCTGGGACAGCCTGACTCAGTGGAGTCACCACCATGCTGAGACCTGTGAAAATGCACTGCGAGGACTTTGAGATCCTTCTAGAAGCTATAGATCTTATGCATCCATGCTTGAACTTGCCAGGCTTTTCTTACCCCTGACACCCAACTAGGAGAGTATTCCCCCCAATCCTTTGCCTTCTGAGCTCCACTCCAGTGAATCCTCTCTGTGAAATCTTCCCAGATTCGTCTTCTAACAGAAGGAGTCAATAGCACTTGAGCTTTTGGGAAGTTTCATATCAGCTTCCGGCTGACACTGGGCTGTTTTTCACCTGTTGTCAGGTACAGCAGACAGGATTCCTCTGTGCACAGGGCAGGTACCTGTGGTGTGGGCACCTGTTGGCCAGGCTGCACAGGCCAGAGATAGGCAGCCCTTTTGGAGCAGATGCAAGACCCACCACTCTGCTTCCCACCAGAGCCCCAGCTCATGGGCAGGGAAGGAGCTGAGTTGGGATATGGCCTTACCTGGGAATCTAAATCTAAGGCACCTAGAGGCTCAGAAGGGAGGCGGGTCTCCCCTGCTCTACTTTGTATCCTGGGATAACTTTCTTCCTATAAGGGCACTGTGGGAACCCCAGCTCTATCCCAGGCTCTCTCTTGTTCCATCCCAGACCTTTGTGAGGACACAAAACCAGGACAAGAGGTCATATGTTAGGTAGTATGTCACAGTGTCTGAAAGAAATGGGCACAGGGACCTGAAAAGATTTGGAAGGGACCTGTAGAGAAATGCTGCTGGGAGGCTGTGACACAGGCTACAGGTGCTCCGCAGAGTTTGGGAGCCTGTGCTTGATCGTGAAGGTGGTGGTAAAGTCAGCTGCACCAGTGTTTCTAGCTAGAGGGCACAGGTGGGGCATTTGAGGCCATGGGTACGTACAACCATTGGCAGGAGGACTGCCTTCTGCTTACAGGGAGGAGAATTGACTGTATTGTTAGTACAACCAAAGTCGGGGCTTGTTGCTGGCAGGGGGATTGGGGTCAGCAGCTGGCTGTTGACACTCTGATTAGTCCTTGACACTTTGCAATCCAAGGGCAGAGGCGCTCGGGGGCTCAGTTCAGTTTCCCTCCCTGCACCCCAGTGTCTGCCTGGCTCCCTAACTCACGGCTGCTGCGATGGCCATTTCTCTTGCTGTCACACTTTACTCCTCCTTCAACTCCTTGAATAAGAGGTTAAGGCCCAGCTGTGTTTGAGCATGAAGAGTCATCAGGCCCAGAAGCCAAGCTTGGGAAATAACCTTAGGGCCCAGTCCTTCACCTGGTTGCCTGCTGTGAGGTTGCTTGTGAGCAGTGAGCTGATAGAGTGGGGCAAGCCTGGCCTTCAGGGCAAGGTGGGAGCAGTGGGAGAGGGTAGTTCAAGTGGTAGATGGAGGAGTTGGGGCCTTCCCTGGAGGGACGAAAGCAGAAGGACTTCAGACCTACCCCCAAGCCCCAGCGCAGGTCAACCAGCTGGGGCTACCCCGTGCCCCTAACCTCCTGAGTCTTCTCCCATCCGTCATCCCACTGTGACTGTTAGGGTACCAGGTGGAGGCAGGAGAAAGAAAGGTCTGCAAAGGTCAGCAAAGGAGCTTGAGTCCTTTTGCCTGTCACTCAGGATCCTGCTAGCTTCCATGGGCTACCCTTGGATTATAACCCCACCCCCACAGGGCCCCGAAGCAGTGAAGTCCCAGGCTTCCAGGATCCCTGTGGTTTCTGAAGAGGGCATATAGGCCCTGTGGTCTGTCCCTTTCAGCCCAGCAGGAACCCCAAGAGGACGTAGAGAAAGAAGCTCGGTGACCAGACCCAACATGTGCCCTGTAGCCTCCATCTACGGTTTCAGCCACAGTGGCCTCTCTGTTCCTCAAATATAGCTAAGCCTGCTCCTACCACTGGACCTTTGCACTGGCTCTTCCTTGGTTCTGTATGTCTCTCTTTTTCCTTCTTTGGGACTCAGATCTAATATCACCTCTTCCAGGAAGCCCTCTATGTGGGCCCGTTCTCAGAGTGCCGCATCTGATAATCTTGCCTTCAAAGTGTCCACACACTGTAGTCACTTGCTGGCTTGCTTTATACATTGTCTGCATTCCTGCTACTGAACAAGGAAAGCACAAGCCATGGCTAGAGTCAGTCCTTGCTACATCACCAGCATCCAGCCTAGGACTTCCCAAACATTTGCCAGATGATGGCATAAACAAAGAGGACCAAAGAAAGGAAGAAGAGACCCAGAAAGAGGATGCTCTGCCAAGAATGCCCAGGGAAGAGTAGGTATAATTCAAGGTGCAGAAACCAAATTTGTCTACTCTGGGGTCACCAAGAGCGTATATAAAGCTCCTGGTGATGCTCTCTCACTACTCAGCCTTGAGTGAGCTTCTTACCCTCTCTGCATCTTGGTTTCCTTATGCATACAGGGATTATGTCCATAATAATGGTAATGCATCCTCCGGGCTGTGTTTCCGGGCCACGTGAAGGAGTGCATGTAAAGTGCTTCCAATGGAATCTGACAACACTGTAACAAATGCAAGCTATGATTACTGCTAACTTTTCATGTCCTCTTTGTTTCTGATTTGCAGGTGACCAATCCCACCTTCTGGGGCCAGAAGTCAGGCAAACCTGATACTAGAATAATAGATAGACAGGCCAGTGCACTGTGTGACCCAGGCCAACAGATTTGTTCCAGTGATGCCCTGAGTTCTTCATCTTTTTTCTCTTTGCCAGGGCTCATGTTCAAGGTTTTGTGCATGCTGGTCAAGCACTCTTTTACTGAACTACATCCCCAGTCTTTGGTTTTCTGAGGGAAGTCCTCTCTCTGTAGCCCAGGCTAGACTAGAACTTGAGATCCCCCTAGCTCAGCCTCCGAATGTTGGAATTAGAGATCTGTGATACCACACCAAGCATCTTTCTTGGGAAAAATGAGAGATTCCCCCCTCCTCTTTCCCTGCCCCAGTGCTGACAGGCAGTAAACCAGTAAGGCATGAAGCAGGTGCTGATTCCATAACTGACCAGGCGGGGCGCCAGTTCCTCAGCAGACGTCCCTTTAAAGCCACACTACACAAGCATAAACTTTTCCGGAGTTAAGATCATGTGGGAACCAAACTTAATAAATAAGTTCTGTGGTTGAATCTCTCACGCCCTCAAAATCTGACTTTGTCCCACTAAGGTCCTAGGTTAGGATTTTTAAAGAACTAAGGTAAGTCAGTCCGAGGCTGGAAAGGATGGATGTGATTGCGTATAATAGTCACTAGATGGCGCCACAAGACCAATGAACGGAAACGGCCAGGAGGCTCCGAGCCCTGAGGCTGTTTGTTCAATGGCGGCCACCAGATGGAGGAGCTTGTCTGTGCAGGAAGAGCCGGCCATAGAGAATTGGGTGTTGTGAGTGAGGTTGGTAGGCATCCATACCAGCTCAGGTGGGTGTGAGCCTCAAAGAAGAACTTTGTGCCAAGGGAGAGCAATGTGAACCCAGTTCCATCCCTTCCCCGTCTAACAGTGACTAGGCACATGTTTCCAGCGAGATGCCTTATACCCAGTAGGTATTTGAAGACTTTTTATCCCTTAAACCACTGTGTGTACACACACACACACACACACACACACACACACACACACATACACACATACACACAGAGCAGCAGCGCCAGCTGCTCCTGCCTCACCTGTAGAAAACAAATTATTATTATGACATGTTTGATTATTCTGTGTTTCCTACATGTGTACCAGGCATAGTCTTAAATGTTTAATAAACACTAAGGGTGTCACCACAGCCCTGAGTGGTGATTATGTAACTACTGGACAAAAACAGAAAGTTAGGCTCTATAGGTTATGTCACTTGAGGTCATGTAGTTAGGAAGCCACAGTGTACAGGAGGAGGATAGCTGGTGACAGGCTCTGAATCAGGACAACTTCCTCCTAGAGGGGTGTTTTGAGCTGTCTTTGAAAGTAAGGAAGAGTCAGTCTCTGGGCAAAGGGGAGGCAGTGAGTGGAGGTCAGTATGGGACAAAAGGGTGAGGAAAGGGGGGCAGAAGACCTCAGGGTGGGGAGTGGAGGGGGCAAAAGGCATGGCTGAGGAGGAAGTATCAGCCACGGGAAGCACAGCAAGCAGACTCAGTTTCCAGCAGTGCACTGATTTGCTGTGTCTTCTTAGGCAAGCCACTTAAATTCTCTAGGCTCCTTTCCTGGATAGACTGGCTCTGATGGCTGGCAGAAGGTGTTTGCCACAGTTCCTGGCCCAAGGAAAGTCCCAGGGCATTGGTGGTGTCCTTTCCCTTATCATCTCGTCCTGGAAACTCCTCTTATGTGCCTCAGTCTCCCCATCTGAGCAGGGTGGCTGCATAATGTGGTGGTCAAGTGGAAGGACTCTGGAAGCAGAGGACCTCAGGGTGTCCTGCTGCCGGTCCTAAGTACAGAGGCTTGTGTAGGTTTTCCTGTGACTGAGGGTCCTCAGCTATAGGCTAAAGGCACCGGCGTCTCACCACCCCTGCCACTCGTCTCTCCTCCAGTGCTCAAGGTGTTTCTTAGCCCTGGGGTGGAGCTTTCTCTGGAACCCAAAAAAGGGCCTGTCCATTAAGCAGTGGGCCATGTTGGGGCCTTACAGTCCAGGGCCAGACCTCTGCTATACTCCTGCTTGGGGACTTGGGCAGGTAGGGGAGTCTAGCGTTTGATATCATGGACCTGAGGTCTCAGGGGGCTGGGTCAGTGGGGTCCTCCTTATTGTGGGAGCATGTCTAAGAGCAGGGAGCCCACTGCTCCATTGCTGCCCATCTCCCTGGGGCTGGGCTTTGTGATAGCAGCAGGGACTGGTCCTTCTCACTGACCTTCTGGCACCCGGTGGGGTCCTCTTATCTCTGTTAATCAAAGGAAGAAGGTCCGAGCCCCAGGGGAGGCAGAAATGTCAGGTTCTTCAGCTGGCTTGGCGACCTGCAGACCATGGTGGAAATTCACTCATTTTGACCACCGAGGACTCTTCCCAGAACGCTTTTAAGTAAAAATAAGAAAAATGCTATAAATGTTGCACTAAATATTAAAGACTCAATGAATTAAAAAAGTCCAAGGCTAGGTTATACGCTGAAGCCCACGCAGGGAAGAAGCGTGGCGTGATGTGAACAGAAGACTCTGGGGGGCTGGGCAGAAGTAGGTCTCAGCTCCCCTGTGTCCCACTCCCTCCTGACCTTTCCAGACAGAGCTCTGCAGAAGCCGTGAGTCCAGAGCACAGATGGGAGATGGGGATGTGGAAGGGCAGTGTCCTGGGGGAGGCAGCGGGCTTGGACGCAGACATACAAGGGAGAGGAGAAGGTGGAGGTGTTGGGGAAGCCCAACCAGGACCTTCAAGCTGTCTTAAGGACCTGGAATCCACCTAGCTGGACCAGTATAGGTCAAATAACAGGGTCTTGCCTGTCTTGTGCCTCCCTGTGATCCCTTAAAGAAGTCGATGTCTTAGCTGCAGTCTGGGTACTGTAGGGCACTCCCATTTAGAGAAGCATTCAGCTTTTCAAACAGTCATCCAGCCAACAAGTATTCACTGGATAACTACAATGTGTGAAACTCTGCCTGAGGTATTAGGGATTCCACAGACATTCTAGGGTCAGGGTTAATAAAGAAGAAATGACTGTAACGAGATTGTTTTGAGAGCTGGAGAGGTGACTCCATATGTTAACAGTGCTTGCGTCCCAAGCATGAGGGCTGGAGTTTGGATCCGAGTGTCCATGTTTTATAAAATCCCTCTGTGGTCCCACAAACACCTGCAACCCTGCTGCTGTTGGAGCAGCAACAGGAAGAGAGCCAGGTCTTTCCAGCCACCAGCAAGGTCCAGGTTCAGTGAGAGAACCTGTCTCAAAGGAATAAGGCAGGTCTCTGGTCTCCACATGCAAATGCATAGGTCCATGCACCTGCATGTGCACATATCCCCGCCCCCTCACACACACACACACACACACACACACAGACACACAAATATTTATTTATTTATTTATTTAATTTATTTATTTATTCTGTCTTTTTGAGACAGGGTCTTCCTGTAGCCCCAGCTGTCCTGGAACTTGCTATGTAGACCAGGCTGGCCTTGAACTCACAGAGATCCACCTTCCTCTGCCTCCCAAGTGCTGGGATTAAAGGTGTGCGCCACCATTCCCAGCTTACAAATTTTTATTTTTAACAAAAGATTCTTGTGGGGGCTGGAGAAATGGCTTAGTGCTTAAGAGCACTGGCTGCTGTTGCAGAGAACCGGGCTTTGATTCTCAGCACCCATGTGTCAGCTAACAACTGTCTATAAGTCCAATTCCAGGGGATCCGACGTCCTCTTCTGGATCCCACAGGCACTGCCTAAGACGGTGTACCTGATGAGAAACAGTACACTCGTACACATAAGATAAAAATAAAAAATGAAATGAAGATTACAAAAGAGCAAAGGTGTTGGAAGAGGACTGCCACTCCGAAGGGATGAATGCCGTCCTGAATTCTCGTGAGGCACGGCCAATCAAAGAGGGCTTTGCTGAGGAGGTGGCATTTGAACTTGAACATAACGAATAGGCTTTGTAAGCCCAGGGGATATTGAGTATGACGCTGGCAGCTAGAGACAGTGCTGGTGCTTGCATTGCTACGGAATGAGGCCCTGACCTGAAACAGGATGTGAATGCAAGGCTGAGGGCTGAGCTGCCTGCCAGACCAGCACACTCCACCTAAAAGAAGGCTCTGCTGCCCCCTCTTGGCTGTCACGTGGAGCTGCCCTCCTTCAGGAACAGAGACAGGGAGAAAGTGCTGAGGTCAGAGTCCTGTTGGGCACTACTGTCTGTTCCCCAGAAGGCTCTGTCCTCCCACCAGGCCCTAGGACTGCATGGCCTCTGGGTCCTTAGGTTTGGACTCAGTTCAAACAATGAGGAGTCAAGTAAGACATCAGTGGAGGAAGGAGAATGAAGCCCCTCATCCACTGCTTCAGTAGAGGACTCTGCTCAGCACAGATCCTCCTCCTCTGGGGTTGCAGTGATCTGCCCTCCAGGATCTTCAATGGACTCCGCCTCAGGTTTGTGGGCTTCTGCGCCAGTTCCTATGACCCCAGCTCCCGACTGCTCAGGAGAGGAAACTAGGAGTTGCTGAAGGGTATTGTAGTTATAGCAAGGAACTGAGGTTCTATCACAAACTGAAGCTAAGTGGAGCTTCTTATGCAGAGTGCCCAGGGCTCTCAGAGTCCCAGCAGGTGGCAGCCTGGAGCTGGCTCCAATCCACCTGGGACTCCCTGGCCCTGGGACAGCTTTGCCATGGCCCATAAGGGCTGTGTAGCCTGGCAACCCCACTGTGTGAGCCCTGGCAGGGGAGCTTCTCAGACGAACCTAAGACTAAGAGACAGTGACAAAATGAGGTTGGGCAGGGTCTCGGGCAGAGTCTCAATGGCCTTGGTTTTCCAAAGTTTCTCATGGGTCAGTTAAACTCATCCAAATGGGTTCAGCAAAGACAAAGCAAAACCCAGAAATGGAGAAAATGAGGGTACTTCAAATGGGGAGGGTGTGGAGGGAGGGTTAGACAGGGAGAGAGAGAGGGGGGAGAGAGAGAGAGAAGAGAGAGAGAGAAGATAAATAATGCCTAGCCAGTGTAAAAATCAGAGGGAATCATATTAGTCAAAAACTTACTGAAAAATTACATATACAGTGTCTCAACATGAGTATAGATGAAGGCTACATAACAAGAAGCAGTGCCAGGGAGTTGCTGGCCAGGGTAGTCCAAGAGACTCCCCAAATGACAGGCTATTTCCACAGCCCTTGATCACATCCCAGAACTTGAAGGTAAGACCTATTGCTGAAGACAGGACATACTTCAGACACAGTATTTGGAGCAATGGAGCTGGAACTGGCCTGGAAGCCTCCTCCCCTGAAGGCCGGCTCTCACGGCTCTGGAGAGCAGTGTGTAACCTGCTAAGGGAGAACAGCAATCAATGGTCCAACCCTAGCTTCAAGGCCCAATAACCTCAACAATGACCAGTACAGCAAATGACATTGGTGGTGTATGGCACTTTTGGTTTTACACTTTTTTTGGTATTTTTGAGACAGGGTCTCCCTTTTAGTACCAGGTGTCCTGGAGCTCACTCTGTAGACCAGGCTGGCCTTGAACCCACAGAGATCCACCTATCTCTGCCTCCTGAGTGCTTGGATTAAAGGCATGTGCCACCACGCCTGGTAGAGTATGGCACTTTTATCTGGGGAGTAATCAGCAGTTACATAATTAACGTTAAAGCCCGCTCAATGGGAAGAAACTCATGTGTGGTACTGTACACCTAGACAAATACACATGGCTGCAGAGGTCATAGATCTTAGGAAAACCCAAGGCTGTCACATTCCTAGGGAAATGTAATTTCTTACTATGTGCAAAATATGGATCCTTATATTTACAGATAAGTATCCTAGTCACCACTCATCAAAGAGGCTTCTTCTTCTCTAGATGGAGACTATTACAGACTCCCGCAACTGGTCACACACAGACATTGTCTGTAAATTGCCCAAGTCAAATTGGCAAATCTGAAATGCGACCTCTGCACCCAAGGCTCAGAGAACATAGAGCAAGAGGTAAAGAGAACACTCAGTTCTCATCTCTCAGTTCTTATCAATGAAGCTCCCTAATGCTAGAGAGGGCCAGGAACACAAAAGGTCACAAATGGCCAAAGCATAGAGAATATGCGTCTGCAGAATATAGGTCCTTGGACAGGACTCTTATATTAAATTCCACCCACTAGAGCTCAGGGACCATTGTGGAAGAGGGGGTGGAAATATTGTAAGAGCCAGGGAGGAGATGCAGGACCATGTGGAAATAGAGTCTTACAGGCTCCTGGGACCTTGGTCATATGAACCTATAGCAATGGTGTCAGCATGCACAGACCATGCAAACCCAAGTAGACAGAAATCCACCACAGAACTATGGAAATAGGTAGCAGGCCTCAATGTTAGTTGAAGAATTATTGGCATCTGATTACTGCTGGGTGAGGAAGAGCTGATCTTTTTTATTTATATTTATATGTTTTTATCAAATCTAGACCTGTGTCCCCCACCCTATCCCCCCACCCCACTAGAGCTCATGCATTCTGCCAAACATGCTTTTCATCTCTTTCTCAGTCTTTCTCAATATTCTCCATGTGGAAGTTGACTGTTTTGAGTAGAAGTTCACTGTTTCAGTCAGTTCTTTGATGCAGTCCTTTTTGTTGTTGTTGTTGTTTCCAATATGCATCACTCCCAACTGCTTGGACAAAAGCTCAAGGGGCCATGCACAAGAAATACTTACAACTAGGTAATTGGCACTAGCATCCACAGATGAGGGATACCATTCATTGTTTGTTTTTCTGGGACCGTGTTACTTCACTCACCATGATGTCCTCTAAGAGCTGATCTTCTTAAAGGGAGGGACTGGAGATAGGCTGACTAGTCTCTAGTGGTTGAACTTGTACTGAGGATGTCTAGGGTCACTAATGACACAATAAGCTTTAATACAAATGACAGAATTATGCATTCCAGTGGGTGTGCTATAGGTGGGTGCCAATGGAGAATAAAGATGATTACGACTGATTAAGATGTTCTATACAAAATACACAAAAATTCAATACAAAATTTACCAAAAAAACCCACCAAAGTTAGTCAAGGGTATTTATTGTTTTGTCTGTCTGTATGTAAGCACACCCATTCATACAGTGCCGTGGAGATCAGAAGAGGATTTTGGATCCCCCTGGAACTGGAATTATGGACAGGTGCTAACTGCCATGTGAGTGCTGGTAAGTGAATTTAGGTCCTCTGTAAGAGCACCCAGTGCTTTTAACTACTAAGCCGTCTCTCCAGTCCTTCCACTGCCAGGTTTGATATGGGTTCCACTTCAGGTAGCCCTCCAGCCTTCTACTACCCTGTATCACACCAAGTTTATTTACAGCTGAAAGGCAGGTGCATCCAGAGTTCCAGTAAGATTCCCAGAATTCTTGTCTGTTTGCAGTGGATTCTAATAGCCCATCTCTGAGCTGTTTTCACCAGGGGATATGAATCCATTTTCTATTCAGGTCTATGCCATGCAGCCATGGTAGAGTCAGGAGGTGGGTCACATCCACCGAACCCCACAGGCCTAAAAGACTTGGTCTTGGGAAGGCACAGAGGAGATATCCTCCCCCCACAATGACTCCATGAAAGCTTTAAGGGCTGGCACTCTCACTATGAAGGAGAACCTGAGAAACAGAGTTCTAATTCTAAGTGTATTTTTTCAACCCGTTCTCTGAGTCTTGTCAAGCTTATCTTAGGTTCCAGGAACAGGGAGCCCTCTGGGCTTCTATTGTATGACTGGAAGTGACCTCCCTTTCTCAAGCAGGAGCAACCATCTCCTAATAAGAAAAAAATTGCCCCTGATAATGATTTCCTGGAACCAACAGGCCCAGAAGCAGACCTGAAGTAGTCATCAACCGGGGATTGGACTAAGGCTGCCTGGCTAAGGTGTCCCGCTTGCCCCTGCTTTTGTCCTTCCCCCACATATCTTGAAGCTCCTGTAGTGCCCCAGTGTCAGGGTCAGAGTATTGGTTCCTGTTTTTCCTTGGTGTGATCACATTATCTAGCTTCTTTGCTTCTCTACCACTCAGATCTCTAGGACTAGACTCTTGGCTGAATCTGGTCAGATGCCTCTGACCAAGGACTCTGGGAAACAATTCCCACCTCTGTTGTCTGTTGTCTGCAGCAACACAGACTTTGTCCCAATGCCTTGGAGCTCAGCACCTGGAACAGTGTTCATAAAAGAATTCTGAACAAGGAGTGGGGATCACTGGTTGCCTTTGCAGAGGACCAGAGTTCAGTTCCCAGAACCCAGAGGGCAGCAAACAATGTCCACAATTCCAATTCCAGTGAATCTGACTCTTTCTTCTCTCTCTTCTGGCTTCTGGAGGCATTTCATGCACAGATGCACTTACATACATAGACACAAAACACTCATATGTATAAAATAAAAATAATTCCTGAATGAATGAATGAGTGAGTAAATGAATGAAATGCTTGCCATATCCTAATGCCTTCCAGATGCATCCTGGGTAGTTTTCTAGGGCCATGGTAACAAAATTCTGTAAATATGGTGGCTTCGAACAACTGAATTCCATCTTCTCTTAGTTCTGGAAGCTGAACCTCAGTTATGTATCTGAAGAGACACAATCTCCAGGAAGGCCCCAGGGAGTCTTTCCTCTCTTCCTCTCCTCCTCCAGCTGCTGGTGGTCATCAACTGGTGTGGAGCACTGTCCTCTGGGCATGGGATGGCTCTTGTCTTAAAATCAGAACAGCTGTGGTTACCCACACAAGACCTTCACAAGATGAAGCCCAATAAGATTCCCTTGTGGAAGAACAGACAGTTCACATGGTGTACAAAGACCTAGGAGTGACTCACAAGGCTGCATGTAAGATACAGGAGACCCTGCTCCTCTCTGAGGATTATGTATTCAGTTAATGCTGGCTGCTGGGAAGGGATATTTGTTTGGTTGAATAGCTCTCAGGAGTTGCCCATGCTCCCCTACTCTTGTCAAGAACCCTAATTTGAACCAACTAGATGGCCGTGCTGGTAAAGGGCTTGCTGTCAAGCCTGACAACCTGAGTTTGATCCCTGGAACCCACATGGTAGAAGAAAACTGACCCCCACAAGTTCAACTCCAAGCACTTAAAAACCAACCTACTTTCCTATCTCACAGAAGAGCCCCTAAACTGTGTTGTTTAAGCTCTATACCCTACAAAGACCTTGGGAAAAGGTTGAAACGGAACCAGGTGTCTGGAGAACCTCACTCTGGCCTCCCCTGGGTTCCCTGGTCTTTAGGATCTCTGTACAAAGAATCCAGAAGAGACAGAGTGTAGAGTTGATTGCAAAGTAAAGAGATACAGGCTCTCAGGGGTGAGATGGGTAATGGTCAGAGACCACTGCAGCAATTTACATGTTATGGGGCTTCTACAGTCAGAGAGCAGATAGCTTTTCCTGACCAGTGTTTTCCTTCCCAGATGATTGACAGGACCATTTGGATTAACTTTGGGGGGAGGGGCAGCCAATGTTACATGAAACCTTCTGCTAGACAGGAATTGTGCAGGGGTGGGGGATCTTGGAACCAGCTTCAGTTTTCAGCTGATGACCATGCACAGTTCTCGGCGCCTCCAAATGTTATGTCTCCTGCCAGGGCCAGAGATATGATTCAGGTCTCACTCTTTCTTTTTTTTTGTCTTTTCGAGGCAGGGTCTCCCTGTAGCCCCAGCTGTCCTGGAATTCGCTCTGTAGACCAGGCTGGCCTTGAACTCACAAAGATCCACCTGCCTCTGCCTCCCAAGTGNATACTTCTTTATGATGGTATGATGTCACATTTTAGTAAGATTGATGTTAACTCATCATGATAAGACCTTTATATTTTTTTTTTGTATTTTCGAGACAGGGTCTCCCTTTAAGTACCAGCTGGCCTGGAGCTCACTCTGTAGACCAGGCTGGCCTTGAACTCACAAAGATCCACCTGCCTCTGCCTCCCAAGTGCTAGGATTAAAGGCGTGTGCCACCACGCCTGGCAAGGCAAGGTCTCACTCTTCTAACTAGCAGAGTCCTACAGTCCCAGTTCTCGGTTTTACAAATGTGGTCTATGAGGAACGGTCCAGCCCTAATGTCCTTCAAGGTTGCTAATCTCTGTCTACCTGACACAGGTAATACAAGGTGATACAAATGAGCAAAAGTGTCAGCCAAGTTCCCTGCCAGGCAACAGAAAGTAGTGAGGTCTGAGGCAACCAAATCCCTACCTCATCTGCAGAGGACTCCCTAGCCTCAGTTAACGGCTATCACGTGGGATCCAGCATCCAGGGTTGCCAGGTCTGGTGCAATTTTTAAAAGAAAACCAGAAAGTCTGATATTTACATAAGGTTTCCCAAATTTCAAAATGCTGTTCAGGCTGGATTCAGCCCACAGGCCACGAGTTTGCAGCCCCTGCTTTGGTGAGACAGCTTTTTCCACTCTCATTCCCTGCTCTCTGCTTTCCAAGTTGGCTCTCTGGCTATCCACGGGACTGGTGGCCAGGAGCCAAATGGGGCTGGGCCAGCAGGCAAACCCCCTTCCTAGAGGACCCCCACCCCCCCATCCCAACACCACCACCCACTCAGCCCAGCTCCCTCCTGAAGATCCTGCTCCCAAGGGACTCCATGCAGCTGACGCTGGCAAGCCCACCCCACAGCCTGCTGGACAAGTCCGAACTTGTCAGAGGCCTTCTAAGACCCAAGCCACAGAGGCCTCCCATTCCAGTAATCTTCAAGAGCCTCTGGGCAGGTTACCATGCTCCTTGAATTGGTCCCAGCTGACCCCAAGTCCACCTCCTCTCTTCCCAAGAGTGGTCCTTGCTGGTATATCCTTAGTGGGTTTGCCTCTACCTTTAAGACAGGAGAAACTTCCTTCTCTATAGGATCTTGTTGGAAATGTCTGCCCCACCCCCGCACAGAGCCCTGATGCTTAGCTGTTCAGGTGTCTGCTCAGAAGTCACTTCTTCCAGGAAGCCTTCCTGGAATGTTAGTTCAGGGGTTGAGGCCAGGCTCCCACAGCTTGCCAGAGGTCCCAGCACAGCATATCACTTATGCAACTGTCTTTCCTGAGAGATATCCTGGGACATTTCCTGAGAGGTAATTCCTGGGACATTCCCCAAGGTGGAATGCTGTCTTCTCCACTGTATGGGTCTCACCCAGGACTAACACTGAAGCCCAGTAAATGCTTCCTTGGGGAATAAAGGAAGGAGGGAAGGAGGGAAGGAGGGACGGAGGGAAGGAGGGAAGGAAGGAAGGAGGGAGGGAGGGAAGGATGGAAGGAAGGAAGGAAAGGAAGGAGGGAAAGGAAGGAAGGAAGGAAGGGGAAAGGAAGGAAAGGAAGGAAGGAAGGAAGGAAGGGGAAAGGAAGGAAAGGAAGGAAAGGAAGGAAAGGAAGGAAAGGAAGGAAGGAAGGAAGGAAGGAAGGAAGGAAGGAAGGAAGGAAGGAAGGAAGGAAGGAAGGAAGGAAGGACTCTCCTGGCTTGCGTCCCTGCCCCTCTCCACCTCTAACCTCCCTCCTCCAAGCCTCCATGGCTGAACATCTAAAGCTCTGCTGACTCCTCTCAGTGTCCTTGGCCCCCTAGTCCCTAACCAAGTGCAGGGTGCCCTGAATCTGGGTGCACCTCCAAAAAGCACCCGCTCCCCAAACTTTAAACGTGAAGAGCCTAAAACCAAAGCAGTAGATATTTAACAGCAGGGATTCTTAGCAGTGCGCCTGGGTGGCAGGGTGTTAGCGAGGTGGAAAGGACGAACTGCTAGGGAACAGGGAGGCCCCGGGGTAGCTGGAGGCGGAAGGGGGATGGGCGGAGGGAAAGGAGGTGGAAAAAAGCTAAGGAGCAAAGAGAAGGAATGGGTCATGGGGGTAGGGCGGAGAGGGGCGGATCTGACTGCGCCCCCTCCCCCTTTCCCCGCCACACTGCCCTCGCTGCCAGCGCGCTCCCAGCCCAGCCGGCCACATCTGGCTGCTACCCTCCCTTGTTTCCGCTGCATCCAGACTTCCTCCGGTGGTGGCTGGAGGCTGTGCATCTGGGACTTTAAATATACAAAGGGATTGCCAGGACCCGCGAGCACCGGCGGCGGCGGCGGCGAGGGTTGGGATGCTGGCCCGGATCATGAGCTCCTGAGCCTGGCGAAGCCGAGGCGACAGAGCCAGGGGACCCTCGAAACGCGGTGCGGAGCAGGCGCCAGTTAGTCCGGGAGCGGGGACGCACCGAGCCAAGGTGACGCGCGGGGTCGGGAGAGCCACGATGGAGGGACAAGTAGCCTGGGGAGCCCTCGCCAGCCCGCTGCGGGCTCTATGCGTCCTGGGCTGCCTGCTGGGCCGTACCATCGCCGCACCATCGCCCATCATCAAGTTCCCTGGCGATATCACCCCCAAAACGGACAAAGAGTTGGCAGTGGTGAGTTTCTACGCTGCTCATCTAGCCAAGTTTAGATAAACTTCAGAGGCTGAGGACGAAGGCCACCCCCCACCCCAACCACTGACTTGCACGCAGCCTGGGAAGGGGCTTTAGTAAACATCTCTGGGGGTCTTTGGCTAGCTGGTGGAGGACACTGCTTTTATAAACGGTGGGGAGGGGGATTTCGTAAAGAGAAATCCTTTGATAAGTAACTTGGAGAACTTAGGGTGCATCCGTGTGGGGAGGAAGAAAGAAAAAAGCGGAGACGAGTGCTCAGGAAAAAGTTTAGAAAGGGCTGTTTTTGTGAATAACGGAGACTTTGTCTACTTATCTGGGATATTTGGTGCGGGGCAGGCTTATAAGCGACTTTTGGACGTATCTGGAGCGCTGGCAACAAAGCCTTTGGCAGGCATCTCAGTAGGCCTTTGGCAAAACGCTTAAGGGGGCCTCTTGAAACTGGGGGTGGGATGGTGTACTTTGGCATCTAATTTGCATAGCCAAAGCGGGGCTTGGCAAACTTCTGAGAACCTTTGGCACACATCTGGAGAAAGGCCTTTGGTAAGAGGCTGTAAGGGATATCCTGGCAAATAGGGCAGAGGGAAGCGGAGCGCCACACTTGGCTAAGAGGGTAAGACATTGTTTCTTCGAACTTCTCCCGGAGGTCAGAGGACAGAAAGAGACAACAGAAGGCAGACCGAAGGAGCCGTCGCGGAGGGCCTTGGCGCGTGGGGCGGGGGCGGACTGAGCAGGACAGGGGTCGGCCAGCGGCCAGCAAGACCTCCCTCCTGGATGGGCTCCCAGAGCTGCGGCTCAGATGATGTTGTGTGAGCGTGCGTCTGGCTCTAGGGCATCCTGGCCGCAGCGCATTGCATAAGCTGGGCTGGAACACGGCTGCCAGGCCCTAGACACCGCAGCTGAGCAGGCACCTCCCACCCTGGCCTTAGATTTATCAGACCTCAGGACATCTTGCCTTTATTGCTTCAACCACTCTGGAACTCTCCAACCCTCCAACCACCCTCCTCCCCAGTTTACCCAGAACTGAGAATTACATGCCCTAAGGTCACCAGGCCTATTTCCCCATCTCACCGTTTTACATCCTACATCCTCTGGGTAGATGGGTTGGAAGATCTTGACATTTTTTAGGGGGCTACTTTTCCCTATGGTCTGAAGCTGACTAGCTGGCCTTAGAATTATCTGCCTGTCCCCTGGGACCTAGAGTTGAGTTTTGGAGCAGGACCTGGGTGCTAATCTCCTGCAGCCTGAAGAGGCCCATGCTTCCTAGAAACAGTGCAGTGCAGGACTTCATAAGAGGGGCTCTGGTCAGGAATCATGGGTACACACATGTAAAACCAGCCCTGGAGAGGTTGAGATAGGATCCTTCTGAGTTCAAGGTCAACCTGGGCTTCAAAAGTGAAATTGTCCTAAAATAAAGATGACAAAAAAGAGGGGTACCTGCCTGCAAATGAAATCAAGCAGCTCAGCAACCAACTGGTTTGGTGATCTTGGGTAACTGCTTTAACTTCTGGGGTCTCTGTCTCTTTGAAGACTGAGGATCTTAATGGTACCCATCTCAAGGTAAATGGGCAGATGTTTTTAGACACTTTAAAGGGTGAGTGCTTTGGGAAACACTCAGTAAGCATTAGCCACAGTTACTATTATAGTTGTTTTCAAGATTATGCCCCACTATGCCCCGTTTGTTGACTGCCTTAAGAAGGTGAAAGTCATTTGTAAGAACTTCTGTATAGAACTAGAAGTACCTGTCTTGATCCCATTTACCTCAGTAGCACAGGACCTGTACCCAGTGGGGCATCAAAAAATACTCGTTGGGTAGGTGGCTGGTGCCTGAACTTCTGTAGGGGCATAATTAGTTTGGGATAGACCCCCTGAAGGATAAGACCAGTCTCTTTAGAAACAGTAGGCCCAAGATTTGAACTCAGGTCTGCTACTGGAAGCCATGCACATAACCCTTGAATCTCTTAAGAAAAAAAGGAGGAAAATAATATATGCTTAAGACTGTTAGATGGCTCAATGAGACGGGTCCTGGGGCATAAGGGTTCTGGAGCAAGGTTGCTTGGTACCAAATCCTGAGCCGCCATATGTGAGCTGTGTGATTTTAAATATATTCCTTATCCTGTTTAGTTTCTTCCTCTGTGTGATAGGAATAATGTGTATAGTAAGCAGTAGATAAGTTAACATGTACTCAATTCAGGACAACAAAAAGTAGGTGTGTCCTTGACACGTGTGGGGCTCAGCTGGTGGGTGACAGAGCTTGTTTGGGAGCTGAAGACTTCACATAGTGCTTTTCCTTACTGGAGTCTGTTGTGTGCCAATTAGAGGTTATTTGGGGGACTAGCTGGGGCTGTGTACTTTGACATCCCAATGTGGTTTCTAGCTTTGAGGCTGCTTGTCTCTTTCAGCAATATCTGAACACCTTCTATGGCTGCCCCAAGGAGAGTTGCAACCTGTTTGTGCTGAAAGACACCCTCAAGAAGATGCAGAAGTTCTTTGGGCTGCCCCAGACAGGTGACCTTGACCAGAACACCATCGAGACCATGCGGAAGCCACGTTGTGGCAACCCGGATGTGGCCAACTACAACTTCTTTCCCCGCAAGCCCAAGTGGGACAAGAACCAGATCACATACAGGTGCCAAGGAGGGGTTGGGGGAGCAGGGCCAATCGGCAGGGGGACACGAATCTCCTTCGGCCTTGTCTTCCTCACTAAGGCGACCAATGACACTTCGCTACTGAGAGCTGAGCATTCAGGGACTTTGCAGAGTTCTTGGTGACTTGAGTCAGGCAGATCTAGATTTGAATTATACTCACTAACCATGGGAGCACTGGGTTTCTTATTCTCAAAGATTCTTGAGTTGGTGTTTGTGTCTGTCAAACAGGGCTAAGAAATCCCTTCCTCATAGGGATGGTTAGATTATGTGTAAGTCAAGAGCTTCCATGTTTGGCACAGGTCAAGAGTGTAATAAATGTTGAGGATTGTTATTATCATCTGGGCCATTGGGGCAGACAGAGGGAGCTCAATTATAGGTTGCTAATCAGGCTATTATTGCATAGTGTTGTTATAATTGGTTGCTCATTGGGCCGACACATCTGTTCTATATGGCTAGTGCTGGGTTCCAAGGGTGCAGTCTCTGCCTGTGTCTTATAATATATTATTTAATGTCCCTAGTGCCCTTGTCCCAGACAAGTGAAAGATGAGAAGGTCTGGGATTCATGGGTTGTATAAACCCTCCACAGTGTCTTTTCCCCAAAACTGAAATCAGACCAGGAGACTCTTGGCACTCGTCATCTCAAGAGCACTTTTACTGCCCTCCCGAGAGTCTTTATTGGAAGCTCAGCATTCGAAGTTCACACAGAGTTTACATATGATAAGTGCTTAAGCAGTGTAAAACGCATAGGCATTTTTCCATCATAAGGGTGAGAAAGCAAGCACAGCGCACCAAAGGCCATGGAGCCTGGCCCAGCAGCACACACAGGATGCATACATACGCTCCTTTGATGTATGTGGAACCGTAAGGGGGAGTTACACCTGTGCTGGCACTCCGGGGACAGCTGTCTAATTGGTCTTCTTCCCGGCATCCTGGGAGCAGACACCCCCCTCCGCAAGCTTTTATATCAACAAAGTCCAAAGAAACATGTTAACTGTCAGTGAGCCAAGTGACAGAAGCCTGCTAACTATTAGTGAGCAGCGTATTATTGTCCTTGAGACCAGAGAGGGTCACTGCTGTGAACATCAAATCACTCTGAGAGGACTGTTCTCCCAGCGAGTTCTGCTCCACACATCCACCTGCACCAGAATGCTCCTCAGATGCACACTCATGGACACACCCAGGATACACACGCACACGCCACACACACATTTTTAGGAATTACATACACCCTTACATTTTCACACTTGCATATATGCACACACTTGCACAATCACGTGAATTTCTACCCCTTCCAGGATCATTGGTTACACACCTGATCTGGATCCTGAGACAGTGGATGATGCCTTTGCTCGGGCCTTACAAGTATGGAGTGATGTGACTCCACTACGCTTTTCTCGAATCCATGATGGGGAAGCTGACATCATGATCAACTTTGGCCGCTGGGGTAGGCAGAGGGGCCTGGAGGGCTGGGCAGCATGGAGACAGTGGGGCTGCGTGGACATTTGAGATATGTGGAGAGCCCAAGGGCAGATTATTGAGCACAGCTGCAGGTATAGACACTGGAGGTGGTGTAGATGTTGTTAGCAGGACACAGTGTAGACACTGGCAAACCATCAGTGTGAGCAGAAAACGCACTACAGTGTTCCCTGCAGGCAGTGAAAACCGGAAGTGCTGCACCTTCTAAGTAGGAGCCCCTCAGTGCATTTGGCTACTTGAATTTAAATTAATACAAAATATGTTTAAAACCAGAATTCAGTTGGTCACAACAGCCACATTGGAGTAAGTGGAATGGAGCATTGAGCCAAACCACTGTGTAAGCTGGGGTATGAACTAGCAGCAGCACAGACACAAAGGCAGGTGGCATAGATACTGGGGGTAAATCAATGAGTGCAGAGGGCAGGGGAGGAAGCAGTGTAGACAGCAAAGGTTAGTGGTCCAAGCAAAGGTATACGTGCACTTGAAGGAGAGGTCACTGGATGGTAGCAGCCGTGTCAGAGCATGCCCACTGACTTCCTGCATTCCCCGTCCTGGATAAATCCAATGGAAGTAGGGGAAGGGGACAGGTGGAGAAGCATGGGCTGGGCATGGCTGGGCTTCAGGACCCAGCTGGGGCTGCTAACAACTGACAACCAATGTGGCTTTCAGAGCATGGAGACGGATACCCTTTTGATGGCAAAGACGGGCTCCTGGCCCATGCCTTCGCCCCAGGCACTGGTGTTGGGGGAGACTCTCACTTTGATGATGATGAGCTGTGGACCCTGGGGGAAGGGCAAGGTAAGAGAGTGACCTACGGCATGCTTCCCTGTCCCCTCACAACAAAGGTTGTGACATCCCTGGCAACCTTGAGCTCTTCATTTGCTCTGACGGTACAAGGACAATGGGAGAGGAAGGGAAGTCATGCTTCAAGGTGAGTGAAGGCCCAGTGTCTGAGGAAGTGTTTGCAGAGGTCAGTCCCCGTGTTCTGTGTCTGCTGCAGTGGTCCGAGTGAAGTACGGGAATGCTGATGGGGAGTACTGCAAGTTCCCCTTCCTGTTCAATGGCCGGGAATACAACAGCTGCACGGACACTGGCCGCAGCGATGGCTTCCTCTGGTGCTCTACCACCTATAACTTTGAGAAGGATGGCAAGTACGGCTTCTGCCCCCATGAAGGTAAGCATCCACCCTGGCCCAGACCCTCAGCCCACCTAGGCCTCCAGGTTCCATGGGCTCATGCTGTGCCCACACCCTCCATATCCACATGCGAGTCAGCCAGCGTCCCTCACCCCAGTGCCCTCTTCTGTTACAGCCACTCATTTCTTAACAACAGGGATATGTTTCTAAGAAATGTGTAGTATGCAAGTTCATCATCACTGTGTCAACACAGTGTCCTTATGTGAGTTGAGATGGCATGATGCCTCTAGGTAATCTGATCTTATAGGACCTGTGGTCTGTTGTGACTTCAATGTTATTTTATGGTGCATGACCATATGTGCTCACTTCATATTTACTTAAATCACTATAATTTTTTAAAAGTCCCACATTAGCAATACTATTTGAAATTATGGGTTTGATGTGTTAGTTATTCTTTTCTAGCTCATGTGAGAATGAAATTAGAACTGTTAAAATATCCAGTGATTCTCTCTGGATGCTCCACACAAGAACCAGGGGATCAAAGGCAGAAGGAAAAAAGGAGAGAGAGAGCATGGAGATAGATAGCTTAGCAGTAGGAGAGGGACAGGACACAGCCCACGCTGGTACCTGATCTAGCTAGGGACTCCAATCTGAGGATACTAGCCATCTCATTATTAGTCCTGAACTAGCCCGCTGTGCTGCTGAGCGTCACTGTTGGTGGTCCCAGGAGCCATGCCATCTGACTCAGCCTCTCAACCTTCTGTTTGTGTGTCACAGCAGAAACATCGAGCTACATTCAGCTTGTGTATGTGTGTGTGTGTGTGTGTGTGTTCATCTGTACTTAAAACTTAATTTTTTCCGAGATTTCCACCATCTAAAGAGGTAAATTTGTAAGAGTGTAGGGTATTGCTATAGACACACTCAATCCATTTTGAAACTATTCCTGACATAATTCATAATCATAATTCTCTTTTTTCCCCTGTAGCCTCAGCTGGGCTGGAACTCTTTATGTAGACCAGGCTGGCCTCCAGGCTGGCCTTGATCTCACAGAGATCTGCCTGACTCTGCCTCCTGAGTGCTGGGATTAAAGGTGTGCACCGCCACACCTGGCATAATCATAAATCTTTTAAAAGTCTATGCCAGAGTTCATCTTCTTCCAAGGTGTCATTTTTTTTTAATTTTTTAAATTAATTTTATTTATTTCTGTATGTGTATGAATGTGCTGTCCGCATGCAGGTCTGTGCACCTGTGTCATGCAATGCCGCAGAGGTCAGAAGAGGGTGTCGGATTCCCCTGGAACTGGAGTTCTCCTGGAATTGGAGTTTCAGACGGTTCTCGGCCGCCATGTGGGTGCTGGGGATCGAACCCGGGTCCTCTGCAAGAGCGATCGGCACTCTTAACCGCTAGGCCATCTCTTCAGCCCCCAAGGTGTCATATTTAATGATTCTAATGATCAGAGTCCCAGAAAATTTGTGGAAAATGGGAGAAAATATAGACATTTTTCTAAATTTTAGTCTCTTTCTCAGCCCATAATGACTCTTTGGTATGCATGGACTAAGGACTGTCAGTTTTGGGGGCTGTATTTGTACATGTTTGTGGATCTTCCTTGTCCCTATGGCAACATATCGCAGGCACTGATCATCTTGAAAGAAGACAAGAAACAAAGAACTTGCTAATTGTTTTCCTGTTTACATTTTTTTCTTTTCCTTTTTTTTTTTCTTGGCTGGAGGTCCAGCCCAGACCCTCACAGTATGCTAGGCAAGCTCTCCTCCACTGAGCTACAACCCCAGCCTTGTTTATACTTTTATTACCGAAGCTAAACTTTGTATTAAAATCTCAAGCCATGGACCATTAATAAGTTAGAGATCTTTAAATAAAAGTCTGTATCTCACATTTTCCAGCACGAATTTGGAGGAAAGATATTAATCCTTTCACGAGTCAGTCCTTCTGTCAGGACTAGATACATTGATAAAATGGAAACAGCCCTGCATTTCATAAGCTTGGAAGAGTCTTCCTCTGGGCTGGACACTGGCCATGCACTTGGTCCTCAGCCAGGTGCACGTACGCACAATGCACATGTGTTTTGATCTAGGGTAGTGATCCTAGTTACTCAGACCCTACTGACTGCTGAGTCAGTGTGTGCTGCATGCCCTTCTGTTTAGGAGGAGGGTGGGTCCCAGAGGAGATGGGCTTCCTGGGTGGTAAAAATACAGCTGGTGGGAATGGAGTTAGCACTTAACCCCTCCTCACTTTGAATGACCAGGGTCTCTGGACTCAGTCTTCCCTCTTCTGTAGGTCCCATGATTCCTGGCACTCCAGGACAGGGTCTCCTGCTTTGGGGAAAGCAGAGCAATTAAGATAGAGACTCCTTAGTCCTGTGGTAGGAGGCCAGGGCCTGGGCTCCATTCTGGCCAGATAGAGTTAACAGGCCTGGTGAGGTCACCTCTGGCGCCACCGTGCACAGATGGTCCTTGTTACGCACTTGTGGTTTTGCTGGTTGGCCATTCCAGAGACACATCATTCTGTAGTTCTGGGGTGGATGAAAGGATGGGGAACGTTGGGAGAGCCCCAAGACAGAAAGGCTGAGCTGGATCCTACTCTGCAGTCACAGCTTTGTTCTAGGGTCATCAGAGTAGGAGGCTGGGACCCCAGCTGCCCTTCCCTCTCCTCTTCCTCCTCTGAGGACCGCAGCAGCGGCCTCGGCAGCACTGCCTAGAAAGAACCTGGGTTGAAAGGACTGAAGGTTTTTCTGACGTGTGTGTGTGTGTGTGTGTGTGTGTGTGTGTGTGAGTGTGTGTGTGTGTGTGTATACATGCACACATATGTGAGGCTTGTGTATAACAGAGTTTGAGAAAGATGGAGATTAGTGTGATAGGTAGTGTTCAGTTATGACCTTAATTCATTTCTTTGTGTGACCATAAGCAGTCTTGGAATGATCTCCTTTTGAGCCCATTTCCCTGTGTATATAATGGAAAGCCTTTTATGGCTGTGCCCACATGGATGGTATATTTTGCAATCCCTTTGGCGTGGCCATGAACATATAGAGTGGAAGCAACATTGGGCTGGGGCAGGGTTCTAGAGGCCTCCTATGTGCCAGGTGTTAACCATTCGTGGCTTGGTGTCCATGAGGTCCCAGGAGAGGGACCGGGTGGGCCAGTGAGACAGGGGTCGTCTCTGGGATCAAAGAACCAGCTCTTTACTAACTAGTAGAGATTGTTTTTAATTTTAGTAATTCAAAAGGGAACAACTTGACTGGTATAAACTGGCGATGAGTGGCCGGCCAGCTGTGCCCAGGCAGGTGTCTCTCTCAGTAACCATCTTCTGCTCTTCCCTCCCCAGCCCTGTTCACCATGGGTGGTAATGCTGATGGACAGCCCTGCAAGTTCCCATTCCGCTTCCAGGGCACCTCCTACAACAGCTGCACCACCGAGGGTCGCACAGACGGGTATCGCTGGTGCGGCACCACTGAAGACTACGACAGAGATAAGAAGTATGGATTCTGCCCAGAGACTGGTGGGTATCCCTGCCTCCTGCTGCCCCTCTGCCATCTCATAGCCACCTTCCCACCCCAGCATTCTTTCCCCAATATCCTCTGCTGGCCTGAATTCCAAGAAGCAGGTAGCACATGGGCACAAAGTCAGAATAGACACTGAGTATTAGCAGCTGGCACAGTAGGCCTGCTGACCTGACTAAGTAGGTGTGCTCAGGACCCGATGGGCTGGCCTGCCATCTTTCAGTCTTCCTGACTCCGCCCCCTTCCCGCCTACTGACTTTGAGCTTCTCCCCTTTCCTCTTCTGTGTCTGCCCCTCTTCTTTTATCCTGTGTTTTCCTATCCTGCTCCCCCTGCTAACTCAGAGGTTGGTTTCTGCAAGAACTGGTTCACTTTCTAGAGTAGTGTATTGAGACCATCAGCCCACCCAACCCTCTGGGCATCTGGCTTCTCTTTGATCCCATCTACAGGGGTCCAGTGACAACTCTGGACTCTCGATCCTGGCTGCCTGGGTTTGAGCCTTGGCTTTGACATTTCTAGCAGTATCTACTCAGCAAGTTTCTTAATCTCTTCAAATCTTCATCTTTGTATTCACGACATGGGATAACATGAGGCCCCTACTTTGTGGACTTCCTGCTGGGGCTGAAATGGAATGGAGCAAGGGCCCAGTGAATGTTTGCTGATGTCAGCATCGTGTCATTATGTTGGGATAATGGCCTTAACCTTTTCTGCTCTTTGATCTGTGGTCCTCATCCTACAGCCATGTCCACTGTGGGCGGGAATTCGGAAGGTGCACCATGTGCCTTCCCCTTCACCTTCCTGGGGAACAAATATGAGAGCTGCACCAGTGCCGGCCGGAGTGATGGAAAGATGTGGTGCGCAACCACCACTAACTACGATGATGACCGGAAATGGGGTTTTTGCCCTGACCAAGGTACGAGGCCCTGGCCTTCAGGCTGAAACACTGGATACCCTTCACACCTAGGCTGGAAGGTATTGAGGCTCAGGCTACTTCCAGCACAGATAATGTACCCTAGACACCCATCAGTCTAGTAAGACACCCACATAGTACTTCCAGACCTACCCATCTGGGCAGATACTCTATTCACCCTCAATAAAGATACATTCCCTGCTTAAGTTCAGCTAATTTAGGAAGAGACATTTCAGCTAATTTAGGCAGGGATGTCTCTTGTAGAGTTTTGCTCAGCCCTCAGACCCACTCTCTCTCCAGCATAGAAATGTCCTGAAGCTTTTGGGATCAGTGAGAGAGAGACCTTGGAGCTAGCTGGTGACCTTACTGTGGCCAGTGCCATGAGCAGGGTGATTTGGGTCTAGCTCTCAGGGCCCAGTGTCCACCTGGGCTGTAGTCTCAGGTAGCACACAATGGTCAGATAAGGGTCTGCCTGAATTAGGTGAATCCGTGTTCCAGCTTGATTTCCGTTACTGTGATAAACCACTCTGACCAAGAGTAACTCAGGAAAGAAAGCATTTATTTGGCTTATACTAGAGGATAATCCATCCCTGAGGGAAGTCAGGGGAGGAACATTGGAGGAATACTGCTTACTGGCTGGCTCTCTGGCTCCCTCACATGCAGGCTCATGCTTAGACAGGTTTCTTATACATCCCAGAACCACCAGCCTAGGGACACTGCTGCCCACACTGGGCTGGGCCTTCCTGCATCAATTAATAATCAAGACACTTTCTCAGAGACATACCTATAGACCAGCCTAATAAAGGCAGTTATTCTAGGCTGTGCCAAATTGGTAGTTAATGCTAAGTAGGACTCTCTTTCTGTTACTTGTATTCTTTTAACTTTAATAAGATGGAGCTTGGTGAATTACTGGTCAGAGTTTTTCTTATCCTGCTAAGTGCTACATATAGGGTAAATGCTGTCATCTGTGCTTTGCAGCTTCTGTCTAAAGGTGGGAGTCTGCATCTACCTGAGGGTTGGGGTTTCCTCAGGCTGCCATGACCAAAGTGTAATAAACTGGTGGCTTAAAACAACATAAATTGATTTTAGCCTGATTCTAGAGGCTGAACATTTTACAACAAAGTCTTAGCTGGGCTGTGTTCTCTCTGAGCCTGTATCATACCACCATTGTCTGCCTCTGTCGTCACACGGCCTTGTCCTATCTGTGTGTGCACCAGTCTCTGTGTCTCTCTTCTTATGAAGACATGAGTCATATTGCATTCATGACCTCTCCTCTTCAGTGTGATAACATTTGAACTATTTATTTATAGCTAGACTCTCCGTATATAGCCCTGGCTGACCTTAATCCTCTCAGAAATTAGTGATGTGTACCACCACTCCTGGTTCTAACTTTAACTTTGATTTTACTACATCTGTGAATAAGGTCACATTCTTTTATAGCTGAGGACAGGATTCGAATGTATCTTTTGGTGGTTGTGGGGATGTGATTAAGCCCACAGTAGGGTGTGCATGACTTGCCTGCTGTCTGTGGCTGAGCCTGGGCAACCCAGGCAAATAAGGATGCTGTTTTTGTTTGTTTTCTTATGGGGCTGGGAATTTTGGTGCACACTAGACATGTCTCTGTCATCAAGCCACCTTCCCAGGGATGGTTTGTACTGCTTTTCCCGGGCAGAAAAGGTGAAACCCTAGAACCAGTCTAACCCTATTGCTCTCCCTCTTTGGAGACCCTGAACAGCAGGTTTTGCCCCTACATTTTGCAGAGAGACACAAAGAGCCAGGAAGCACGGTCCTTAACAGATGGGACTTGAAGCAGGACCTGAAGACACTCCCATCCCTCTTCCCCATAACATTAGCTGCCTGTACCAGGAAAGGGCAGGAGGAGATTGGCTGACCTACTCAACAGCACAAGAAAATAACAATATAAGCCACTTCCAGAAGGTTTATCTCTACCCTAGGGATGTCCCCCAAAGTCCTCTTCACTGGAGTCAAGTCCCAACACCAGTCTCATCTCCTGAATCCTAACCCCCTTCCCTGTGTTGGCCCTTAGGATACAGCCTGTTCCTGGTGGCAGCCCATGAGTTCGGCCATGCTATGGGGCTGGAACACTCACAGGACCCTGGGGCCTTGATGGCACCCATCTACACCTACACAAAGAACTTCCGCCTATCCCATGATGACATCAAGGGAATTCAGGAGCTCTATGGTAAGCTTAAGCTTGGGAGCTCTGGGGGTGGGCTTGGTGTGGTGGTCTGCAGCCCAGAAGGGGGGGCCTCAGGAGTGAGAAATGCTAGATCCCGTCTAGCCAGCAAGGCCAGGGACATGAACAGGGGGGTGCGAATGGTGCCTAGTGCTGGGATGTCAGACCAGTGCTCCACGGGTCGGCATGGACAGTCCTATCCTTTCTAAACACTAGTTGTTTATCCACCCCCCCCCTTAGTTCCTCATTTCTAGAGCTCCCCATTTGCTAGGTCTGTAAACCTAGACTGGCAATCTGTCTGGTTTAGGTAGCCAGGTGGGTTTTAGGATCCAGGAACTAACTGCAGGGCAGGATTTTCTGGCAGAGAATGGATATGAAACAGGAATAAAAGTTTATAGTTTCTATAAGAAACTTTTATTTTAATTTATAAAAGAAACATAGCAACTCGGCCCTGGAACTGATGCTTGTCTACTGTTTGTACTTTCAGTGAGGCTAGAGTTTAAAAAGTGAGTCCATTCCTCAAAAGAGGAAATTAGTTATATGAAGGTCCAGGTGGCACCTGGACCAGGCAAAATAGTGCAAGTGGTACCTGAGGAGGAAGCTTAGGGACTCTGAACTTGGGAAGGAACCCGGGATCTAGAGAGAGAGGCTGGATCGTGGTCCTGCGACTGCCACACACCAGATGCCAGAGATCAAGTAAGTCTTCACCTCTCTGAACTCGGTGTCCTCAAATATGGCTGCTTACCATGAAGAGTGAAAACATTGACTCTTAAGAAACTGCTGTACCCCTGGAGTGGTCCCCAGCCTGCCCCATCTCACAGCCTACTACAAACCTGAGGTTGGGGCTGAATCCTTGCTTAGTCACTCAGCCTTTCTGTGCCTAGTTTCCTGTAAAATGGGAATAGTAGTGATGTTCACCTCCATGGATGCCGAGAAGACCCATCCACATGAGGTCAGAGAAGAGCATTTATCACATAAGATGTGGCAGTATATTCTGGCTCCTCTTGGCTCCCAGTTCAAAGCTTGGATAGCACGGAAGCAGAGGCCTTTTCTCTAACCTTAGCAGGTTAGGCGCGCTATGTTGGGACCCAACATATGGGGAGAAACTTTATCGCTGCAAAGAGTCTTACATCAGGTGTCCCCTCCTCTCCAGGGGCCTCCCCAGATGCGGACACTGATACTGGCACTGGTCCCACTCCTACGCTGGGACCTGTCACTCCCGAGATCTGCAAACAGGACATTGTTTTTGATGGCATTGCCCAGATCCGTGGTGAGATCTTCTTTTTCAAGGACCGGTGAGTGAGGCTGCTCTGTCTTTCTTTCCCTCTGGCTTCTGCCCTTCTCATATCCTTGTGTTCTTACCCAGAACCCCTGAGGACCTCACAGAATGACCTGCAATAGGCAGTTTTTACTGTGTCTCTCATAACCTCTCAGTGGCTTATTGCATAAGCAATTCTTTCACTCTCCTGCACTCTGGATCCACCAGGCATCTAGGTTTCTGGCAAGAGTTGGTTCTCAGGTACACTCTATATGCATTCTCCTAATGGCAGATGACAAGATACAAGAGGCCACGTCAAACCATGCAAAGCACATTGAAAGCTTCCATGCACATTACAGCTGAGAATCAGCTGAGACTAAAACAACAAACATGGCTATGCCCAACATCGTAGTCTGCCCCACCCCAGGCATAAAACATGGACTGTGCTGTTACATGGCAAGCCACATGAAGACATGATTCTAAAGTAAGATAGAGGGAAGAATGGGGGAAAGTAAGACAGTCTTCTTTTGACCCTCTCCTCGAGCACCTTTGACCTCATGTGGCCCAACTGATGTACATGTATATGGCAAGTGATTCTAGGGGAAACCAAGTCCTGAATGCTGTACGTAAAGACTCCAGTCATCAAGGGCTGAGATTCACCCCAATGCCCTCGCTCCCAGGGTAATGAGAGGCAGTACCTATGACTAGTTAAAGAGTCTAGTCATCCATCTCTCTGTCCATAATTGATCCATCCATCCATCATCCATTTATCCATCATCCATACATTATCTGTTTATTGATTGATCAATTGATTGATCAATCTGTCTGTATATCTATCATCTTCTATCCATCTATCTGTCCTCCATTATTCTTCTAGCCATTGATCCAGTTATCCATTCATCCATTCATAGAGTTTAATAGCTTGGAAAATGGGCTTTGGAGGTAGAAAATTGTACTTGCTATCTCAGGGTTGTGTGATCACTGACAAGCTAATTATCTTCTTGTGTCTGAGTTTCTCCATCTCTAAGATAGGACAACATTTTGCCCCATCAAATAGAGAAGTTATAAGGATTAAATGAGCTTAGTGTGTAGAACAATGCCTCATAGGAAAGGAGAAGTAAATTTGGGCTTTACTCTCCAGCTTGGAGCATTTCCCACCATGGACACGATGACTATGTAAGTTCCAGATGTGGGAACTTCAGTAAGTGCTCTGAGCCTAGGTTCAGGCCAGGGCCAGTTACAACCTGCCACATCTCACTTTCTTTTGGGGAAAAGGACTTGAAGGTGTATTTAATGAACTCACTGGATTAATTGGTAAATAATCCAGCAGTTGCCACATGTAAATATTGGTGCCAGGCCCTGGAGGACACCACTATAGGATACTGGAATATGAACTTTAGAGTCAGATCTGGGTTTGAATGTTGGTAATACCATAACCTATCTGAGTGTCATTTGCAAAGTAGAGATCATGACACATCTGGAAGTAACACAGATATCACCTTCTTCACACCTAAATCAAGCAGCGGAGAGAAACTGCTTTTTCATGGTCTAGTGTCTGGAAGAAGGCTGCTTCAAAGGGCAAAAGATGGTCACCAACTTGTTTGTCTACTGACATCCTTTGCATGGAGTGTATGCCAAAACTGGGCCACCTCATAGTCCCCAAATGGCTGCCCATGGCAGTTAAGGCTATAGGCTTGCCATTTCTGGCAGAAGAGTTGGGTGAGGTGGGAGGGAAGGAGAGAGAGAGATCTCCAGAGGTAAGATACTGGCCCATCTGCTCAATTTTGTCATGCCAATATAAGACATTTGCCAGAGAATATCAAGCTAACCAAGTCTGACAAACAGAATCATCTGGCGTGTTCAAACAGATTCCCAGGTCTAAGCCAGAGAGTCTGCTTATGGATCATAGGACTTGTAGTTTGCACTTCTGACAGGTGCCTGGGTGCTTCAGGTGCTGTGGTCTGGGGAATGCAATTTAGAGGCTTAGGCGTGTCCAGCTACCTTCATCTGTGAATGTGGCACAGCATTTAAATCACTGTGAGAACTTGTTCTGTGATTGTCTTTTTGACTTGACCGTGGGGTTGTTGAGTGTGTTCTTTGTGAATGATTACATGATGTCTCAAGCTAAAGGTGGGATGAATCCTTTTAAAAATACTTTATTTATTATTTTTATTTTATGCGTATGAGTGTAGTACCTGCATGTATGTAAGTGTACCCACGTCATGCAATGCCCATGAGGTCAAAAGAGGGTGTCAGATCCTCTAAAACTGGATTTTAATCAGTTGTTATCTGCCATGTGGGTGCTGGGAACCAAACCTGGGTCCTTGGCAAGAGCAGACAGTACTCAATCCATGAACCATCTCTCCAGCCCCAAGGTGGAACTAAGCTTTATCTGTTCCTAGGATAAGGATCTGGTTCATGGGCCGCAGGGGCTGATGGTGGCAGAGGATGATTATAAAAATGGACCTAAGAGTAAGGACAGCAGGGACAGGGATGATAGACTCTGGGCAGACCATCAAGAGTGCACATTACATCATTATGGGGATTACATTTTACAAGGCACTTAAAAGTTCTTGGCACTTCATGTGCCCTCAGTAAATGTCACTCTTATTTTTGCCAAAGTACACAGATTCATTCTGTTTGAATCAGGAAATACTTTGGATCATCAACCTGTGTCAGTTGACTTCTAATCAAACAGGACAAATAAGATATACAGATGCTGATCCAGGCACTCAGTGCTCGTGATTCTGAGAAGCACTGAGGGAAAATACAGCAGACACAGGCAACCAGGGAAGGCCGACTGGAGGAGGCCGGGGTGGGAGCCAAGGGGTAACCCTCCAGCTGTGGCATCTTGCAGAGAGGTACACAGTTATTCTTCAGTCCTTCTTTTCATCTTGCTTTCCTCTACTGTCACACCATCATCCCTCGGGTGTTTCTGTCTGGGTTTATGGAGACGCTTATGTTCAGAGCTGTGGAGTTGACTGAAGGTGTGCCTTCTTGTGTCCTATTCTGGTCTGCAGGTTTATTTGGCGGACAGTGACACCACGTGACAAGCCCATGGGACCCTTGTTGGTGGCCACATTCTGGCCCGAGCTCCCAGAAAAGATCGATGCTGTATACGAGGCCCCACAGGAGGAGAAGGCTGTATTCTTTGCAGGTGTGTGGGAAGCCTTGCTGGCCCTCGGCTCCTGAGTGGTCAGACCCACTCTCCCACCACACTGCAATTCCTAGGCAGCTGTAGTGGCTCCATCTCCTTTAGGGTCTTTCTTTCAACATCATTTTCCAAAAAGTGGGATTCCTTTGGGAGATTGGTCCAGACATTAGGCATGAATTAGCTCTGCCCACAGAAGGAATACGCTCTTTCTTTTGGATTCTTTCTCAGTTCTCTGATTTCTTTCCTAGAAGAAGAAAGAAAAATCTCCTTTCAGTGCTCATGTGTTTCCAACACCTTTTCAGTATTAGAGCCTTAGGCTAGCAACTGCCTTAGTTAGAACTTTGAAAAATGCTTGCGATTTTCAGCTGATTGATTGACTGATGTGTATATGTGTAGCTGTGCATGTATGCGTGTGTTTAGACAAGGTCTCATGCAACCCAGGCTGGCCTCAAACTAGCCCTATGGCCGAGGGTGATCTTGAATTTCTGATCCTCTTTCCTCTAATTTCCCCCTCCCCCCAATACTAGGATGACAAAATTTGCCATCATGGTTAGTTCTGATTCTGGGGATCAAACCCAGGACCTTGTCCCTGCCAGGCAAGCACTTCACCAACTGAGCTTCATCCACAATCCCTCATTTTACATACAAACATTTTAAAAAAATATTTTATTTATTTTTGTATGTGTATGAATGTACTGTCTGCATGTAGGTTTGTGCACCCATGTCGTGCAATTCTGCAGAGGTCAGAAGAGGGTGTCAGATTCCCCTGCAACTGGAGTTATAGACGGTTCTTAGCCGCCATGTGGGTGCTGGGGATTGAACCCGGGTCCTCTGCAAGAGCAGTCGGTGCTCTTAACCGCTAGGCTATCTCTCCAGCCCCTACACACAAACATTTTTAAACCTAAATACCTTTTATTTTATTTTTTAAATTTTTTTGATTTATTTTTGTATGTGTATGAATGTACTGTCTGCATGTAGGTTTGTGCACCCATGTTGTGCAATGCCACGGAGGTCAGAAGAGGGTCTCGGATTCCCCTGGAACTGGAGTTCTCCTAGAATTGGAGTTACAGATGGGTCTTAGACGCCATGTGGGTGCTGGGGATCGAACCCAGGTCCTCTGCAAGAACAGTCAGTGCTCTTAACCACTAGGCTAAATACCTTTTAACAGAGGTAGGTAGTCCTTAACAGTAAGGTGGCATTCAAAACCAGGATAAACATGAGAAATTCAATCTGTATTCAATGCAGACTCAAAACAAACATCATTTTTTGCTGAGTTCTTTTGCTCGTGGCTTTTGTTTGGAGACAGGGTCTTATGATGCAACTCAGGCTGGTCTTGGACTTGCTTTATAGCCTTGGCTGTTCTTGAAGGCTCAGCTAAGATGTGGTTATTTACCGTTCCACCCAGTCAACTCCCATCTCCATCCCACGGTGATCATGTGTCCTGCCCGAGGTAGCTCTGGTTCTCAGGGCACCTTCGAATGAAGTAGGAGGTGGTGCCTCTCTGTGGCAGGTGTGACACTTATAGGCTGCCTCTCAGCCCCCACTTCACCTCTTTTGCTTGGCACTTTTATAGCCAACATTAAAAACCCTATGTGTATAGACTGGGGATATAGCTCAACTGGTAGAGTGCTTCTCCAGCATACACAGGCTTTTGATTTGATCCTCAGCACTGCATAAATTAGGCATGTGATGGCATACCTCCGTGTAATCCTAGCACTCAGGAGGTAGAGGCAGAAAGATCAGAAGTTCAAGGCCAGCCCAGATCACGTGAGATCCTGCCTCAAAGAAAGCAGAACAATAACAACAACAACAACAACAACAAAGTCCTGTGTGTGAGGCCTGCTACCGGGCAAAGACCAGACATGAGCCAAGGCTGTGCCTCATCAAGATTGAATCCAGCGGGCCCCATGCCAGAGAGACAATGGGAGGGACAGACCTGGGAGATTTCCTCATAGCCACCAACACACTCTCTACCCCCTCACCAGGAAATGAGTACTGGGTCTATTCTGCTAGCACCCTGGAGCGAGGGTACCCCAAGCCCCTGACCAGCCTGGGGCTACCCCCCGATGTCCAGCGTGTAGATGCTGCCTTTAACTGGAGCAAGAACAAGAAGACATACATCTTTGCTGGAGACAAATTCTGGAGGTAAGAGGGTCTAAGGTAGGACGGCAGCATGGGTGGCATCGTGGGCACCCACACTGTGGCTGGATGCCTCCGTGGCCAAGGATGGCCCCCTCTCTGTGATCTGTATGAAGCATGCTAGCCAACAGTCCCTCAGCAAGGTGGCCAGGAATGTTCCTTCCTTCTGACATTGCTGAGGTTGTTCTGCCTAGAATCTCCTTTCCTTTCTCAACTGTCTTCTGACATGGCCTGTGGATATCCAGTCTGGAACCCCATACTGGAGTGACTCACAGAAGGGGGAGGTGATGATGCAAGTGTAGATAACAACTGCTACTGTTGCTGCTGTGAGCCATGCTACTGTGAGCCCTGATGACGGATGCATTATCATTATTCCCGTTTCATAGATGCAGAAAAGAAATGTTGGTTCCAGAAGGTTAAATAACCAGCTTCAGGTCCTGTCATTAAGGAGTGACAGTTGGGCTTTGAGTGCTGGCGTTCTGGCTCTTGGAGAACATGCTAGTGTGCAGTGTGGCCGCCTCTGCTGCCGTGGAGACCCAGGGAGGGACGGTGGAGGCAGGACAGCAGAGAGAATGGGGAGGTCGGAACACCTAAATGAGGCCCCGGAAGCAGCAGGCACCCTCCTGGATGTCTTCAGCTGGCCCTGCCAGTGGTGTAAACTGCCAGGGGAGCAGTTTCAAGGCAGGTGGCTCTGTTCTGAGTCCTCTGGAAAGAAGGATAGCTCTGAGAAGCCAAGGTCAGGTTGAGGGCTTAGAGAGAGCACTATCCAAGGAAGCAGCCCAAACTCAGAACTGTGATCATAATTCTTCACAACTTCCACATGAGAAAACTGAGATGCAAAGAAACTTAACCTGGACGAGCTGCTTATATATAACACAAGTGTGCTGGCCTAGAACCATGCTTACAGCTGCTTCTGCTGTTTTCTTCCTAGTATGCCATCCACTGTGCCCTCTGGGTCATTTGATCAACGGGGAAGGGGACAGGCACACAGAAGCTCTCCAGCTGTCTCCATTTTCCCCCTCCTAGTGTCCCCGTGGTCCTTCTGCCACTGCCCTTGCATCCTGGCCTTACTCAGCTTACCCAGGAACTAAATAGAGAGCTCTCCCTGAGGTCTTTCTCTAGCATCCAGGAAGAATCCTGCTTCCTCCCTGTGTCTCCTCTTCTGTCTCTTGGCTTCACCCACCCGACTTGATTCAGAAGCTGCTGATTTCCTGGGCGGCCCATGGCAGGGTGGAATTCTGGATGCACTGCTGAGACACTTAGCAACCTAAGCTGATTGGTATCTCAAGCCTCAAGAAGGAAAACAGTCTGGTCTGCCAGGAAACCACTGAGCGGGGCCTTCCACCCACAGGTCCGGAACACTCCCCGGCATGCTCACAGACTGCGAATGGCATCTCAGCCTCTCACATTCACAGCACTCTAAATCTGAGTGTGGTGAATGAGAGACACAGTCATAGATACATGAATCTCAGAATTCTAAAGCCCGGGTGGTTCCCCTGCATGGAATGAGAGGAACTTCCGCAGTCACCTTCCCACGTACCCCTGTTTGTGCACATGCAAGAAGAGGCATGTCCTGTGTGAGCGGGAGTACACATGTGTGCGAGGACTCAAAGGCCCTGGAATGCCTTCCGGGTTTCTGGGTTGTTATCTGCCTCCTAATCCTTTTCCCTGACAAGAGCTGCCTTCAAATCCAGACAGCAGAGTAGATGCCTTCCTTTACTGAGGAAGCTCATGAGCCTTTTGGATAGGGGCTGGAGCGAAAGGGCTGATCCTAGGATGTAAGCTGGGTTTCCAAAGGAGACATACTGTCTGGAAGTGAGGCCTTTAGAGGCACTGGGGTGCAGTTGCTGCAGAGAAGGGAGCCCTGACTGACTGGAGTGAGAAGCTGTGTCTAGCATGCCAGGGAATGCCCAGCTGCTTCCTTTGGAAGGTCCCACCAAGACCCCAAATTTATATTCAGTGTCTCCCACTTGCCGGGGACTGAGCTAGGTGCTGAGGAAGACAGTGGCCAGGAAGTAGCCACGCCCGGTATTCTTGGAGCTTACAGTGGAATGAGAAAGAGGCTCAAACACATTGGAATCAAATAATGACGGCTTTTCTTTCAGGCTCATGCCCTGCCTGCCACCTGGAATCTTATTTAATGTAGGTGCTATTAGGCTGAAATGGGTGAGGGGCACATGTAGAAAAACTGGGACAGAAATGTTTGTTCTTATTCCTATTCTATACTGTACCTTCTACACCTATGGACAAAAAGTTTCTGTGAAACCTTTCAAAATAGTGGGCCAAAGAGTGATCAAGATGGAGAGAAAAGGAAGAGGTGACATCCCATCAGATGTCACAGCACTGTGTTCTTCATGGATGAAAAGAACTTGGAAGCCTATTGAGTCATTGCTTGGAGCCTCATCTATATACTGAGCTTGATTCTTGGCCTTCCCGTGTGCTAGGTGTAGGATGAGAAACAAGGGCAAGTTAAAGCAGGAGACACACACCTCTAAGCCTTGGTGATCCTAGGGATGCCAATGGAAGAGTCAGTGGGGGTCAGGGGGACAAGGAAGCTAGGGTTTTGAACTGGGGAACTTAGTTTTCATAACCCTGGTCATGAAGAAGCAGTTTTTGCAAGAAGGGCTCTTAAGATTCAGCCATGGTTATGAAGGCTTTTCTAGCAATCTTGAGAGAAAGGGCTGAGGGGAAGACCCCTATGGAAGACAGGCTTAGGTAAGATGTGGTTGGAGCCCCCAGTGCAGGTGGATGTGAGGAAAGAAGAGACACAAGCTGTGTGGAGGGAAGGTTAGCTCTCAGCAGAATGGGCTCCAAACAGATTTGCTTAGAAATTATTTTTTTCCAAAAGACAAGATTTGATCTTGCTGGGATATCCACAGGCACATAACCGGAACACATTACTTCAATAGTATTAAATATTTATGCTGTAACTAGTAGGCTGAATGTAAGCAGGGGAGACATGGAGTAAAAATGACAGCAACATTTTAAAAATCTTGCAAGAAATTTCAAACAACACCCAGAGAGAAGAACTTGCTGACTAAAGCCCTAGGTATTTACCTAAATTGCAGATAGGCCCAGGAGAACCCTCGCCCTGACAACTGCAGGCAGGATTGGGGTGCTGTGCAGTCTGCCCTGTGACTCATGACCTTGAGCTCACACTCCCCACACTGCATTGTAGCCTCGCTCTCTGAGCTGTGGTCAACTTCTAGACGTGGCTTCTCATCTCTGCTTGACAGATGAAGAAGCAACAATTTGTTCAAACCACACAGTGAAAGAATTATGGGGAAGGTCCCCATCTCTGGGTTTCTGGTCCAGTGGTTGTCTGACTGTAGCAGGGAACAATTCCAAATCCCTGCTAAGTTCCAGACGTGGGAGAGACACTTGCCTGTGCTTCTTGGCAACAACCTCACTGTTGCTACTATGGGATTGTTCCAAGTCATGCAATGAAAAAGTAGTTGTGTGTGATTGGGAGCCAGGTCTGACTCTAGGCTCCTGCACTACTGCCTGCTGACTCTCTGAAGGGCCAGGGCTTTTTTGCCCAGGTTGACTCAGTACCATTGTCTGGACCCTCCTCTCCAGGACTGGGGAGGGGTAGCCTCTAGAGAGGCTTCTTCTTCATGTGCCTTTCCTTAGATACAATGAGGTTAAGAAGAAAATGGATCCTGGCTTCCCCAAGCTCATCGCAGATGCCTGGAACGCAATCCCGGATAACCTGGATGCTGTCGTGGACCTGCAGGGTGGTGGTGAGCTGCTCAGGCCTCTTTTAGCTTTCTAGGAGTCCCTGCCCCCAGCCAGGAACCGGCTTCTCCCCAGCACACACTCCTGCACTGTGCAGAGCAGCCCTGCAGTCCCAAGAAAACAAACCAGCCCCTTCATCCTAGTCCTGGGAAGGCAGCCAGCCCCTGACCCCTGCTCCTTCAGCCAGACTCCAGCAGTAAGACCTAGAAAGGCCTCTCACAGCTGCAGGGACTGGAGCCATGGGAAGGCTGGGAGGCCAGCAGGGGCTAGGAACATGGCCTGGTGCCTTGGATTCATTCTGGGGGTTGAGCCAGGCTGTGTTGGGTTTCATGGGAGGCCTTGTGACTACCTTCCATCAAAAGTATGGCTCCACTTGAGACAAGGCAAACTTTGTCATGCTCTGTTGCCCATGCAGCAGTGATTCTGACACTCAGCTGTTCGCTTCTTTGCTGGACAGCCAGTGACAGCATAGTATTGCACTCAGAGTTTGAGCTCTCTAGGGCCCTAGAAATTAGGTCAGTTTGGCTTTTCAGAGATTTCAATTTAGTTCCACAGATTGTTTTATTTTGTTTTGTTTTGTGTGTGTGTGTGTGTGTGTGTGTGTGTGTGTGTGTGTATGTGGTCTTACCATCTGCTAAGCACAAAGCTCTGAGCTCCAGTGTCTAAAGGTCTCATAAGAAAAAAAAAAACAAAACAGTACATAATCAGGTGCTAGGTTAAGGGTTACCATCCATCAAACATCTATTGAGTTCCTACTGTGAGCCAGGATTTTTTATTTTATTTTATTTTAATTTTTATTGAGCACATTTCCTACAACATTTCTTAATCAAATTTAGACTCATTCCCCCATACTTGCCCACCCTCATGCCCCCTCTACCCCCCGTCAGAGCTCATGGATTCTGTCATACACAAGTCCTGTCTTGCATCTTTTTCTCAGTATTCCATGACCTTTCGGAGCACAGGTTTACCATTTTGGTCAGTTCTTTGAATAGGTTTCTCTCTCTCTCTTTTTGTTCCCATTTGATTTTATATTACTCCAAAACATGCATACATACACTCCACACATAAATCAAAGTTACAAAATCTGAAAATAAACTATAGGTTAATTCCAAAGCACATTTAGAGATTCATATTTTAACAGTAAAGTTGCATGCAGGTAAAAAGAAGTATAACTTTACATTTTTTTTCTAGAATATGAATATTAGTATTCCTATATGATAGAACATGCCATAGTATTACATAAAGATAAATTATGAATGGTTGTAGCATGTATCAATGAAAAGAGAAAATATTATTTTACAAAATATTTTTAACTGTTAAATATAATCTTTTTTTTTTTTTTTAACCAAAATATGTCATGTTTTCCCTGAGGAAGTGCTTGAAGGTTCTTCCTTGGCAAACCCAAACAACCATCAAACATGCCCCTGTGTGAGCCAGGATTTTAAAAGGAATAAACAGTATCATGTGTGTTTGGAGGAATTGGCAAAGCCTCTAGAGGGTCAAGGCAGGGAGACAGTAGGGGATGAAGTGCGTGTGTGTGTGTGTGTGTGTGTGTGTGTGTGTGTGTGTGTGGTGAAGAACCAGGGAACTGATGATTCACTGATGGGTTAGAGTTGCTTCTCAGCTTCTGATAACCGCTGGCCTGCAGGGCCCTGTGTTCTCAGATGTTCTAATGGTTCTAATGGTTTCTAAAAAGGGCCAGACATGTAATTCATGTGACATTGTCAGATGTTTACTTATTCTGAGTTACAGATAATTTGCTCAGAGTTAAAGACAAAACAAAGCAAAAACTTATATGAGCATAATAAACCAGACAGGACTGGGGGCTTCCTGGTTTCCCCACTCTGGTGTGTGGAAGGTACTTGGCTTGGTGCTTGTCCTAAGTAGGTACTTTTATGACTGTCCTCAGTAGCAAGTATTACCTAATTTAATCTCATCACAAGCTCTAAGATGTTAGTGTCCTGATCCCTGGCTTAGAAATGTGCAGATGGGGACTAAGAGGCCTGACTTCCCAGCCATTTCTCTTCCTCTAGCCCAGAGAGTCTTCCCTCTACCAGGCCGACATGATCACTCCAGGGACATGGAGGCATGTGTGATATTAGGACCGTGTGGTCCAGCCTCTCTTCCTTCTCTATCTCAGGTCACAGCTACTTCTTCAAAGGTGCTTATTACCTGAAGCTGGAGAACCAAAGTCTGAAGAGCGTCAAGTTCGGAAGCATCAAATCGGACTGGCTGGGCTGCTGAGCTGGCCCTGCTCCCACAGGCCCTTGGGCTCCACTGCTCTGCACCTGGGAGGGACGGGCCGGGGCTGGGCAGCCCTTGCCTTCACTCTGCAGTTAATCAGCATTCTCACCCTCACCTGGTGATTTAAGATTTCAGAGAATGGCTTCTTTCTGTGCCCAAAGAATGGTGCTGACTGTGCTTCCCAGGTGCTCCTTCCCGACCATCCCCGAGATGTTTGGATATTCTCAATGCAGCCCCCTGCTGGGCTATCCTGGTGCTCCATGTTTGAGGTTTGTCTCACTTCACAACCTTCTATAGCTCACAGCACCCTCGGAGCCAACAGAGACTGTGTTAAGAAGGCACTGGCTGGCAGGCAGCCTGGCATGAGGCAATGGGATAGTGGCGTGGCCAGGTGGAAAGCGGAGACACCATGCTGCTCACAGCTGGCCGCCTCAGTGCTTTCCGACATGACATGAGCAGTTTGCTTGCTATGCACTTTGTTCATTTCTTTCAACCTTTTCAGTTTCCACTATATTGCATTTCTTGACAGAAAGATTCAGGTTGTCTGATGTCACTGCACAATGCGTCTCAGCCCACATAACAATGGTTCCCTTGTTCAGTCTATTTAGAATGTCTTACCCAGTCACTTCCTCCACTGGATGGAGGAGAACCAAGCCAGCATGGCTTCCTGCTCAGCCCTCTCTGCCTCTCCCTTCAATACTTCCCCATGGGAAATGGTAACCAGTATAAATAAAGACACCAGTTGAGTGGCAGTGTTTGCATCTGCTTCAGCAGAGCCAGAGAGGGGCCCTAACTCCAGGCAAAAGAGGAAACTTAAAAAGAGCAAATCTCTGCTAGCACAGATGATATGTGCTGGACAGATCAGAGCTGGCAGACTAAACAGCGGGAGAACTCCTGGGAAGATAGGCTTATGTGTGTCCGATCCACATGAGGACAATCTGGGACACAGTGGTGGTTTTGTGGAGCTCATCATGTCTGTTGGAGGGTTGCTTTCTCAGTCAGTTTATTCATTAACAGTGAAAGCTGTTCTAATGATGGGCCAATAGTAAAGAATAGCAACCATCTGACTTCCTTCCGACTCTGAGGAGAGTCAGCTAGACACTGAGAAAAGTCTTCCTGGGGTCATACGGCTGTCAGAAAGGGAACTTGAGTCCAGGCCAAAGGAAGACCACAGGAGGAACTTCCTAATCCTTAGCTTAAAGTCCCCATCAGCAGTTTGAGCTTCCATCAGCCCCCAAACTTCCCTGAGTAAACAGACTTGGGTGATGGGAGGAAGAGTTGATAATGTGCCCCAACCTCTAGACTCCTCAGACATAGACATTTACCAAATTCCAAACCTGGTGGTGTTCTTTTATTCCTCCACCCACAAATCCCTGATAGCTCTGATAGTCTATCACTTCAGATCTTTCGTGGCAGGGCTTCAGGGAAATGGAGCGAAGGACGGACCAGACCACCGGGAAGAGATCCATGGGGCTAAATCATCTTTTCTCCCATGGTCTGTCCACTGGTTCTGATTTTTGAAGCTCCTTCTCGGAAATATCTGGCTAAAGATAGGGAGTCCTACAGGAAAGGGGCGTATGCTGAGAAGCGAATGTAGTTAGCAGTAATGTATTGTTTCTAAGGTTCTCTTCTACACATCCAGAGAAAACTCAGCTGCTCATTTCCCGAGTGCTTTTCTATGAACATCACAAATGCATTAATCACTATAGCTCTATGGGTTAGGAATGACTCTTCCACTCCTAGAAGAGGTATCTAGTTCAGAGAAGCTAAGCGACTGGTCCAAGGTCTCCTATCTACCTGGTGGGATAGGAAGAGTCTGAGATACTGCTGTAGCGGCTGAGTTTGGAGGAGTAGCTGTTCCAGGTCCTTGGTGGTGCTTCTGGCGGGCTGGGAGCAGAGTTGGCCCGCAAAGATAAATGGTTCACCACCTCAGTTCTTCAACTCAGCCATCTGGGACTCCATCAACTAGCAATTGGCATAAGGCCCTTGGGCAACCCATCTCTCCCTACCCCCTCCCTAAGTAGGTTCAGACAGGCCCTCTACTTCCTCAGAGTGAAATGGAGCCACTGCCCCAATCGTTTCCCTTTTCTGGGTCAGGTTCCTCATCTACAGTGGAAGGCAGTTGTTTTTGCCTTTTCTAGGTAATAGCAGCTTAGTTTTCCCGTAAAAGAACCATTTCTATACAGTGCCAGTCCTTGTTTTGAGTGTGACAATCTACTCCTTTACTGATTCCTATATTAACTCTACAAACACCCCAAATCAAACTTACACAAAAACAAAACGCACACCAAGAACCAAACATAAACAAAACCCACCCTGGAGAGATCAATTCAATTAATAGCTCAGTCCAGGAGATTTAGATTTATGTGTAAATCTCCTAATTTCTACGAAGGCAACTGAGATTCCCAGCGATTGGTCATTTAACTTAGGCACATAACTAGTGAAACTAAAGTCGGGATCGCAGCAGTGAACTCTGCTGGACCTTTCCAGGTTCTTTCCCTAAGGAAAGCAGTCACCCCAAGGGGGAGGGGCTATACGCTAAAGCAGCAGCTAAGTGGGTGGGGTCAGGGCCGTGGGCAGGACCAGAAGGGCGTGGCCAGGGCCGCGGGTGGGACCAGAACCTGTTTGGGTGGCCACCAGCCTGCATCTAGGTAACTTTGGCGCGTGCGCAGAGTCCCGGAGCGGCGCCCGCGGACTCCTGTGCGGCTCTTTGGGGCTGGGCTGTTGAGCTCCGCTCCCGGTGGCCAGCTTTGCTCAGGTGTGACGCGGGGATCCGCCATGAACCGGTGCGCGGAGGCGGCGGCGGTGGCGGCCACAGTGCCGGGCGCGGGCGTCGGGGACGCAGGGGTGCGGCCGCCCATGGTGCCCCGCCAGGCGTCCTTCTTCCCGCCGCCGGTGCCCAACCCCTTCGTGCAGCAGACGCGGATTAGCGCTGCTCAGAGGCTGCAGGTGAGGGGCTGGGAGGCTGCAGGGAGGACAGGGAGGGCGGAGAGGATAAGGGGAGGATCGGGAGAATGAGGGGAGGACCGAAAGGATGAGGGGAGGATCGCGAGGATGAGGGGAGGACCGAGAGGATGAGGGGAGGACCGAGAGGATGAGGGGAGGACCTAGAGGATGAGGGGAGGATCGCGAGGATGAGGGGAGGACGAAGAGGATGAGGGGAGGACCAAGAGGATGAGGGGAGGACCGAGAGGATGAGGGGAGGACCGAGAGGATGAGGGGAGGACCGAGAGGATGAGGGGAGGACCGAGAGGATGAGGGGAGGACCTAGAGGATGAGGGGAGGATCGCGAGGATGAGGGGAGGACGAAGAGGATGAGGGGAGGACCGAGAGGATGAGGGGAGGATCGCGAGGATGAGGGGAGGATCAGGAGGATGAGGGGAGGACCGAGAGGATGAGGGGAGGACCGAGAGGATGAGGGGGGACTGAGTGGATGAGGGGAGGATCAGGAGGATGAGGGGAGGACCGAGAGGATGAGGGGAGGATCAGGAGGATGAGGGGAGGACCGAGAGAATGAGGGGAGGACCGAGAGGATGAGGGGAGGACGAAGAGGATGAGGGGAGGACGAAGAGGATGAGGGGAGGACCGAGAGGATGAGGGGAGGATCGCGAGGATGAGGGGAGGATAAGGGGAGTACCGGGAGGGTGAGGGGAGGATTGGGAGGGTGGGGGGGATCAAGAGGATGAGGGGAGGACCGAGAGGATGAGGGGAGGACCGAGAGGATGAGGGGAGGACCGAGAGGATGAGGGGAGGACCGAGAGGATGAGGGGAGGACCGAGAGGATGAGGGGAGGACCGAGAGGATGAGGGGAGGCTCGCGAGGATGAGGGGAGGATCAGGAGGATGAGGGGGGGACTGAGTGGATGAGGGGAGGGTCAGAAGGATGAGGGGAGGACTGGGGGAGGATGAGAGGAGGATAAGGGGAGGACCGAGAGAGTGAGGGGAGGATCGGGAGGGTGAGCAGAGGACCAGGAGGATGAGGGGAGGATCGAGAGGATGAGAGGAGGATGAGGAGAGGATGTAGAGGATGAGGGATGAGGTGCCACTGTGGGAATCTGAGGGGATGGTGGGTAGGACCCGAGCTGTCTGAGCTTACTGGAGAGGGTTAAGTCCGAGGGATGGTGGGTCCAAAGCTGGGGTGGGGGTGAGGGGGATCTCAGGGGATCCCGGACCAGATGGCTGAGGCATTTGAAGGATAGGATCTGAGAGGGGAAAGTCAGAGAAGGGATCGCCTGAGAGGAGGTCGAAGTCTGAGGATCTGACCCAGCTGGTGTTGGGAACTGTATGTCTGCCTGGGCGGCAGCTGAGGGTGTCCCCAGCCTCCGAGTGGGGCTTTAGGTCTGGAAAGTGAAATCTGAGAAGAGTTTTCCTGAGAGGAAAGGGCCATGGGAGCAAGGAGGATGTGAGAGCCATGATGGGATGGGACTGAGAAGAAGGCAGGTCTAAAACCAGGGTCCCGATGGGCAGCAGTCCTGCCCGAGAAGGGGACGAAAGGGCCAGGAACGTCGACTTGGGTTTGGGAAGCAAAGACAGAACTACCACAGGAGAGTGGCTTCCGGGGACACCCCCCTTTAGGAAGGAGAGGAGTCAGTCTGGACTGGGTAGAGTGGACAAGGAGGCAGAGAGCCTTGGTCTAACCTTGGAAGCATAGGCCAGGCTCCTGATGATCTACTAAGCTGATCACTTAGATGTAGGAGCAGTCGGGGTGTTAAGTCAAAAGCAAGGAGAGAGATACCAGGGAGTCAGGTCAAGAGATTTTTTTTTTTTAAATCAGTCTTCACACAACAGGTTTTTTTTTTTCTAGATTCAAAGATGACATGAGGGGCAGCCCACCTATCTTCCATTGTTAAAAATGGCTATGCTTGCAAAGGAAGTTGTCTTTATCTTGTGAAGGGCTGCTTTCACCATTAGCAGTTATGTTCTGTCTTTTGACTTCCTCTTTGGTGAGGTTGGTGATAGGAGGACAAGATAGATTATGAAAACTGTTGATGTTCTCCTGTCTCAATTTTCATTATTTTGGATTGAAATAATGATAATTTTTGCAATCTTTTTGTATGTAGCTCTAAGACTAGTGGCCTCTATACAAAAGACATACTAAGTACTAAGCTAAGTACTAAGGGGTGGTGGTTAGGGTAATGATAAATATTGGGTTGAAGAAAGGTATGAGGGGACGAGGAAGACAAGGGATGTAGAAATGTCTCTTTATAAATAAATAAAAGCTTTATGGGGCTGGAGAGATGGCTTAGCAGTTAAGAGCAGTGGGTGCTCTTGCAATGGACCTGGGTTCGGTTCCCAACACCTACTTTGTGGGTAAAAACTGTCCCTGTCCGTAACCAGTTCCAGTGGATCCAATGCCCTCTTCTGACCTCAATAGGCACTGCAGGACACAGGTGCATTTATACACATGCAGGCAGTACACTCATACACATAAAATAAAAATAATAAATAAAAAACAAAGTTTTAAAGTTGTTCTTTGTCTTGTAACATATGAAACACTTGACCACCCTTAAGATTAAATTTAGATAAATAAGTTATATTTGAATGAAAATACACCCGTCTATTTGGATTCATGGTTTGTAGGCAGGCTCAAGTGACATACTTAAATATTTGTATTGTACCTTGAGGAGAATATTAGTTTTTTTTATATATTTTTTGCTTATTTTTATTCTATGTATGTGAGTGTTTTGTGTGAATGTAAGTGCATGACATGAACATGGAAGCCAGAAGCAGACATCAGGCCCCCCAGAACTGGAGTTACAGACCATTGTTAACAGCCACGTGGGTGCTGGGAACGGATCTCAGGTCCTCTGGAAGAGCAGCCAGTACTGTGGAGCCATCTCTCCAGCCCTGATGATTATGGTTTTTAGCCACCTGTTCAGAGAGCTCTTTCCAAGAACTCTATGAGAACTGCAGGCCCTTGGCCCCACCAGGAATGTGTAAACCCTAGGAAGCCTTGTGAGTCAAATCTGGCATGATCTTACTGCCCTCAGTGTCCTACCTTCCCTTGTATCTTGTTCCCTTTTGAAGTTACTGTGCCTTCCATTTGCTTCCACATAATTAAAATGGTCCATAACCAGGATCATGTCTGGCAGTACTTGTTGACTTTGAGTGAGACACTGTTTTAGTCTAACGACTCGATTTCTGTCAGTCATTAGTCACAGGAGGCCCCTAGTTATTCATATCTGACTGAAGTTGCTATGTTCATACTATTAAATTAGTCTCAGTCTCATGAAGTGGTGCTCATAGTCTCTTGTAACCCCAATCAAATGTCTCAGTTTGCAGCTTAGACCTACCTGCCTCTTTATTCTGGAATAGCTGGCCAATCAATCCTGAATAGTAAGCCCCTCTCATAGCTCGTAATTTCTACTGAATGTATTAATGTTCCTCCTATTAGCACACCAATAACCTTGAGACACTTTAAGTTGTGTAATTGATCAATAGGTAGGCTATGAGCATCCTCATGGGTTTTCCTTCTATTTCCCTCCCCCCTTTTTTTTAAGCATCAGTAGTCATTTATTAGTTCTGTGACTTTGGTCAAGTCATTTAACCTCCTCTGTCTATTACAGTTTTTCATCTATTAAATTGAAATTCTTCAAAGGAAGGTTAAAATTAAGTGAGATAATATGGGACATAGTGTGGTCTTGTTTGCAGATATTAGTACTGATAGCTCTTCTATCTGCCCACAGTCATATACTGTACCTACAGTTTGCTACTTGGTTTGAATTGATTGGGAATTCATTTTTCTTTCCGTAATCCATGATGACCAGTGTTACTATAGATGTTTCCGTGGCTTTAATGATCTGGATAAAGGGAAAATTTGAATAAGCATGGCCAAAATAATGTTTTTTATACCATGTATTTTAAAATATAAATATCTTTTACATAAGTAAGACTTGATATGCTCAGTGCAGACTGAATTTAATCTTAAATGATGATTAATGTCTTGGTGTCACTTTAGCATTTCATTATAGGTCTTAATCTTTACCTTTGTCCTTGGTCCTCTGTGTAATTTTTTACTATTTAAGGGTCTTCCTCTGCTACTTTGTTAGAGTGAGCTCTCCAGAGAAATGCAAAACACAACAGAAGAACCAAATAGAAAAAAGTGGCCCAGTTATTTCCTCACTAGAATTAAAATGTTTAGTTATGATTAAAGGATCATTTACTTAGGTCAAAAATATTTGTTGACTGCCTATAATATATTAAGTATATAGTAGTGAGCAAGAAAAAGAGGATCCTTCCCATATAAAGCTTATATTTCACTGAGAAAGTTAAAAAGCAAGTAAAAAGTATGCATTTTGGTAAGTGCTATGAAGGAAAACCAGAAACAGAAGCCCTCTGTACAGAGATGACATATTATCAAACAAATATGATGAGAGTCCTCTTAAGTTGTCAGAGATTCCTTAAACTTGGTTTACTGCTAAGTGCTATCATTTGTTGCAAGTCTTGAAAATAGTACAATAAAAAGTCCAATATTGGACAACTTGTTCAGTTAAAATCTGTATTGTTCGCTTAGTGTGTGTACAAGTGAATCATAAATGAATATATATTAACCTCATTCCATCTCTTTATTTGGGGTCTCTGATATGCTTCTTTCTGGCAGGCAAGATTATTTCTTGGCCTTTCTATTGCTGAGAGCCTTTAGAAGAGAATCTTGGCCAGTGATTAGCCAGTCACTTGAGAACCCTGGTTATTTCCATAGTACTGTTCCTAAACTTCATCACAGAAAGCACCGGAAATAGACAATGTGCATAGAACTTCAAGAAAAATCTTGTATGTAATAGTTCTAGAGTTCTTACATGTCTTACATTGGCCCAGTTTTATTTGATGGCAATGCAATAATAGGAGAGTTTTCAGGAGAAGGAAATTTTAACATCATGAGTTTTGGACCCAATGGTAGACTAGCTTAAATCAGCCAAGTCTTCCAGTAGATAATAGTGATAAACACTTGTCAAAACAGAAAAACTTGTAGGAAGGCACTGTGGAGGAAAAAAAAAAAACCTCAAACTAGATGGGATTTGTTCCTTGAAAGAATAATACTTTATTGTTTGAAATTTCCTTCAATCCCTCTTTTCTCCTGAAAATTCTCTGTTGACAACAGGCAAGGAAATTCCAAGAAACTCTCAGTCTTACTTTGAGGGCAGACAGAGTTCAGGGCAATCAGAATGGCTAGAAATTGAGGGAGAAAAATCTCAGAAAGTCCAAAGCTAAAGGAGCCCTCAAATTGGCATAGAAATTCCTCTCAAACCCTTGGCCCAGCCCTGAATTGTGTATTTGCCACAGAACCTTCAGGGATCCCAGAAGTAGACCTTTCAACTGGTGCTTATCACACACATTGTTCAGAGTCCTGCCAAAAAGGGGCTGGTCAACAGCTCTGATTTTACATGAAAACGCTTTTATCCTTCAGAGAAAAATTGGGTCTTAGGACTAAAGCTCCAGTCTATATTAGGCCAAAATCCAAATGTTTTCTCTAGCAAAATGTGAAACAATGGCTCAATGGTGTTGAAGTAATTGGCCAAAATTTTGTTTACTCAATAGGGAAAAAAAAAAATCAATGCTCTTCAGAGGAAGATAACATAATCTAAATGTCTGCAATATATTGTTCAAAGTGAACATTATAAAAACAATGTTATACAGCTTCATAGAAATAGAAAAACATGACCTAGGTCAGGAGAAAAAGTGGACCTAAATCCCTTAAAGAAGTAGGTTTATTGGTTTTGCACGAAGGATGCTTGTACTCATGGATTATCACTTATAGCTAAAAAAGGAAAAAAAAGCTGAGAGAAAGATGCAGGACAGTTATGGCAGAATGCATGATCTGGGATGGGGTGGGGGTGTGGGGGAAGGGAAAGGGAAATATGCCTGATCTGAATTGGAAAATGATGTATGAAATGCGCAAAGCATCAATAAAAATTAAAAAAAAATAACCAAGGGAAGAAACCTATCAACAATAAAAAAAAAAGAAGTAGGTTTATAAAAATAGGCCCCAAAGTAACCATCTGTAGGATGTGACACATAAAAGCTTAAAATAGCTAAATAGTAAAGTAGCTCAAGGACTTAAAGGAAAAGTGAGATAGTAAATAGAGTGAGCTCTGCAAAGGAATGGAAACTGTAAAGGGGAACCGAATGACACTCTAAAACTGAAAGGTATTATGTCTGAAATTGAAAGTTCACAGAATGGGCCTAACAGCACACCAGAAATGGTAAAAGAACTCATCAGAAATTATTCAGTCTAAAAGCAGAAGGAAAAAAATAAGATGTGGTCCCAGCAGGCTTGGTAAAGTAAGACTTCTGAAATTCCTTCTCCATAAAAGCAAAGAGGATGTTGGCAAAAAATAAATCGATTTTGTCATAACTCTGAAAATTACCCAAAGGTTTTTAATAATCTAAGGTACATTTCTTCAAGAAAAAGAAGTGCCGACTCTCAGGAAGGACATAAAGCTCTGCGGCAGTTTAACTCATTCCCATGTGCCCTCTCCAGTTCTACAGTGTTCTTCAAAATCAACAGCTTGCAGACATGGTGGCAAGCCAGTAACCTGGCAGCCAGTAGAACAGGCAGAACATGTTGGGCTTCTTTCAGAACCCTATCCCTAGGAAATGCTATCATTTGACCTCTCCAGTGGCTCTTGGAAAAATTGCATTTACAAGATTGCATTCAACCAGTACAGCCAGCCATTTTCAGGAGTGCTTTCAAACCCAGTCAGAAACAGTTGTTTAATGTTATGACTACTGGGGCTGGAGAGATGACTCAGCAGTTAAGAACACTTGCTGCTCTTGGGTAGTACCTGGGTTCTGTTCCTAGCACCTATGTTAGGTGGCTCATAGCTGTGTATAACTCCAGTTCCAGGAGATACAGCACCCTTTTCCTGCCTCTGTGAACACCTGTGTGCACATAGCACACATACATACACACTCAGGCACACACATATACACATAAAATAAATAAATTTTAAGAAAGAAAAGAAACATTTAACCGCCTAAGACAGTGAAAAATAGTGGGAACAGTTACCTCTCTAACTGAAAATCTTATAAGGAAAGAAAATAAACAACAGAGGATATGCCCTCCGTAAGGACTTTTTTTTCTTTTTTTAAAAATTTATATA
>VZQC01007915.1:5463551-5585510 GCA_009823505.1 Rhizomys pruinosus
AGGTTAATTTTGTATCCTGCCACTTTGCTGAAGCTGTTAATCATTTCTAGGAGTTTTCTGGTGGAGTTTTTAGCATCCCTTAAGTAAACAATCATATCATCAGCAAATAGGGATAGCTTGACTTCTTCTTTTCCAATTAGTACTCCTTTAATTTCCTTTTCTTGCCTTATTGCTCTAGCAAGTGTTTCAAGCACTATATTGAAGAGGAGTGGTGACAGGGGGCAGCCTTGCTGCATTCCTACCTTTAAAGGGAATGTTTCTATCATTTCCTCATTTAGGATGATATTGGCTGTGGGTTTCCTGTATATGGCTTTGATTACATTGAGGAAGGATCCCTCCAATCCAATTCCCTCTAGGACTTTAAGCATGAAGGGATGCTGAATTTTGTCAAAGGCTTTTTCAGCATCAATTGAGATGATGGTGTGGTTTTTGTCTTTCATTCCATTTATGTGTTTGATGATGTTTATTGATTTTCATATGTTGAACCATCCCTGTATCTCTGGTATGAATCCAACTTGGTCATGATGGATGATCTTCATGATGTGGGTCTGTATGTAATTTGCCAGTATCCTGTTTAGGATTTTGGCATCTGTATTCATTAGGGAGATGGGTCTATAATTCTCGTTTTTAGTTGTGTCTTTGCCTGGTTTTGGTAATAGAGTGATGCTGGCTTCATAGAAAGAATTTGGGAGAATTCCCTCTGTTTGTATCCTTCTGAACAATTTCAGTAATAATGGTTGTAGGTCTTTTTGAAATGTTTTATAGAATTCTGCCATGAAACCTTCTGGGCCTGGGCTTTTTTTAGTTGAGAGGTTTCTTATCACATCTTCAATTTCTTCATGTATTATGGGTCTGTTTAAGCTGTTGATCTCTTCTTGGTTGAGCTTTGGTGATTCCCAGGATTTCAGATATTCATCCATTTCTTCTAAGTTTTCAAACTTGGTAGAGTATAGGTTTTTGAAGTATTCCCATATGATTTTCTGGATCTTTTCCTTGTCTGTTGTGATAGTTCCTTTTCATCACAGATTTTATTGATTTGGAGTTGTTCCTCTTTCTTTTGGTTAATTGGTCTAGAGGTCTGTCTATCTTGTTTATTCTTTCAAAGAACCAACTTTTGGATTCATTGATTTTTTTTTTTGTATTGTTTTCCTGTTTCTATTTCATTGATTTCTGCTCTGATTTTTGTTATTTCTTCCTGTCTGTTGCATTTAGGGTTCATCTGTTGTTGCCTCTCAAGTGCTTTTAGCTGCAGTGTATGTATATGTGTGTGTGTGTGTGTGTGTGTGCGTGTTGAAGTGGTACAGATTGGAGGGAACAACAGCAGAGGAACAGGGACAGGGAACCAACTGAAACAGTAAAGCTCCCCCAAGGACAATAATGCTCTGCTTTGAAAAAACTTTGAAAAGAATCAGAAAAAGATACAAGGCAGGAATGGCAGGGTGCATGAACTTGGGTGGAGTTGGGGCATGGAAGACTAGATGTGTCTAGATTGGACTGAGGAACATAGTATGAGATGCACATAACTTCAATAAAAATGTTTAAAAAAATAAAAATAAATAACAAAGAAGGTGCAGATGGGGGGTTCTAAATATGACTAAGATGTATTGTATGAAATCCACAAAAAGTTAATAAAAATGCAAAAAGTGTTCTGGAACAAGTGGACTGATGGTGCAAGAGAGTGAAGTTGAGTTTTCACTTACTGGCATATAAAACATCCTAAAGCTGATAAAAGTGCTAAATGTTAAGAGTTAAAAACAATAAATTGACATTTGTAGGATACCGTCACCTACCACTATATGAATTCATGCAGAGTAGTTACCAAAATAGGCCAATTATTGGGAGAAAAGAAGTCTTACATTTTAATTAAGAAATTAAGCAATATACTTTTAAATAGTCTCTGGGTCAAAAAAAAACCCCATAAATAAAATCAAGAAAAAATTTTATATGGAAGTTGAGACACCATGTCAAAATTATGGGGTGTAGTTAAAACAGTGCTTTGAGGTAAATTAATAGCTTTAAAAACTTTACAGAAAGGTACTAGGCGAGGCCTTTAATCCCAGCACTCAGGAGGCAGATACAGATGGATCTCTGAGTTCAAGGTCAGTGTGATTTATATATTAAGTTCTAGGCCAACCAAAAAATATATGGTGAGAACCTGTCTCAAAAGAAAGAAAAAAGAGAAAAGATTTGAGCTTTTACTTTCAAGAGTTAAATGAAGAAAAAACTAAACGCAAAATAGATCTTTAAAAGGAAATCAGTATAAGAGCAATAATTAATGAAACAGAAAACAAACCACAGAGAAAGTTAACAAAAATCAAACATTTGGCTAATATATTAATAGAATAGATTAATAAAATGATATTGACACCAAGACTGAAAAAAACAAAGGAAAAATACAAATTATTGACATCAGGAACATAAAAGCATGTGTCATTCTAGGCCAAATGCCAAGTAAGGAATAAGTTCAGGAACTTGAAAAATACAAGAAAGGATCCAGGCCTGGTAGTGCAGAGGCAGGGGGATCTCTGTGAGACTCAGTCCAGCTTGGTCTACACAGGGAGTTCCAGGCCAGCTGGCACTATAGGAAGACCCTATCTCAAAAAAACTAAAGTAAACTAAGTTAAAATTACACATCTATGAAAAATACAGACAATGGGCAAGAGTCTGGGTAGCAAAGTATATCTAAGAAATAGAAAATATGAGCCAATAGCTTTGAAAGAATTTGAATTTTTCATACATATCTATATCATCATACAGCCACATCACACCCATGCATGAAAACTCCTTGCCAAGAGTATTACTTGTAAATTGTCAAGCTTTTAGCAATATGTTAAAACACACCTGAATACTAAATCTGAAAAAGTTATTTACAAGAAGAAAATAGTTCATGATACTTCATGATCATAGCTGTGAGAGTCTACAACAAAAGTCACATAGAACAACATATGAAATGGATAATATATCATGTCCAAGTTTGATTTATCCCAGAAATATAAGCTTCTTTTAATATAATAAAAATTTCAATTTCAATGTAATTTACTATGTTAGCAGAATATATGTTTAAAAAGCTTATAATCATCTCAGTAAAATGTAGAAATTCAGTTAACTCACTTGACAAAATTCTCAAACAGGAGTGAAAGAAAACTATCTTAATCAGATACAGGATGTCTATGAAACATTTGTAGTTAGTAAAACCTGCATCCCCAAATGTTGGGAACAACAACAAAAAAACCATATCTAGGATTCCAGCCAGTTCAATAAAGCTAGAAAAGAAAAAAAAAAGACAAATGGTTTAGAAAGAAAAAAAAATTATATATATATATATATATATATATATATATATAGCCTAGCATCAAATGATTGCAAAGCAAGCTGAAATAATCTTATATATAATAGTAACAAAATTATATTAGTTACTTAGGAGAATATTTAGCCAAAAGCATGTCTAGGTACTATACTAGCAACAACAAAATACTGATTGGAGGAACTAAGACATATACATGGAAATATATAGAATATTCATGAGTTGGAAAAGCCAATATTATTGATGACAATTCCTTCTAGATTATCTGTAGATTCATTGAGATCTCAGTAAAATTATTAATAGACTTATATGTATCTGAAAACTGACAAATTAATTCTAAGCTTATATGGACATACAGAGGATCTAGAATAATCTTCATAAAACTTTGAAAGAGAAAAAATGAGAAAACATATACCACATGTGATTTCAAATCCTACTTGAAAACGACACTTAAGACCATAGTAGCCAGGCGTGGTGGTGCACACCTTTAATCCTAGCACTCGGGAGGCAGAGGCAGGCACATCTTTGTGAGTTCAAGGCCAGCCTGGTCCACAGAGTGAGTTCCAGGACAGCTGGGACTACAGGGAGACCCTGTCTCAAAAAGAAAAAAAAAAAAAAAAAAAAAAAGAGACCATAGTAAAGATCAGATAACTAGAATATTTGGGGCATGTTTGTACTTTGATGATATTCCGATCACATAAAGGCCAATGAAGACAGAAGAAAGATGATATTGTTTGACTCATGCCTTTGATTTAAAGAAAAAAAAATGAAGTATTATACATAATTACTTTATTCACTTAAAAACCAGTCTGGTGTAAGGATTAGGAGCAAAGTCTTTCTAACTAAATCTGGTTCATAGCCTGTTCTGATGCTAATTATATGATTTTATTAAGCAAATGAATTTATCTCTTTTTTATATGTAAAACAATGTAAGATTATAAGAACTAAATGAATCACGATGTACCATATCGTTAGAGTGCACATATTATTTACTCTTCTTTTTTTCCTCATTCTTTTGATCTTATTTTACTCTAAAATATGCATACATACTCTCCACCCATATACCAAAAATTCCTAATTCTGAATATAAATGGTAGCTTAGTTCTAGAACCTGTTAAAGGATTCACAATATAAAAGCACAGTTGTTTTCAGATCACGAGAATATAACATTAACGATGCTCAGTTTGCCTTACAACTAGGTGATTGCTGCTAGCATCCACAGATGAGGGATTTCATCGTTTGTTTTTCTGGGACTGTGTTACTTCACTTAACATGATAGCTTCTAGTTCCATCCATTTACCTGCAAAGTTCATGAGTCATCTTTCTGTACCACTGCATAAAACTCCTTTGTGTAGTCAGTTGAGGGGCACTTGGGTTGGTTCCAGCTCTTTGCTATTGTGAAGAGGACTGCAATAAACATGGCTGTGCATGTATCTCTTCGGTAAGATGAGTCTTCTGGATACATACCCAGGAGTGGTATGGCTGGGTCAGGTGGTAGGTTCATTTTGAGTCTTTTAAGGGTTCTCCACACTGCTTTCCAAAGTGGTTCTATGACTTTACATTCCCACCAGCAGGGGATGAGCGTTCCCCTTTCCCCACAACTTCTCCAGCACTTGGTATCATTTGATCTTAGCCTGTCTATTCACTCTTCTTATTTATGTACTTTTTGTTCTTATTTGTTTATTTTTATTTTCTCTGCTGATTCTTTATTGGTTAGTTATGAAGAACTGGCAGGCATATAAAGCAGTGCAATACTTCTTACACTGATGTTTTTATCTACCTGCTTCTATGTTTATCTTTCAAAAACCAATTTACCTTTCTTGCCTTGCTGACACCTGCTTGTTTCATGTTTTCCTTGCTGCGGGATCAAACCCAAAGAGGGAGCTTCTGTGTGCTAGGCAAGCACTCTACAAGTGAGCTAGGAAACCCTACCTCCCCTTACTCTAGCTTAGGCCAGCCTTGAACTTGCCTGCCTCTGCCTCAGAAGTAGCTGAGACCAAAAGACCTATACCCTGCTTAATTTGCAAACCTGTTCAGGCTCCCACTCCCATTCTGGCTACTAAGGCAAAGACATCTTCTTCCTTTTGCCAGCATCCTCTATTCCCTTTTATGAATATACAGATCAGATTATTTTATGGTTTTCTTTACTGCTTCTTTTGAATGTAGTAGCTTTTTGAGGTCCTATGCCAGGACTTAGTGTGTGTGTGTGTGTGTGTGTGTGTGTGTGTTTATATCTTTGTCTAATACAAGACAGTAATTAACTCACCCTTTAGTGTATGCATGGAGTAAAAAAGCTTTCCTGTTATGTATTCTGTTTGATCCTGATATATTTAAATGATATCCATTTGTCTGTGTTTCTGTCAACTTTGATTTGCAGATTGTTCTTCTTGGAATTATCCTGCTTCCTATTCGTGCTTTATTGGTTGCATTAATTTTATTACTGGCATGGCCATTTGCTGCAATTTCAACAGCATGCTGCCCTGAAAAGCTCACCCACCCAATAACTGATTGGAAGAGGTAAGAAATAATTATGTCCAAATATTACACAGATTAAGATTTTAAATGGTTTGCTTATAGTTTAGTCAGCGATCAGTAGTTTTAGATCACTGCTACCCAGTTTTAGTAGTTTGTTTGGTTTGGGAGTGAAAATGGCCTTGATTTGTGTTAGAAATTACTGCATATATTTAGATCTAGTTGTAATTTCCTAATGTTAAAACGTTTTATTTTCTGAATTGTTGCAAAAAATAAATATCTTTGGTTCTGGTAGTCCCTGTGTTATGGTTGAATATGAAATGTTTCCCATAGCCTCAAGTATTGGATGCTTGGTTGGCAGCTGATGGGCTTTTGAGAGGTAGGTGGATCATGAAGACTGTGACCTGCTCAAAGGATTAATCTCTTGATGGATTCATAATATAACAGCATTATTGGAAGGTGGTAAAAATCACGAGGGGCCTAGCCTAGTTGGGGTCATCAGGTCACTAGGAGTGTGTTGTGTGTGTGTGTGTGTGTGTCTGTGTGTCTGTGTGTCCGTGTGTAGGTGTACCTTACCCTGACTCCTTCCTGTATTTACCTTTCTCTGCTTCCGGTGCACCGTGAGGTGAGTAGGCTCTGTCATATGTTCTCATTTCTTTTGTCTCCACCTCACTCCATCCCAGAACAGAACTGATCATAATGGGCTGAAACCTCTGACACTGTGAGCTAAAATAAACCTTCCTTTTAAGTTGCTTCTATCGAGGATTGTGACACACTAATACAGAGTCTGACTAAACACACTTGACTTTTATTCCTGGAACCACTGTAGCTGTAAAATAATCAGCTTTCTTTTACTTTTCTTCAATTTTGATATTTGCTTTGAACACTCTGAGGTAACGATGTACTTTCTGCAGTACTTAAATCAATTGTATTATTATTCTTTCCATTATTTTCTTGGTTTATTCCTCAAATTGTCTTACCACTCTGTCTTCCAACATTTTCTAAATGTTATAGCACGCAGGTCGGCATGGCTGAGTGTCACCCAGGGCCAGTGCCCTATCAAAAAAGCCAAGACTGACAAGATCACTGGAGCAGAGACAAGAAGAATGTCCCAAAGCAATAGAACTGGAAAGAGAAACTTCATTGACATGACGCTCAATGTTCCTGAGCTAAAACTCCAATGGGGAAGGCTTGGATTAAAGACACGGGCCTTTCTCCCAGGCACAAAAATAGCCAGTGGACTCAGTCACTGCCATGGTGGAGAAAGCAATCATGTCATTCTACTGATCTGAAGCAGAGTTAAGTCAGTCAAAACAAGCAATCCTGTTAGTCCACATACTAAGGGAAGAAGAGGGTAGAGTCAATTACCCAGGGAATTTATGTTGGGGAAAAAAAAAAAAAAAAAAAAACAACTTTTGTTCTATGAAGGATATTTGGCATGTTCGAGTATTTTTTTTAACTTTTTAATTTTTTTTTTATTTTTAATTATTTAAAATAGTGAATTTTTTTTTATTCAAATTTAGACTCATTCTCACTTCCATGCCCCCCCGCCCCCCCCGCCAGAGCTCATGGATTCTGTCATACATGAGTCCTATCTTGCATCTTTTCTCAGTCTTTTATAACCTTTTCAGTGCACAGGTTTACTGTTTTGGTCAGTTCTTTGAAATGGTTTTTCTGTCTCTTTTGTTGTTCCCTTTGATTTTATATTATTCCAAAATATGCATATATATACTCCACACATAAATCAAAATTACAAAATCTGAAAATAAACTATAGGCTAATTCCAAAGCACATTTAGAGATTCACATTTTAACAGTAAAGTTGCATACAGGTAAAAAGAAGTATAAATTTACATTCTCTTCTTTTAGAATATGAATATTAATATTCCTATATGATACAGCATTATGGATGGTTGTAGCATGTATCAATAAAGAGAAATATTATTTTATAAAATATTTTTAACTGTTAAATATTCTTTCTTTTTTTTTTTTTTACCAAAAGATACCATGTTTTCCTCAAGGAAGTGCTTGAGGGTTCCTCCTTGGCAAACCTAAACAACCATCAATCCTGCCCCGGTGCTCCACACTGGGGTCCTGGTGCCCCACCCCATGGTCACCCAAATGAGGTCCAGTAAGCATGCATCCTGTCTGGATCTTCCTGCACTGGCCTCTGTACAACAAAGGAAATAATCAGGGAAGTAAAGAGAAAACCCACGGAATTGTATTTTTTTTAATTTTATTTATTTCTGTATGTGTATGAATGTTTTGTCTGCATGCAGGTGTGTGCATCCGTGTTGTGCAATGCCGCGGAGGTCAGAAGAGGGTGTTGGATTCCCCTGGAACTGGAGTTCTTCTGGAATTGGAGCCTCAGACGGTTCTCAGCCGCCACGTGGGTGCTGGTGATCGAACCCGGGTCCTCTGCAAGAGCAGTCGGCGCTCTTAACCGCTAGGCCATCTCTCCAAAATTATATTGATGGTTATTATTAAGAATTTAACTATTATTTAACTTAGCCTGGCATTTTTAAATGTTATTACTGAGGCAAATGAAACTGCTTTTCAAGGATTATTCAATTAGTATGGTACTAGAGAATAGACCTGTCAAGAATAAATAGAAACAACTAGTAGAAGTTATTAGCATTGAGCAGAATCCCATGATTGCCATCTGTACACAGTAAATGTGGATCTTGTTACTGTGCACATCATGGATTCCACATAGATGTAAACCCATAGATTTAGGACATTGTTAAAATTTCTGTAATCGTACATGGTATTTTTTGTTTGCTTGCTTGCTTTTTTCATATGCAAAGACATGTTCTTTGTAGCCAATCTCAAATGTGTTTATATCCTCCAAAATTTTTGAGAACTACTCTTCTAGAAACTTTAATAGAAGTATGCAGCTTTCTGTTCTGTTCCTACCTCTGTGAACAAAGGTCAGTATAAAAACAAGGCTTCTTGGAAGTAAAAATGAATTCAGTATTGGCAGTACCCCAGAGAAAACTCAGTCCTTGCAAATTATACTTCTGTTTTATAACTTAAGATTGTACAGCATAAAATAAGACTTAGTGGGCTGCTTTTCATAAACTATATTTCTTTCAAATTATTTCTTCAGTTTTTATAATTAGTGGCTTACAGAAATCTGGGATGTTAGAAGGAATAGCTAAAGAATACAGAAAATAAATGTATATTGGAAGATTTCACTTATACATTTATACCCTCCCATATTTGGTCTTTTTAAACAGAGTCTTCCTGTATCCCAGGTGGTCTGGAACTCACTATATAGACCAGGATGGCCTCAGTCTCACAGAGATCTGCCTCCCTCTGCCTCCTAAGTGCTGGGATTAAAGATACTACCACTAACTTCATTTTTTATTTATTTATTTATTTATTTATTTATTTATTTATTTATTTATTTTATGTGCATGAGTGCATTGCCTGCATGCATGTAAGTGCACTTGTGTCCTTCAGTGCCTGCAGAGATCAGAAGAGGATGTCAGATCCCTCTTGTGGGTCTTGGGAACAAAACCCGGCCCTCTGAAAAAGCAGACAGTGCTCTTAACCACAGAACTCTCTTCAGCCTCCGCATATATCACACACACACACACACACACACACACACACACACACACACACGGTGAAGGAATGGCTGGATAGGTTGCAACCAAAATGAATGGGTGAACAAATTTTCGGGATGGTCTCGGAGCTCACACAGCCAAGAGCACAGGATGTCCCCGAGATTCCAACAGGACCCCAGATTCCTCAGCCTGTTAAGGAAGTGACAAAATCAACGTCCTTGTGGCCCAGCACAGACAACACAGAGAGTGAGGGGGACACTTTGAGGGACCCACCTGCTGCACCTCAGCTTCCCCAAGTCAAGGTGAGTGGCCTGGCCTTAACTCTAGCCAAGGACTCTGTTTAATCTGGGACTTCGATCATGGCAGACATGCAGACTTTCAAAATCTCCCAGCAGTTCCCACCTGCAATGACTTCATCTCACCACTCATCCAAGTCGTGCATGCCTTCTAGTTCACGTCCAGAGATGTGCCTAATTGCAAGCAGTGCACATACTACTAACCTCAGAGACCTGCCAAGGAGCCATGCAAGCACTTGACGATTTACAATAAAACATGCTTTATGCAGGGCAATCACATTGTGCTAAGTCAGGACATGGGTAGGGTGCGGGGCCCATCTGTAGGAGGACAATGATTCTCTTAATGGTAATTTTTAGTTGATACTAGTCTCCAGTAGCTCTTTCACCTGTAAATATCTGAATCTCTGCTCTGAAAACCTTGGAATTTTTGGAATGAGTTCTTTTTTCTTCCTGCACTTGGACAGTGTGTCTCAGGAGTTCTGTTATTATAGTGGTGTAAGGCCTCTTGGGTTTAGAAATATGGTCAACCAGGGAGTTTCTGGCCTGGATGAGGACCTTAGCTTTCCAGTTTTGCCGGATCAGTTGCCTGGTCACAAGACCACTCAGAGGAGGAGGGTGGGTCCACTTAAGTCATGCTAAGCAGATGTGATGCTTCTGGATCAGGCCAGACATGTGACTGTNTTTATTTATTTATTTATTTAGTTATTTATTTTTATTTATTTATTTTATGTGCATGAGTGCATTGCCTGCATGCATGTAAGTGCACTTGTGCTTCAGTGCCTGCAGAGATCAGAAGAGGATGTCAGATCCTCTTGTGGGTCTTGGGAACAAAACCCGGCCCTCTGAAAAAGCAGACAGTGCTCTTAACCAAGAACATCTTTCAGCCTCCGCAATATCACAACACACACACACAATATATATAGATATATATATTATATATAATATATATAGTATATAATTGGTTTTAGAAGAGTTTACTTTTATCAATTAAGCCAGTATCTCTGTTTCCTCTCATTGAAATAATTTTGAAGTTGTGTGGTGCCATTAACCACTAACTTTTTAAAATTAATTTTGTGTTGTGCATGTGTGCGTGTGTGTGTGTGTGTGTGTGTTGTGCGTGTGTGTGTGTGCATGCACACACATGGGCATATGCAGCAGAGCATGTGTGGATGTCAGGACAACATTTGGGAACTGATTCTGGCCTTGCCCGTGTTTTGAGGCCACCGCACAGTGTACCCCATACTACTTGGCTCCCAAACCCTCCTGGGCTCCCTTTTCCCCTCCCGTCTCTCCAGAGGAGTGCTGGCATTGCAGATGTGCACCACTGCATGGAGCTTTTTATGTGGCCTCTGGAGATTAAATTCAGGTCATCAGGTTTGCACAGCTTTTATCTCTTTGTCACGTAGAAGTTACTAAGGGGTCTGAGAATGGGTATCTTGAAATGTCTTCATAAGAAGCTGCATCACTATAAATAAAAAACAAGAGGGGTGAAAATGTGCTTTGTATCCTGATATGAATATAGGGCTCACTTTTAAAGTAAAGATGGAGGCAGGCACTTAACTCTACCCTCTCAACAGTACTTTGATTTACTGTGTCTCATTTGTCCTTGTGAAATAAACACTTCATTTTTTCAGAATCATCCAAGGTGGCTAATTGTTAATAGCTTTGTCACTATATCATTACAAAAATGTTAAGAAAATTAGTTAGAAAATTCAGTCTTTAAAAAGTGTTTTTTAGATACATTGCAGGAACTGTATAGGTAGCAATGGCTTCTATAGCTGCAGACTCAACCAACTGTGGATCAGATATGCTTAGAAAAATGATTGCATCTCTATTGAACATATATATGCCTTTCATGTATTAATATTCCTAAATGATAGTATAACACCACATGCATATAACTATATATATATATATATATATATATATATAATTTACATTGTATCAGGTATTATAAATATTCCAGAGATGTTTTAAATTCTATAGGACAATGTATATAGCTTATATGCAACTGTTAAATCATAAAAAAGACATCAAAGATGTTGTTTGTCAGAGTTTGGAGTCTATGGGCTGGAGAGATGGCCTAGCAGTTAAGAGCGCTGACCGCTCTTGCAGAGGACCCAGGTTTGATCCCCAGCACCCACATAGTGGCTGAAAACCGTCTTTAACTCCAGTTCCTGGGGAATCCAACGCCCTCTTCTGACCTCCGCGGCATTGCACGACACGAGTGCACAAACCTACATGCAGACAGTACATTCATACACATATGAAAATAAATAAAAATTTTAAAAAAATGCTGAGAGATGACTACACACAAACACACACAAAATTACTTTACATGAAAAACTGAAAAGGTGTATTTTGTGTTCGTTTTTCCTGGAGCAATGTTCACCTAGATCTGCTCATCTGGAGAAGGTACCATTGACAGACCAAAGAAATGCTTCCACCAAGTCCAGTTTAGTTGGAGTTAGTTATAAGAGCATGGCTGAGAATTATGTGCAGGAGCACAGACAATTTAAGAACAGCTACATCACCAAAGAAAAGATGTGTCCCCCCCACTTCCACTCCAGCAATTGATAATTGCCTTTATATTGGGAGGGGGACAAGGAAGGAGGGTAGGGAGAGTCTGTGAGCCACTAGAGAGCCGGAGTCTTTCATACACTTTTTCCTCTGGTTCCTCATGAGTCTTTCCTGCTCTCCAAAGGGAATGTTAGTGGGCCCAATGTTGTGAGGGTCTTGTGGGGATAATCACAGCTGTTCTGATTTCATCTTTGCCTCCATCTTTACCATGCCTAAATGTCCCGTAACATAATGAGATATTCATTCCATGCTTAGGAATCTGAATATCTATGAGAATAATTTTGCTTCTCTATTTGTTTGAGCATAGTGGATAACAGACTGGATCATTCTAGTATTACGTGTCCAGGATAGTTCTTGCAGAGTTTGATGATCTTTTCATTATTTATTGTGTGTATGAATTACATGTGCCACCATATTTGCGCAGGTCAGAGCACAACTTGTGTGAGTTGATTCTTTCCTTCTACCATGTGGGTCCTGGGAATAAAACTTAGGTCATCAGGCTTCATGGCAAGTATAATTACGCACTGAGCCATCTTGCCAGTTCAGATACTTAATCTTTAATGGTGGGAGAGCCTTTTGTTTTCTGTTTGTTTTAGGGATTTTGTGAGACATGGTCTTACTGTAACCCCAGCTGATCTGGAACTCACTATGTAGACCAGGCTGGCCTTGATCTCAGAGATACACCTATCTTTGCCTTCCAAGTGCTGGGATTAAAGATGTGTGCCATCACACCCAGCTTTACATTTTTTTAAATGAGGATTAAAAGGATGAGGAAATGGCTCACTGGAAAAAGTTCCTGCTACCAAGCCTGACAGCCCCAGTCTGATCCCCTGGGACCCACATGGTGAACAGAGAGAACTGACTCCCACAAGTTGCCCGCCTCCACAAGCACACTATGGTGCACATATTGACACACACACATACATTCATACGTATATGAATGCAGACAATTTTTGAAATGGAAATAATAGTGAATAATACCTACTTCATAAAATAGAGGATTAAAAAATTAATATATGTAAGGCATTTAAAACCAGAGCCTGCCATTTGGCAGAAGGAGAGCCCTATTCTAGCTGTGTATTCTCCTTGGCTCCTATTAAAAATATTTTATTTATTATTTTTATTGTGTGTGTACAAGTGTATTTCCTGCATGTATGTAAGTGCACCTGTGTCATGCAGTGCCCACAGAGGTCAGAAGAGGGTGTTGGATTCCCTGGAACTGGAGTTATGGATGGTTGTTAGCTGCCATGTAGGTGTTGGGATTTGAACCCAGGTCCTCTGTAAGAGCAGCTAGTGCTCTAAACCACTGAGCCATCTCTCCACCCCAGTAGCTTGTATTTTAAGCTGAAATTCTCTGACATGTTTTGGTTTCATTACTGTATTTTAGAGTAAAGCTATGCTGCTAATTTTAATTAGGAAAGTTAAATACACTTCTTTTTCTTTTCTAATTTTTCCAAAGGAAAATTTCTCAGCCAGCTTTGAAGTTCCTGGGTCGTGCCATGTTCTTCTCAATGGGATTTATGGTTACTGTGAAAGGAAAGATTGCGAGTCCTTTGGAAGCACCAATTTTTGTTGTGGCCCCTCACTCAACCTTCTTCGATGGGATTGCCTGTGTTGTGGCCGGGTTGCCTTCTCTGGTTTCTCGAAATGAGAATGCACAGGCCCCTTTAGTTGGCAGTAAGTACTTGTAAGGTAACAGGTAAGATATTATCATGCTCAGGCTTTAACTTGAAAGAATCATGCATACATTTTTAAATACACACATTTCCTTTCAGTCTTGGGAATTGAACCCATATGCTAGCTAGATAAGTGGTCTCTCACTGAACTATATCCCTGACTAACTGAAAATAAAACTTTAAAATATTTTATTTTATTTAAATAAGCTACTCTATGTAAAAATTGAGTCTGAAAAAAAAATTAGACATTTCTCTGTATCTGTAGACTCATCAGTCTTTTAGGAAACTGCTCTTCATCACTGTATATTATATCGCTGTGTTCTTATATGCCTTCAGGAAAGCCTGATTTCATGCTGAACATGCCTGATTTTATTGTGAAGAGAGTATTTAACCAAAGAATATGCAAGACAGGTTACATGCTACATCATGAACTTCTCAGTATATTAGACTGATAAATGTACTAAGTCTTTTCTCCTAGCTCTGTTTTCTAAATTATTGTTCCCTGTATTTCCCTGAGGGACATTTGTGTACGTTTTGAAAATTATGATGTGGAACAATAAGTGCTTCCTGCCATAAAAAATAATGAAGCGAGTGAATCGTTTTCCTGCCAGATGCTTCAGTCTCTCCCTAAGGAATCAGTCTCCAAGTAACTGTTCCTGCTTGTCCCAAGGTTATTGCCAACATCAAGTGACAAGACAGTGGGTGTGAAAGTCGCCCGGATGTTGTTCTGGAGAAATAATAGTAGTTCTTGCAACACTGTCATTCAGCGAAGACACTCCTTTTTCTTCAGGGTGCTTTCTCCCGAACATTTGTGTAGTAAAACAATTGGAGGCTTTTTGCATGCATTAGGAAGCCTTCTATTGAGATATTGGTGCTTAAAATGAGTCCTAGTTGCCCTGTGAATTCACAAAGTTAGTGTTCAAGATATTCCTAAAATCAAACAAAATAATCTTCAAGTTTATTCCAAATGTTTAATGTCAAACAAGGAAGAAAGGAAGAAAATTACATTTTCTTTCTTTTGTTTATTTGTTTTTCTTTTCCTATTCTTTCCACTGACTCCTGTAAAATCAGTGGAATGATACCCATCTCTGCTGTTTGGAATTAGAATCTAGCTAGCAAACTTTGAATTTGACTTTAAGAAATCTTTTCCTAGGTTTGCTAGTTTTTTCTTTTTTTTTTTTTTCTTTTTTTTTTTTTTAAACTTTGACCTGCATTTATTTGCTCCACTTATTCCCAAGCCATCAATGTTTGTTCCTTCAGTTTCTTCTGGGATGTCTTTTTCTTTTGTTCAACCTCCTCTCTAAGCTTAGGAACAATCTGTTCCTTTTCAGTGAGGATCCTTTCAATGTGGCAGGGAGTGAGAGCTGGTGTATGTGTTAATTCAGCCCTGAGCTCTTTATGTACGAGTTAATCCGACCGTGAGCTCTGTAAGTTTTGCTGTGTGTCTTGGGTGACTTGTTCACCTGAATATGCTCAATGATTAGAGAATCTGCATCTAAATCCTTACGGTCAGCATCACTCTCTGCCTTTTTAAGCATGCCCAGCAAAAATTCAGCACTCTTTTTGGGCCACTGACCCCATGCCCACCCCTGCCGTTTGGCCTGGGCACATCTAACCAACTCCACCATCGTACTGCAGGAATGGCACACACTGCTTCTTTAAAGTGACCATCGTGCCGCAGGAATGGCACACACTGCTTCTTTAAAGTGACATCTTTCAGATACTTGGTGGCTTTTTGGATATGCATACCCTTGATGGCCTGAGCAGTTCCATGGTATTCTTAAAGTGAACATGAAGATTTGCATGATTTTGTAGGGATTTCTGGGTCAAAAGGGTAGTGAACCATTTCCACAGATCACCTCAGGCCACTTACATGAAGAGGTGATTTGATAGTATTTTCATTTTCTATAAAAATTTGTTTTGCAATTCATCCAATGTTACTATTGCCACGGTGGCTATAGCCAAAAGATGACCTGGTTATGACTTTTTCTTTGTTTTAAAGGATTCTTACGATCTGTGCAACCAGTTTTGGTGTCTCGTGTAGATCCAGATTCCAGAAAAAACACAATAAATGAAATAAGGAAACGAGCAACATCAGGAGGGGAATGGCCCCAGGTAAAGCACAGTGGTCATTGCCATATATTGAGAATCACTGTGTGCCTGTGGAGTTACTCACTTGGATCCACAGAGAGCAAGATAACCTATGGCATACATCTTTGGCATAATTCATACAGAATTAATAAAAATAGTCAATATGAAGCCCCTGTCCTAGCATGTAATATTTTTTTTATCAAATACCTTTAATTGATTTTACTTTGTGCCATAAAAATTATTCTTTCACTCTGACTTTAATTCCCATAAAATATGATGGATGTTTCATATAATTTAACTCACTTGACTTGACTCAAAAGCATGATGAGTTTACTGAATCTTTTCTGAAATATGTTTAAATACAGCTTTCAATTTAAAAGGCATATCAAAATAACCCCTCTTCTGGAATGCCTACATAAACTAGAGGTAACTGATGTGAAATATCCCTCTATCTTTCTCCAGATGAAAGCACATGATCTCTAGCAGACTAGTAGTATACAGTGATTTGGTCACCTGTTTTAACATGTTAAAGTATGTTCACCTAGGATGTTCTGTAATACAAGGCATACCAGGAATGGTTTCAAAGCAATTGAGATAGCATTTGGAATAAAGATTATATTTTTCTCTTTGGATCCAAGAAATATGTCTAGGATTAATGGGTGAGAGATTTTAAAAAAAGGTAAATTTCTGTACATTTTTCTAATTTTGGAGAACTTTCTCTCTGTCCAGAGGTGAATGGTGTGATTTGGAACTCTTTTCAGGCATTGACTGAATAGCCATTTGGTAAGGAGAGAATGTATTGTAGAAATAGCTCAAACGTTAGAGTTGCTACGTTACTTTTACTGCTTCTTCCATCCCTGAAATTTTACAATTCACTTGGATTTAGCCCAAATAAAGCTATTTGCTATTCTCAGGAATCCCATTTTATAAATTGGAGGATGGAATTACACCCACTCATTAATTTTTATTCTGCAAATAACCTGTAAGGATAGAAGTTTGATCCAATGTTTTCCCTCTCTAATTATTATAAAATGTGTATTGCTAAATGCTCTGAGTATAGGGTTTATTTTATGTACTTAGCAACTACCTTTTGACTACATTTTAAAAGCTTCATAAAACCAACCTTCTGTCTTAGTGGAGAAAGTAACAGTACAGTATGTCTTTCACAAAGGAAAATAAAATAGCATACTAACAGCTGAAATGCTTCCTGGGAAATTAAAAAGAAAAAAGCTATATAGTTCTAGTCCACAGGTTAACAGATTCACCTAAGCATATATCACATTGCAAGCATTTCCTCTTTTGTTCTCAAGGCATCTCTAAAATATATATTGGAAGTAAATATCATTTAATGAGAAAACTATAACAAAGAAATTGTTTTGATTAAGAATATTAACCTTGCGGGCTGGAGAAATGGCCTAGCGGTTAAGAGCACAAACTGCTCTTGCAGAGGACCCGGGTTCAATCCCCAGCACCCACATGGCGGCTGAAAACCGTCTTTAACTCCAGTTCCAGGGGAATCCGACACCCTCTTCTGACCTCCGAGGCATTGCATGACATTGGTGCACAAACTACATGCAGACAGTACATTCATACACATACAAAAATAAATAAAATTAAAAAAAAAAAGAATATTAACCTTGCTTTATGACTTTTATTTTTAGATTTATTCAGATTGTTTTAAAAACAAATTTGAAAACCCAGGAACAAACATAGCATATTTTGTAAATTAAGAATATTATTTATTCAAAGTTTTAATCTATTTTCAAATTTTAATGGCCAAATTACACTTAGAGGAAAATGGAATAATCTGATTCCAGCTTTCATTAGAGTCAAGTCTTAGCCTCTTTTTTCATTTTAATTTTTAAGCATTGGCAGTATTGGTGAAGTCATAGGAAAATAAAGAGGTAATCTATTAATTAGACTGAAATATTAAATTTATTCCTTTTCTCCCAAGATACTAGTTTTCCCAGAAGGTACTTGTACTAATCGGTCCTGTTTGATTACTTTTAAACCAGGTGAGATAAATTAAATTATGTATTGTAACAATATAGTATGAACAATTTCTCAGTTGATTAAATTGCTATACACAGTATAACTCATTTGCTCTGAATAATATTTCTTCTCTTCTAATAAAAGGTTTCTAGTGTTGTGAGTCCACAGAACTTACTCCTTAGCTTTCTTTGTTGGTATAACATTTACTTTTTAGTGTCCTTTGTGTTTGTGTACGTGTGTCTTTGTGTGTGTGTGTGTGTGTGTGTGTGTATGTGTGTGTTTGTGTGTGCACAAAAGCTACTGACATTCTTCATTTTCTTCCAAGGAACCTCCTAGATACCTGGGGTCTCACATCATGAAGTACAAAACCTACCTTATTATCATTTATGTAATGACATATTTTCCATTCTTTTTCATGTCCAGGAAGAGGGCCCTGAATGCAGCTTGTAACACTTTTTTTAAATTTTATTTATTTCTGTATGTATATGAATGTACTGTCTGCATGTAGGTTTGTGCACCTGTGTCGTGCAATGCCGCGGAGGTCAGAAGAGGGTCTCGGATTCCCCTGGAACTGGAGTTCTCCTGGAATTGGAGTTACAGATGGTTCTTAGCCGCCATGTGGGTGCTGAGGATCGAACCCGGGTCCTCTGCAAGAGCAGTTGGTGCTCTTAACCACTAGGCTATCTCTCCAGCCCGCAGCTTGTAACACTTTAGCATTACACTTGTACACTTGTATTGGCTGCTAGATTGCTCAGTACCAAAGTTATGATGCATTTTTAGGTAGTGTGGTGGCTTTGTTTCAAGCATTTTAGTTCTTATTTTATTACAATAAATATAAAAAAGAGTTATATATATATATCAAAGAATGGTTTTATAATAATTTTCAAAAATTTAAAATAGGAAGACAGTAATGGTACAATATTTAATATTTCGCTTAACCCTTGCTTTTGATAACTCCTCATTTTGGTAAATACTTTAGCATAGTTTCTGTTGTCTACTCTTAGGAGTATATTTATATCATTATATTATATCAGTATATTTATATCATTCATAAATATCTTTTTATCTTATAAACCTATTGTTCATATAACAACCATGTTATAATTTTCACTGTGGTTCTAGGAGCCTTCATTCCAGGAGTTCCAGTGCAGCCCATCCTCCTCAGATACCCAAACCAGTTGGTAAGGAAGCATTTCAGTATTCTAAACACCACCTTTTCAAGGAGCCCTTTTAATATTTGAATAAAGTATGAAGGGATAAATGACAGGAGCAGTTGCATAGATTAATGCTACTTGCAATGTGTTTTTAAAATTTTTGTGGCACACATATTTGGGGTACTAGTACTAAATGCTGTTCCTTATGATTATGCTTCAGAAAGACATTTCCAAGCTTCTACTCTGTGATGGAGAGATGAAGCCCTAGATTTAGGATCTGATTATACTGGACAGTAGAAATTTATGATTTTTAAAAAATATTTTATTGTCTTAAGTGTATTGCCTGCCTGTTCGTATGTGCACCCATGTCATGAGATACCCATGGAATTCAGAAGAGCATATTGGATTCCCCTGCCATGTTGGTGCTAGGAATCGAAGCCAGGTTCTCTGCAAGAAGAGCAACCAGTGGTCTTAACCACTGGACCATCTTCCCTGCCCTGAAATTTATGACTAAAAAATCATGAAACCTACAAGAAACTCTTCCAGCTTCAGAGAGCACTAGTGGTACAGAAGGATGAAAATAGCAGGATAAATCTGATATCTTATTTGAAGGCCAATGTTGACTCAGGAAATAGTCTTTTCTGTACCAGGTGGTCACACTGATATTTTCTATATTTCAGTCATACTTGCCATTTTTCCAGAGATTGGTGTTGACTCTGAAAGGTTTTTACTAGAGAACTGTAAAAAAGGCAGGATGTCATTGTTATTTATACTATTTAAGATGAAAAGTTCTTGCCCAGTGTGTGGTGCACACCTTTAATCCCAGCACTTGGGAGGCACAGCCATGTGGCTCTCTATGAGTTCAAGGCCACCACCAATGTGGTCTACGTATTTCCAGCCAGCTGAGAGTACAGGGAGACCAGGGAGACCCTGTCTCAAAAAGACAAAACAAAACAAAACAAAACAAAAACGATGAAGAGTTCTTGATCAACTCAACTTTCTATTCAAGCACTGGGTTCTCAACTTAAAAATCTACTGTTAAAAAAGAAATTAGAACCTACCAACTTCTACTCATGGCTTGTTCTATAACTTAAATTTATCATAGATGAAGATGCTTTCCCTATGTAGTACTTTATTTATTCTTTTCTCCCAAATAATCATTTCTGAGAACCCACATGTTCTGTTAGATTTTTATATATGCAGATTAGTTTTCCAGATAAGCTTGTATTGGGAGAAAAATAGCTGAACATGTAGAATAATATTTTTTTAAAATTCAGAACAAGTTTTTCCGTAAAAAGCTAGAGATGTAAGAAGATGATCTTTGCTGTAAATATATAAAATTTGTGTAGTTAAGGAGGGCACATCGTTTCATTTTACCTTAACAATTATGTGCTTATTTTCATTTTTAATATGTTACTTTTTGTTTCAGGAAAAATAATTTAAAAAAAAAAAAAAAAAAAAAAAAAAAATTTTACTTTATTTTTTCTTTCTAGACTAATGTTTTGTCGTTTTGATTTTTTTTTTTTTTTTTTGGAAAACGGGTTTCATAGAACCCAGGCTGGCTTGAACTCGTGCGCAAAAATGACCTTGATTCCTGATCTTCTTGTCTCCAGTTCTCAATTGCTGAGATTATAGGCATCTGTTCCAGTCTAGACTAACAGTTTGAATCCTTTTATTATTTATAGGATACTGTGACTTGGACATGGCAAGGATATACATTGTAAGTCACTTATATAATTTAATAATTTGTATAAACTTTATTTTAATGAAGAGAAAGAAACATAATTGATTCCTTCTTTAAAACAAAACCTTGTTTTTATAAAAATAAAAGTTTCTGATTAGTCTTAAATATTATAATCAATATCTCTGTAGGGAGCATCACATTAATGCCAGTAAGGTTAAAGTCCACTGACGCTATTTAGAGAATACTAGTCATCTTTTAAGTTCAAATAGGTTTTCAAGTTTTTGTCTACCAGTAGGTAAGGAACATTCCAGAGACTTAGCTTACATCATACAAAGCTTAGCATTTTCCACTATAGGTTTAATATCAACTGGTTTCTCTGTCTGTGCTTTATGACGCTGGTTTAAGCAGTTCATATTAATTTAGCTTCATGACCTAAAATAGTTGTGATATATCTGCCATGTGTTAAGAAAATGGCAAATCAGAATTTCAGTTCCAGTCTTAGATTTTGAAAGCATAAGAATCAGCAGTTTCTAAAACCTCTTAGGAGCGGTGAGGAATAGTTTTCACCACTAAAGGAGCTGAAGTGAAGCAGGCCTTTTAAAAAGAACAGGGTGTGTAGAAATCTCTTTCTTTCAAGCTATTTTGTTTGGCTCCCACTAGAAAAGCTGGAGCCTGCTTAAATTTTGGTAAGAACCATTTGAAAACTTGGACTTGAGAATTTTTACCAGGGGCTTGCCCAGCTTCGATACTTAGAACAGACTTCAAATAACATTGCTGATGGATAGGCAGCAACCATTTAGAAATATTTAAAAGGAAATCATCAGGGCTGGAGAGATGGCCTAGCGGTTAAGAGCGCCGACTGCTCTTGCAGAGGACCCGGGTTCGATCCCCAGCACCCACATGGTGGCTAAGAACCGTCTGTAACTCCAATTCCAGGAGAACTCCAGTTCCAGGGGAATCCGAGACCCTCTTCTGACCTCCACGGCATTGCACGACACGGGTGCACAGACCTGCATGCAGACAATACATTCATACACATGCAAAAAAAATAAATAAATAAATAAAAATAAAAAAAAAAGGAAATCATCATTTGTTTTCAAGCACACTGTGGACTTCCTTAAATACCATTTACACAATCTCACTGACTTCTGAAAGCCATGGGGAAAACCAGTACATAACTTCTTTTTTTGTGCACATAAATTTCTATGAAATAATAAATTTGTATCAGCATAGATAACCTAGGGGTCAGTTGACTTAACATTTGATACATATTAAACATTTATGTTCCTATTGTGCTTCAGTCTCTGATAGTTAAGTTAAGAATATGTAGATAGTATATTATTATTTATTCATTAGGCTAGAATACATGTTTCTTGCCACTTCTAATTTGGAGTTCCTAGTTTTAACTTTTACACAAGAAAATAAAGCTAGGAAGAACAAGTAGTATGAGAGCATTTGAAAGGCAGAAGTACCTAAAGTGTGGATGGGTTCATTGTTTGCACCTGCTGGTATGTATCATTCTTCAAGCCTTTCTTGGTTAGCTGCTCTCTGGAGATAGTGACATTCAGTTCACTATCAGATCAATATAACTTTGTTGTTAAGCACTAGTTCAGGCAGTCATGAAGGTCAAATAGAAGAAATCTTTCTGGAAGGGGATTGGGTAAAGAAAATAGAGTGGCTTGGTTAATATATATTCTTCTAGCCTGGGAAATGTGTGATAAAGGGAAAAAGAACATTGGAGGGTGAATTTAGGAAAGAAAGAGGATAAAAATAAGAGTTAAAGATTTCTTAAGATATAAACAAACACAAGTTCCTTAAAAAGCCCAAGTTGGTTTTGTGCAAATGCTTCACAGCACTTACTGATGGAGACTCCCTTTTCTACCCTTGTCTTCTGACTTACTTAACGTTGTGGTTAGCCCTGGATCTATTAGTTTAAAATCAATATTCTCAGTTGCTCCTGCTCCAAGTGTGTAGATTCTAGGAAGGAGATTCTACATCAGAGCAGATTTTCTATGGGTGATGAGACCTTGGGGATGAGCTCAGAGAAGGGTCAGAGCCATAGAAGACGGCTTTCTGAAAAATATTTGGTTTGCAGTGTGGACAAGACAGATGTAGTGAGCTATTATGGGAAGTTTCATTTTTAGAGCATTCATGCCTTTTCACACTTAAAAATATTTTTATTAATGCTAAGAATTTCTTGAGAGTATCCACCGCTTTCCCCTCTCCTCCCAGATCCACACACCTGCCTCTTTAGGTGCCCAACTTCATGTCCATGTTTTTCTTTTGTAAACCCATCCAGTTCAGTTTGCATTTCCCAATACTCTTGGATGTGCGGCCATCCCCTGGAGCATGGTCCGCCTAGTGGGGGTCACACACCATAAAGAAAACTGCCTCTCCCTCTCCCAGCAGCTGGCAGTTGTCAATAGTTCTGCTGGGGCCTGGGCTTCTTGCCCGCTCTCCTCCCCCAGTGCTGGAATTTTGCCTGACTTAGGAATATACAGGCATTTTGCATGCTGTCACAAATGCTGTAGGTTCATACGTGAAAATGCCTGTTGTATCCAGAAAACTCTCTTTCACTATAGTCATCCATACTCGGGATCTTACAATCTTTCTAACTCCTCTTCCACAATGGTCCCTCAGCCCTTGGTGGGAGGGGTGTGATATAAATGTCCCATTTAGGGCTGCTTCACAGTCTCTTATTCTCTGCCCATTGCCCGATTATGGGTCTCTGTTAATCATCATCTACTACAAAAAGAAACTTCACTAAGGGTTGAGACCTGCTTTTCTGAACAGAATATGTAACTTTTCAAATACTTGAAATCCAAGGCTCTATGTGAATAATTGAAGAACAGCTTGCTTGATTCTGGATGAAGCAGACTGACTTGGCTTAGAGTCTATACATAGTAAAAGATTGTTCCTCTTTCAGATGAAAGGTGTGAAGTTATCCCATTAACAGTTTACAATTAAGTACAGAGAATCTAAATTTACTTTCCAAATTCTTTCTTTTTATATAACTTCGACTAAATATGTTTTTCCACAGCTTCCTTCATGTGTCTAATATATTATGTTTATTTTCCCCTCTCCACATTCTTTCATCTCTCTTCCACCCCTGGTCAACCCAGCCTTCTTCCAAGTCCTTTCCTGCATCCCTGTCTTTTTGTTTTGTGAGTCACTGATATTATTAGCCAGGGCTGTTTGTATGACCATGGATTTAGAACTATCCACCAGAGCCTGGTAGGCTTCCAGAGCACATACAACTAAAGATATTGAATGTCCTCCCCTCCCTTGGAATCTACCAATAACTATTATTACTTGTTGAAATTCCTAACTTAAGTCCTTTCAGAGAATTTTTACAGATATATCATTATTTAATTTCTTAATAGAAAAAAGACTGACTAGTTGTTTTCTTAGACATATGGTCTAATCCACTCTGCCTGATTTCTGGGTCAACTGTCTAAAGAGGCTAAACTGAAAATCCTACAGAAATCTTATCCAGAGTCTAAATACATACTGGAAAGCTTCAAGTCAGGGCGTCTGTTTCAAAAACTGTGTTTTGTGGGCCAGCTAACCACTTTAATGAAACCCTTTGTCTAGATTTACAATAAAATTAGAAAGCTTTCAGAACATTTCCCCACAGCTCAGACCTTTAGTACCAAGACAATTTTAATAAAGTTTCTCATTTTAAGGAAAAGCTCACTGATTTTTTTTTTTTTTTTAATGAACAGAGGAGTTTAGAAATCCAGTGCTCTACTTAGGAGCTTTCCTATAAACATACCTATGTACCTTAAAATAGACTTTGGATAATTTCTAAGAGTCTTGGACCTGTTAAGGAAACTACAGATTGGCATTTAGTCTACTGTGCTGTGGCTTCGACCTTACAAAGTCAATGCCATAATAGCAGTCGGTGATTTAGTTTTTGAATACCATGGAGAGTTGTCTAACTCACAAGAGTGTTAGAGCTGAAACATTTATAAATCAAAATATATGTGAAGTGTGATGTGGGGTGTGTGTAAAGAGAAGGTTGAGTGATGTTAGGTGAAACAAGTTGTCCTGTAAGAACAGCCTTCTCTTTTCTTTTTGCAGCATCCAGCTGTGCATGCTTACTTTCTGTCAGCTCTTCACAAAGGTGGAAATTGAAGTAAGTCATTCAGATGTAACCTTGGAACTTAAGATGCAACCTTTTCTTTGAGTTTGAATCTCTAGCTTAGAAAGACAGATGTACAGGTGTACTATACTTAAGCCTGGTGTTTTATAAATGATGTTTTAAAATCCATGCTGTCAGATTTAACACTTGGAATCATGTTGAGCAGCACATCTAACTTCTGGGAATTTCCAGTGTGTTAATTACCCTGCCAGGCCAGATCTGCATCCTATCTGCACCTCTTTACTCTTTTTAATCCTTACCCATGCCAAGTGGCATTTTTACACCTGACAAAAGGAGCAGTTGGAGCCAGGCATGGTGGGACACACCTTTAATCTCAGTACCTGGGAGGCAAAGGGAGGAGAATCTCTTGATGCCAGCCTGGTCTACATAGTGAGTTCCAGGCCAGCTGGAAGTATAGGAGACCCTGTCTCAAAAAGACCCTCCCTGAAAAAAAGGGAGCAGATAGCAGAGCCAACCTCCTTGAAGAACTGGTTCTGTAAAAACTGAGAGGTAATACTTGAGATGGGCAGGAGACACCATGGTTAGATGGTTCATTTTTTTTTTTATTGATGCTTTGTGTATTTCATACAGCATTATCCAATTCAGTTCAGGCATATTTCCCCTTCCCTTCCTCCCATCCCACCAGAAGAAGCCACGTCTAGGAAGTGCTTCATCATTCAAAGGATAGTCTTTGAGCTGCCGTGGCGGATGGGGAATGAAGGGATAATTCAAGAATTTGAAAATTCAGACCAGATTTTTAAGACCCCAAATGTTGGTCACTGAAATGGGCAGTCACTGAAGTGTAAAACTTAGAATATTGGGTCTTAAGACTCTTTCCTGGATGTTCTGATTGTATCCATAGCTGGGTAGTGAAAATCGTAAACATATGTAATGAGAAATTCTAAATGGGGCTCATGCTTGAAGTGGCAGGACAGGAATTTAATTGAGAACACTATTTTGTAATATTAGGTAGTTTAGTTGTTCAGCCATTTGTAGGTAGTCAGTAATATCAGGTAACATATAAGAAGAAATTATACTTCAAAAGGAGTTTAAAATTAGTGAATGAATTCTTTTGAAATTTTCATATTGTCTGCCTACCTTGAAGGTAAGAAATATTTTCATTAGTTTTGTTGTACACCTATCCACTTGTAAAACCAGTTTAGTTAGTTTCTGTCAGCATGATCATAAAATATAGCAAACACTACCTCTTGGGACATAGTTGGTTGTTTCTAGGGAAAAAGACTAAAGAAGTCTAATTGGTGTCCTGAAAAGTTTAGAAAATACCAAGACAAATAGAATGAATCAGGGTTTTCTCAATGTCTCTCAGTGCATTTGAACTGTCTGATGGATAAACTCTTTATTTTCTCTGTATAGATCCTAGAACTAGTGTTCTATAGAGTACATTTCCAGAAACTTCATGATATTATTCCCAAGTGCTCTGAGCACTGTTCTTTTTTCTTTAGTAAACAATTTGCATAGTGTAGCTCTATTTTCTTTCTCTATACTTTAAACAACCTTACTATTGTCTATTATCCCTGCAAATTTGGAAGATCTCTCTGTCTCTCTCTCTCTCTCTCTCTCTCTCTCTCTCACACACACACACACACACACACACACACACACACACACACCATCATTTCCTCTAAATTGACCCTTTTCCAGCTAAAATAAGACCTAGCACTAGATGTGGAAATGTTCACAGAATGGAACTGTAATTTTGTTTAGCATATGTATCCATGATGAAGCCGCATTACAACAGGAGTGTGTAAGTTCCTCATTTTGTGCCCTGACTGCTGTTACCACATTTCCTTTTCATGTCATGACTTTCTTTCTTAAAAAAAAAAAAAAAAAAAATACAGGATTTGCATTCTCCATCTGGCAAAGGGAAGAATGTATTCTTTGTTCTGTAACTTCACAAACAAAGTGACTTTCAGCCTGTTGAAAATAGTTGAATCAATAGGGAATTCATGTATTTGAATTGTGGTGCAGAAGTAGAATTTATGAACTTTAAGTTTAGCATTCTTATTTTATTTTATTTTATTTTAACATTTTTTTATTGATGCTTTGTGCATTTCATACATCATTTTCCAATTCAGTTCAGGCATATTTCCCTTTCCCTTCCCCCCCCCCACCCCAACCGAGATCATGCATTCTGCCATAACTGTCCTGCATATTTCTCTCAGTTTTTTTTCCCATTTTTTAGCTATAAGTGATAATCCGTGAGTACAAGCATCCTTCATGTAAAACCAATTTGCAGGCTGTTGTGCCCAAACCCCCACAGCCCCACCTTCCAGCGGGGGGTGAGGGGTTGTATGTTCAATCAAGTTGATCAAATGAGTGTCCAGACTACATTGCTGTAGTTTCACCATTCACCCCAATCGCAGTCCTTACATTCTACCACGCCCCCTCTTCCGCAGATTATTCCCTGGGCTTAGAAAAGGGGCACAGGTGGATGAGAAGCAGATCAGTCCACTCTCTCTGGAGCATTCTTATTTTAATTCTATTTCTTTTCGACTTGATTCGTAACTCTCTTTCAGAAATGCATCTTCCAACTGCTTTATTTATCCTGCTTTATTTTGGGTACTGGGATTTAACCCAGGGCATCACACATCTGAGGCAAGGGTTCTACCACTAAATTATACCCCCAGCCCTTTTAATTTTATTTTAAGACAGTATTGCTAAGTTGCCTAGGTTGGCCTCAAACTTGCAATCTTCCTGCCTCAGCCTCTGAGACTAAAAGGTGTGCCACCACGCCTAGATCTAATAGCTTTATGATATTTGAATTTTCAGTTCTTCCCTATTTGAATATAACAAAAATGTGCATCCCAGCAGTCTTTCAAGTAGGAACAATGGCCATGTTCTGATGCAGACTCTAAAAACCTAGGCCTTGTCTCTGAGGCCTGAACTTTTTAACCGTAACTTCTATGGCAGAGCTTGAGCTGCCCCACATGAGGCCTGGTTATTGTCTCAGTTTATTTTGTCCCTCTAATTTCAGGTGTCTTGGTAGTTCAGAAGCAGCTCCCTCTTTTTTGTTTAAAGTTTTATTTACTCACTTTTTTAAAAATTGATGGAAATTTTGGTTATTATTATAAATATACTTTTAGAACTTCTACAACATTAAGGAAGCCTAATTCAAGACTTATTATTCAAGAATATGGTATTAGTTTTACATTTTTACAAGTGAACTTTGACTGGATTATTGTGATTATTATTAGTTTCTTTTAAAATATTTTATTTATTATTTTTATTTTATGCATATGAATGTATTGCCTGCATGCATGTAATTGCTCTTGTGCCATGCAATGCCCATGGAGGTCAGAAGAGGGCATCAACTCTAGCCCTGGAGCTAGAGTTAGAGACAGTTGTTAGCCACCATGTAGGTGCTGGGAACTGAACCTGGGTCCTCTGCAAGAGCAGCCAGTGCTCAAAACCACTGAGCCGCCTCTCCACCCTCAATTATTAGTTTCTTAAGATGGGATCTTACTCTATATTCCAGGCTAGTCTTGAGCTAGATAGCCCAGGCTGACTTTGATCTCACAGCAGCCTTCTTCCTTCAGCCTCCTGAGTGCTGGGATCGCAGGTGTGAGCCACCACACTCACCTTTGGGTGAATTATTAAAGTAACTTCCATGCTCTTAGTTTTGTGAGTTATAGGACAGTTCAGTATACTGAATGCTATAGTTTTGCAGGATGCAAGCTTCATGCCTGTTGAGTTTGTCTCTGGCATCTTTGAGCAATGATGATGTATGTATCTACAGGCGATTCTACTGAAATTACTATTTGAATGATAATGTGGTCTGTTTGGAAAGTATCTTCTGCCGGGCGTGGTGGCACACACCTTTAATCCTAGCACTCGGAAGGCAGAGGCAGGTGTGGATCTTTGTGAGTTCAAGGCCAGCCTGGCCTATAGAGCGAGTTCCAGGACAGCTGGGACTACTCAAGAAGACAAAAAAAAGAAAGTATCTTCTAGTACTCACATTTACCAATCACCTACACCTACTTCATAAATATGCCTTGGTAAGCATATAGTTTAGGGACACAGGGAATGTGATATATATATATAATAAATATAATATTATAATAAATAAAATATAATATCACAGAATATTAAAAAAGTTAAGGGCCTGGTAGTTTCATGACAGAGAATTCATGCTAAAGTAGACCATGTGGGAAGCTAGCTTATGAATGGGAACATGACCATCTAGTTCTTTTCTTCATAGACTATATATCAGTGTGCATTCAAAGCATATTGACTTAGAAGCCATCTAGTAGATTACAGATACAGAAACATTATTAATCTGTAAGGAATATAAATATGTATTGCTTTAAGAAAATTCTTTTAGAAAGCTTATAGTGATTTTAGAGTAGCTGCCATTAAGTCTCAAATACTTCATAGTGGGCAATTTGTTGTCCTCAGTAGTAAAAATGGATATTTTTTAATTTAAAAGAATATCTGTTTTGAGAAAGGACTGTTATTAATAATTAGTGTTGGTATCAACACCTGTACACACATATCAACTTTTAAGTCTTCAAAGAGCCACTTGCTTGCGGAAGGTTGAAATAGAGTAATACAGTGTGTGTAACTGGATATGATCAGAGGGACATAATGTTATGCAGGTTTTCTCATTATGGAACCATTAGAGAGTGTTTTTGTATACATGTAGATGGAAGAGCCTACCATACTGCTGGCTCTCTATGCTATATAGTAGAGCCTATTTCTCCAGAAATACCTGTTCAGTAAATATTATAGGCATTTATTATATAATAACAAATGTTTGTACATCTAGACATATGTAAACAGCCCCATTATAACCTTATGAACTCTTCATCATATATGTTGATGATATTGTTGAACAAAATGTTGTCATGCTGCATATGCCTGCATATTTACATATTTTATTTACATATCCAAATACATTTAAAATTTATAATTTTGAATTGAACACAGACCTTTTAGAAAACTCTGATCTCGCAACTACACACATATGCATACCAACTACATTACACTTGTTCTAACAAAAACAGTCTGTTCTGGAACTTAGCAAAATTCTGGCATTTGTAAAGATTCATGGAGAAAAGGTATGCTATAAAAAGTATTAGCTAGATTTTTTTCCCATTTTTTTTTTTTTTTACTAATTGCCTATATGTGTTTAGAAAAGTTATTTAGCCTTCGCTAAGTCTGTCTTCTCATTGGCAAATGTGATAATCATATTTTTGTAGGGGCTGGGGGTAAAGATTTAGCAAGGCTACTCATGTAGTAAATGTTCATTAAGTGTTAACTTTTACTTCCCACCTCATCTGGCACTTTTCTTCCTTTGGGAAGGAAGCAGCAAGTGTTGTTTGTAATTATCTTCTTTTTTTTTTTCTTTTTGCATTTTTCTACCTGAAGATTTAACAAGGAAATCATTAGCACTGTAGTTGCACATTTATTAGGATTGATTTCAAAATGTGTTTTTTCTCTAAGGGGAAAAAATGATCATAGTGCCCTCATTTATCAGTCTTCTTCTTCTTACTCATTAGTTAGTAGAAAGAAAATGTGCTTAATGTGTCAAGAAACAATGAGCAGCCTGCTTTTACTGGTACTCAGCATTGATGTAAAGGACTGTCTCCAGTTAATAGTTTTCTGTGAATCTTGTATGGCAGCCCAAGAAGAGGTAGGTACCATAAAGTCAAAAAGCGCAAAGAAACTTGGGAAACTTGACAGCTAAGGTTTTAACCAAGACAGGCTGTGGTACAAAGTACAGTGTGGTGAAAATTAGAGGATATTGGGCCTAGAGAGATGGTGGGACAGTTAAGAGCACTGACTGCTCTTGGAGAGGATGCAGGTTGGATTCCCAGCACCCACATGGTGGCTAACAACCATATATAACTCCAATTCCAGGGGATCTGTCGCCCTCTTCTGACCTCTGTGGGCATTGCACTAATGGGTGCACTTAATACACCCATGCAGGCAATGCACTCATACACATAAAATTATTTATAATGGGGCTGGAGAGATGGCCTAGCGGTTAAAAGCGCCGACTGCTCTTGCAGAGGACCTGGGTTCGATCCCCAGCACCCACATGGTGGTGGAGAACTGTCTTTAACTCCAGTTCCAGGGGAATCTAACGCCCTCTTCTGACCTCCATGGCATTGCACAACACGGGTGCAGAAACTTACATGCAGGCTATACATTTGTACACATAAAAAATAAATAAAAATTTAAAAAATAATAAAATTTTTGTTTATAAAAAAGAAAATTGGAGAATATTTAAGGTAGGGAGGTGAATGGAGCCAAAGAGCTGGTCTCAGGTTCAGGGTCAAATGTTCCCATAGACTGCCTTCTTTCTGGAGTTCCAAGTACAGTGCGATTGGCCAAGGCAGAGTAAGATTAAAGTGGAATTGCAGCTTGAAAAACATGGGGCTCATGCAGCTTCCTGTAGGTCCCTCCATGGTCCCTTGCAGGAGTAGGAGGTAAAATCTGAAGGGAGGAATTTTGGTGGGCACTGTAGGTGAGGCAGACACGAGAGATTCCACATGCCTCAAAGGCCATGTGGAAGTGTCTGACTGACAAGTCCAGTGTAGACAGACAGGAGAATGTTGCCAGAGGGGTTAGATAAGGGGATGAGTAGGTCCTGATGTGGCTGTTAAGTTGTCACATCCTATGCAAGATCAGATTAGGAGAGAATTAAACTCTCATGGATAACGAAGGGCATCGAAGAATTTTGTTTGTTTTTGTGGCTGAGGTAGACTGAAAGTGATTTGCCAGGTGAAAGGACTGTGCAGTCCAGCTGCGCATGCCTTGTCGGGTGAGTACCGAGGATAGTGAGAGAAGGTAGAGTTGAAAGGGAAAGTGAGCTCATAAAGTGCCTGGTGCATGAAATGTGTTTGGAGAACGTCATGGACCCTGGTTATCATGTTCCTCTCCCTGATCTATCTTCTTTTCCAACTCAAGGATACATTCATGATTTGAACCTTGAATGAATGCACAAAGTGGAAATACTGGAGTAGATCTCCAGGTCTTAACTGTAGGAGAGATGATTTTATTAGAATGTACACTGAGAGGATAGAGAGATGAAGATAGAGGGTTAAATGCACATACTGCTCTTGCAGAGGACCTGAGTTTGCTTCCTAGCACCATGTAGTAGGATAGCCCACAAGCACCTGTATGTAAGTGGAGTTGCAGGGGATCAGATGTCCTTTTCTGGCCTCTGTGAGCACCTGAACACACATGCAAATGCTCCTCCCCAACATACACATAAAATAAGACGAATCTTAAAAATGTTTATATTAAGTTACCTTTTAAGGGAGCAAGTTCTCTAAGACCTAAAGTGTTAAATCCAGGTTTTTAATTACTTTGTAGAATGTGTTTCCTCTAGAACAAAATGCTATACCAATATGATCATCATTAAAGTCATTTGTGGCATGTTACTTGCATTAATAGAAGCTAAACCCATAGTTGTACTATGTTGGCTAACAGTATAGTGGCAATTTATTTGTTTTAGTGTTTTTAGTGTGTGTTTTTATGACCCATAAATCAAGTGATTGAAAATGAACATTTGGCTTTTTAAAAAAAAATTACTTGGCAATTTAAAACTTTGCTTCCTAATACTGTTTGGTTATAAATTTTATAAGCACTGATTTTAACCTATTTTTTTATTCTTTGAATCTTATACTGTGCAAATATAATAAATATATTTGACCAGATTAGGATGGAGGAAAGTTTTAGTAATACTATTTGCAGTTTGTTGTTCTGGTTATTTAAGTAATATGGGGACCTCTGGTGGCTTGGTTTATTTTTCTACCTTAAAGATTTAGATGTTCAGTAGAGACTTCAAAATTGAAAGGATCTTAGAGATGGGTCAGTTATTCTTTTGACAGAAAGACCAGAAGTCCATAAAGGCTAAATGTGTTTTCCTAGAACACATAGCCAAACCATAGCCAAATTCTCTTTCTCTGGCATTCCTCTGAAGAACTTAGTAAAATAAGCACAAGAAGTAAAAAGACACACGGCACATAGTCTGTAAGTCCTGCACATTTATCTTAAAAATATCCCATGGGTTGCAACTGTGCTCTCCATCCTTACTTCCTCTAGCCCAGGTATCCAGGTCCCTCCAGGGACCACTGCAGAACCCTCCAGGCTCTTCTTCAGATCCCAGCCTCCTCCTCTTTGGTGTATCTTTCTTCCCCTACCACGGAAGTTGCTGCTCAAAACCTGGGCTTCTGTCTTGTCATCCTGCTTTGCTTAAATATCTAAGTCACCAGTGCCCTAAGATTCTTAGCGTGCTTAACAATATTTGAATATAGAACCATTTGAAAAAAAGTATTCTTGGTATACATTTATTTTTCTTTCAAGTCTTAGCCCTACCTGTCTTTTATGTGTGGCCCGGGTAAATTGTTTAATTTCTTTAAGCCCCATTTTCAAGTTAAGTAGAAATAGTAGAGCTTGCCACAGAGAATTGAAAGAGCTAGTCATAAAGCCTGTAATAGAAAGTATGCATTATAGAGTAGGTGCTCTGTGGTTGGTTTATCATTGGATGATGGATTTCTACCCCACTGCATGGAGGCTTCAGTGCTCAACCCTCAAGGCTTAGTGTACTGCCTGGCATATGAGAGATATATATTCAAACAATATTTGTTGAATGGACTTGAGTTATGATACCTTGAGAAGGTGATTTAATCTTGGTAAATTCTAATTGACTATGATAGAAACTGAAGAATTAATGAAATGAAATGATTCATATAAAACAGGTATCACGGTTCCTGGCTCACAGGTATATTTCAGTAAATAAATATTGGAAAAGTGATACCCTTTAAAAGTTGTGGTCAGGGCTGGAGAGATAGCCTAGCAGTTAAGAGTGCCGACTGCTCTTACAGAGGACCCGGGTTTGATTCCCAGTACCCACATGGCGGCTAAGAACCAACTGTTACTCCAATTCTAGGAGAACTCCAGTTCTAGGGGAATCCAAGACCCTCTTCTGACCTCTGCGGCATTGCATGACACAGGTGCACAAACCTTCATGCAGACAGTACATTCATACACATACAAAAATAAATAAAAATTTTAAAAAAATTTAAAAAGTTGTGGTCAAGTATTGTTTTTTCTGTGGAGTATTAGCTCTTCTGCATGTACCTTCTCCATAGCTACCACCTTCTGCTTTGACTACATTTCCTCCTACTCTGTGCTCTCATGCTGTTAGGAAGAATAGTATAGTAGGACAACATAAAGTCTGAAAAACCTTGAGCTGAATCTGGGCCATACGACTTATATAATATTGGGTAGCTGACATAAGTTTTTAAACCTCATCTCTAATTGTAATAGAGGTGATGGTTCTTAACATGGGGGGTTATTATGTGTTGGTCTAGTCTGTTCAAATGTGGATCTTCTTTAGAGAAGAGGCCTAATAGTCTTGCTTGGAATATTTAAGTGTTAAAAAATATGTAACTTGATTATGACAACAAAACCTTGATGTTGTGGGGCTGGAGAGATGGCATATGCATCTATACATGAACTTCATACACACACAGACAAAAAAGAAATGAGGACTGTACAAATCAAGCATCACACAGTATCAGGTGGAGAATAAAGTAAAGCTAAAATTGATAAAGCAGGGGCTGGAGAGATGGCTCAGTGGTTAAGAGCACCGACTGCTTTTGCAGAGGACCTGGGTTCGATTCCCAGCACCCATATGACAGCTAAGAACTGTCTTTGACTCCAGCTCCAGAGGAATCCAACCCCTCTTCTGACCTCCGCGGCATTGCACAACACTGGTGCACCAATCTACATGCAGACAGTACATTCATACACATAAAACATAATAAATAAAAAATATTAATAAAATAAAATAAAATTGATAAAGCAAAAAGTGGTGATAAAAGCCAGAAAGACAATTTTGAAGTATAATTTTTTTTTGGTCTTTTTGAGACAGGGTCTCCCTGCAGCCCCAGCTGTCCTGGAACTCGCTCTGTAGACCAGGCTGGCCTTGAACTCACAAAGATCCACCTGCCTCTGCCTCCCGAGTACTAGGATTAAAGGCGTGCACCACCACGCCCGGCCTTGAAGTATAATTTTTTAAGTGGGAAAAATAATAAAGCAGTCTTCAATCAGAAATAATAAAGTATGGCTGACATTGGAATAGATGGGACAGAAAGTACTGTAAAACATTTTTCAAAAAGAAACGAAGTGAGCATATTCACTTGAGCTGCTACTGTGTAAATTCCAGCATCCCAGTGAGGGCAGTGAGTGACTGTAGCCCTCTTTCCAGAGTTGAGGAGACAGTTTAGCCTTTCAACACCAGCAGACTTGTATGTCCCCATTCCAAGCCCAGTGTTCCTTCCATGACGTGCAATCTGTACTCAGAAGGGCAAAAGTTGAAGCATATCATTTGACAGTTCAATTTAGTTAGCATTTAATTTATTAGGCCTAAGGACTGCTATGAAAAAGTGTATCTGTCTTTCAGTTTATGCCCATTCAAGTTCCAAGTGATGAAGAAAAAAGTGATCCTGTGCTTTTTGCCAGTCGAGTCCGGAATTTAATGGCAGAGTAAGTGTCTATTTGACATTCTAATCAGTACCTAATTTGAAAATTACTCTTCATGCATTTCCCCTCGTCTTTCTCACATGACGACTCATTTGGTAAGTAAAATAATGTGATAGGGTCATTTAAATAATCTCTTTCCCAGCTACATTCTCAAACTAATAGAAATGTGTTTTGACTAGAAAGATGGAGAAGGGTGTGATAACAGGAAAGACCAGTCAGTGTCTTCCACAGGAGAGTTCTGCCACGCTGGCCTGTCACTGTCACACAGTGTTTTGTGATGGCTTTGGACATCCTTTTAAGGCCTGCTTTCTACCCCCTAAGCTTCCCTATAGCTTCCGAAGGCTGGATGTTTCAAAAGTGCCCAAAGGAAAAAAAGTTTGCTGGAGAAAAAGACATACAGAAAAGGAAAACAGTTACTCTCATGAAGGGGTGGCTATAGTAGAATAGGATTTAGAAACTGTATGACAAGAAGTAAATAATTTCCTGCATGTAATGGACTTTTAACTGACCAGTATTTAATTAGATAAATCAACCCCTGTCTTATAATGAAAGAATGCATTATACTATACCACAACCCAGGGAGCCTCAGAGCCCTCCAGATGTGCAGCCTCTCCACAGGCACCACCTCCACTAGTCAGCTCCAGCAGGAGGTTTGGAACTAATAGACCCTAAGCATTTTTTTTTTTCAACAGAAACTCTGAATTAGACTTCACAGCTGAATTTGGCCTTGTAGCCAGATTTTCCACTCATATCTCTCTGCCTGCCTATTGATCCATCTGTCTAATTCTGACCTACACACACACACACACACACACACACACACACACACACACAAATCAATCAATCAATCGGTCTATCTATCTATCTAGTTTCATAGCATAAAAAATTTATTTTCAAAATAGGATAAATGCGAACACTTTTGTGATTAAGTATACTTCAGTGTGCTTATTTTGTCTAGTTTCTAAACCAGCTATAAAATTTGTCATCATATGATTTCCTTCACAATGTAAAAGCAAATTTTGTAGCTGTATTGTCACCTTATGTCTAAAACTGAGGAAGTTAGCATTGAGAAGTAAAGAGTTTCTATCAGATATTTTAGCTTCCCAGAGTAGGCAGGCCTAAAAGTAAGAAGCGATTGGTACAAGTGGCTTTTTCCCCCTGTATTTAGACAAGGGTGAGTAATGGCCTTGTATAATAAAGGAAGTCCCCTCCAAGTGCCTTCTTTTCATACATAAAATGAGAACTAAAATTATTGCCTTGCTCTTCACCCGATTTTGTTAAAACAAGACTCAAAGTAGAAAAAAAATGGTTTTATACATAATAAAGCCATTTGACAATATATTAGGAAATCTCAGCTCTCCGGAGGCTGAAGCAGAAAGATGGTAAGTTCAAGGCCAGCCTGGCGTATACACTGACCTTATTAAAATACCAAAGACAAAAAGTGATAAAGAGCACAGTGTGTGTACTGTTTACCAGGTAGGGCGCTTGGGCCTTTACTCACATTATCTAGCATCTTACTCACAGCAGCTCTATGAGTAATTTCTGTTACTAAGGAGTTTTCAAGAGTCAGTCTCATCTAAGGGTGAGACTCTTAGTAGACTGATTAGGCTTAAGTGGATAAACCCATGCCAGAGGGAAATTGGGGACACAAACCTGGCTCTGTANGCTTCTGTACATCAAAAGAAACAATCAAGGAAGTGAAGAGAAATCCCACAGAGTGGGAGGAAACCTTCACTGCAGATACATCTGACAAAGCATTGATTTCCAGAATATATAAACTACTCAAAAAACAAAGAAAAAAGAAAACAAACGACCCGCTCAATAGATGGAGCAAAGAACTGAACAGAGACTTCACAAGCGAGGAATTAGAGATGTCTGAGAAACACCTCAAGAACTGCTCAACATCACTAATCATTAAGGAAATGCAAATGAAAACCACTTTTTTTTTTTATTTTTTTATTTTTTTTTTATTTCCGTACGTGTATGAATGTATTGTGTGCATGCAAGTCTGTGCACCCGTGACGTGCAATGCCGCGGAGGTCAGAAGAGGGCGTCGGACTCCCCTGGATCTGGAGTTCTCCTGGAATTGGAGTTTCAGACGGCTCTCGGCCACCATGTGGGTGCTGGGGATCGAACCCGGGTCCTCTGCAAGAGCGGTCGGCGCTCTTAACCAATAAAATTTATTAAACATATTTACATGTATTCACAGATTCTTTCATTGTTGAGTATTAAAATAGACATATACAATTTCAGAATTTCCATTCAAAGGCATTTGCTGCTGCTGCTGCTGCTGCTGTTGTTTTAGGAGGAAACAGGCTCTCCGGCAAGATGAAAAAAAGAGCTAAATTTCTTTGTATGACTAACTCTAAATAATGTATCTAAGATTGTGGCTTAGTGGTATTGCATGCTTCCTATAATTAATGTTATTTATTTTATTTTTTTGTGAATGAATGTTATGTCTCCAGGGATGTAAGGGCACCACATGCATGCAATGCCCTCAGAGACCAGAAAAGGGCATTGGATCCCCTGGAACTGGAGTTACAGGCAATTGTTAGCTGCCATGTGGGTGCTGAGAACCAAATCTGAGTCTTCTGCAAGAGCAACCAGTGCTCTTAACCACTGAGCCATCTTTGCAGCACCCCTAGAGAGGAGTTTTAATTTTATTATTATTATTATTATTATTATTATTATTATTAATGTGTATGAGTGTACTGTCTGCATGTAGGTTGGTGCACCCGTGTTGTGCAGTGCCGCAGAGGTCAGAAGAGGGTGTCGGGTTCCCCTGGAACTGGAGTTAAAGATGGTTCTCAGCCACCATGTCGGTGCTGGGAATCAATCCCAGGTCCTCTGCAAGAGCAGTCAGTGCTCTTAACCACTGAGCCATCTCTCCAGCTCCAGGAGGAGTTTTAATGAGCTACAGTAAACCCATGAAGTAGAGAACAGCAAGAAAAGCCCTGGCTGCTAGCATAACCCACCTGGCCTGGAAGTTGCTATGTAGACCAGGCTGGCCTTGAACTCAGAGAGTTCCACCTGCCTCTGCCTCCCAAGTGCTGGAATTAGAGGCAGGTGCCACCATGCCCGGCAATACATACTTTTCTATCCACTATTGTTTGTTGACCAGTTCATGCCTAATGGATGATCTTTACTTTTTTCAAATATTATTTTGTTTATTATTTTTATTTATCATTTTTGTGTATGAGTCTATTGCCTGCATGTATGTAACTATACCCATGTCATGCAGTGCCCATGGAGATCCAAGGAGGATGTCAGATAACCTGGAATTGAAGTTATTGAAGGTTGTTAACTGCTACGTGGGTGCTGGGAACTGAACCCAGGTCCTCTACAAGAGAATCCAGTGTTCTTAACCACTGAGCCACCTCTCCAGCCCCACAGTCTTTACTTTTTATTGAAGTTTTTCTTCTTAATACTTTTAGAGCCTTGGGAATACCAGTAACAGATCATACATATGAAGACTGCAGACTGATGATTTCAGCAGGACAGCTAACTTTGCCTATGGAAGCTGGGTTGGTAGAATTTACTAAAATTAGCCGGAAATTGAAGTAAGTATGTTTTAAAATTACCAAACCCTCGTGAATGTGTCAACAAGGTCCTATGTTTATTTTCTCTGGCTGTATTATTGTTTTATTGCTTTATTATTGGTACATTATCATGCTTACTAGGAAAGGCGGAGTTGAGAACAACATATCTTCCATTTTATTCGTCTAGTTTGTTTTACCAAGTACTGTCAGCATAGCATTGTAAACATGCATTTGTCACAGGAAGTAAACAGGAGACAGTAAATGTTCTTCATATAGAATTCCCTGTTACCCGGAAATGGCTCAGAGTAGATGGTCAGTCCTGCCACCTTTTTACAATAATGTCAGCATCATTAAAGGGCACTGGTGTGTGCTGGTCAGACACTCAAATGTGAAAAACTTGGATAGTGGCAGGTTTGACTGTCACTGACCTTTAAATACTTACCTACCATCTTCAACATTTATTTACTTATTGAGAGTGTGTGCATGTGTGTGTATGTGTATGTATGTGTCTGTGCATGCACACATGCATTTTCATACCACAATGAGCATTTGGAGGTCAGAGTGGAGGTTAGAGGACAACTTTCAGGAGCCAGTTATCTCCTTACGCCATGTAGTTCCCATGGATCAAACTCAGGTTGCCAGGTTTGGTGGCAAGCATCTTTAACTGATGAATCACCTTGCCAGTACCTCCCCCCTCTTTTGGTCTGGATGTTCTATTTTTTTATTTTTTATTTTTTTTGGCAAAAGCTTCCCTTTGTGGTTTTATGATCTAATTTAAACCACGCTCTTTCAGCTATTTGATGTAAAAGGTGTGACTTTCATACCTCTCCCGGCTGGCCCTTTAACTGTAATTCACTCTGTTCTTATCCTGTTTGGAATTTGCTGAATTTATTGATTTAATAGCTCTTGGAATCTTCCCTAGGAGTTTGTTGCAAAACTGGTTACTGTTTCAAAGTTTGATATTGAAATATAGTGTTTTGATAAACTGTATAGAAAATAGTTATATATTCTAGATAACAAAAGTTGCTTCTGTCTTAGTAATAGTTTGCAATAGTCTATAGAGTTGAGAAGAAGCACTGAAATTGCTTCTAGACATGGATGACAAAGGACTTATTTAATCTTCAAAGCAAAGACAAGAGGTGATAGAAACACATTTTCCAATATTTTATCGTGTTAATGTCTAATAACTAGTATCACAGGAAATGTGTGTCGTGCAATGAGTCACCCCATTATGACATTTTACGCAATATGAATTATCAGCCTGAAAGTCTTTTTGAAAGAATAGCATAATTTATTTCATAACAACTCAGCAAGTTACAGTTGGCTTTATATATGATGTTTGTGTTAAAATTCATGAATCATTTATTCTATCACACTGATATTATTATTTACTTTACTTCTAATATTTGGGATTTTTGTCTTTTATACTAATACGTTTTTTAAAATTAAATTCTTGCAAATATGTTTGATATTTTCTCTTAAATATCAATTTTTATTTCCCTTTTAAATTTAAGATATGAAGTATTCTCCTTTAATAAAATAATGTTCATAAAATATCCATGTGAATTAGAGAGAGCTAATGACATGTTTATAATTCTTTATTTAGATTAGATTGGGATGGCATTCGTAAGCAGTTGGATGAGTATGCGTCTATTGCAAGTTCCTCAAAAGGAGGAAGAATTGGAATTGAAGAATTTGCAGAATACTTGAAGTTACCTGTTTCGGATGTCTTGAGACAACTTTTTGCACTCTTTGACAGGGTATGCTAAAACTGAATCTTTAACACTTTCCTCTGCCAGTTCCTAAAGAACATAAAGTAGATGTTGACTCATTAGTGTCAATGTTAGAAGACTCAAGGCAGAGCTTGTTGTTTAATGGCATGAATTAATTTTTTCCCCTTAGTGTGAATAATAATTATAATTATGTATGTATCACAACCTTTATGTAGTATAAATTCATTTTAAATGCCAAGTCAGAAGTAAAAACTTTGGCTATATAGCCACATCTATAATGTAGAATTGGAAAAGTTTATAATTGGCAAAAATTTACATAAAAATTTGCACATTAATGACACAAATGGTAGTGTTCTATTCTGAAGGTTCCTGGATTTCTCCCAAAGAGTTTGGATACCAACTTGGTTTTGTTTTAAAATGAAGTTTCCTGATGGAGTTTGAATTAAAGTCTTTGTTATTCATAAATATTATAAGTTCATCTAATCAACTAACAGCCTGGCCAAAAATGTTTCTTTAGGAAAAATTTATCAATATTTCAAATTCTTCTTCTTAAGTTTTTTTAATATATAACATAGTAAAATGCACTCTTATGGTTCTAGGCAGTGCAGAGACACACCTAACAACCACTACATTCAAGGCACAACAGTTATGAAAAAAATAATCATTTATATGTAGGTACCCATTTGTAGCAAGGCCCATTTCCCACCTTCAGTCCCTTTCTGTCACTAATCTGCTGTCCATCTCTATAGTTTTGTATTTTCCAGATTCCATATAAATGGACTCATATACTATTAAAGTCCTTATTCTGCATTCTTTGACATAGCATAATGTATTTAAGATCCAGCTATTGTGCTGTTATGTATTAATAAATGGTTCCATTTTATTGTTGAGTAGAATTCCATTGTATACCATAGTTCATTTATCTATTCCTCAATTGAGGAACACTTGATTTGTGTCTGATTTGGGGGCAATCGTGAGTGTAACTAGGCTTTCATGTGTAGGTTTTAGTATAAATATAGGGCTTTATGGGCAAAACTTAGGAGTATTATAATGTCTTGATTTTTTTTCTAGACCTGACTCTTCTTTTAACAATTTAAACAAGTCCTGCTACCGTCAGATCTCCATGGTTTGAAGCTTACTGATTGAAGTTTTGGCTTTCCTTACCAATTCTCCTGCTATGGCATTTTGTTCATAGGTAGTTTGCTTTCTGTATTTTGTCCATGGATATTACTTTATTTGAGATAGACAGCTTAAATTGGGCATATTCCCCTCCCCCCTGTTTAATACCAGAAATCTTAGTTATCTACAAAGAAAAGATGTTTTGTAAAGAAATTATGACTTGATAACAGAGCAGGTCTTCTCTACTCTCTCTCCCTGAGAGCATAATCTTGTTCCTAATGACTTATTTTGTGATCTCAGAGGGTGAATTATTCTTTTCTACAGTACCCGTGCATTTCTTCTGGGCTTGCTTACAGCATACAAGTAATTTGTCCTCCTACATGAAAGGATAGTGTATTAATGTCATGGTCTGACTATAAAAAATAGTGAAAATTTAAAATGAGGGGGGAATTATTGAATATAACTATGCAAGTTGGTAATTTATAGGTGCCTTTACTTTTATAACCACTAGTTTTTCTGTGACATTTCTATAGCAGTTTTCACTATAGCTCAAAAAGCATGCAAGGAATTTCACATAAAATTCCTCTGTGGTTGATTGACACTGCTGATAGCAAGGAATATGGCAGGAACATACAGACAGGGAAGAAGATGGAGAAATGGAAAAGGACAAGAAAGGGGGACAAAGGGACATTTGTAGCATATCTCAAACATCATCAAGATTTTTCATCAAAACTAAAATAATATTTTGGAAGTCACCCTGTTCTTCAGGTGTACTTCCATAGCTTGTAATTACAGAATTTTTTTTTTTTTTTGGTCTTTTTGAGACAGGGTCTCCCTGTAGCCCCAGCTGTCCTGGAACTCACTCTGTAGACCAGGCTGGCCTTGAACTCACAAAGATCCGCCTGCCTCTGCCTCCCAAGTGCTAGGATTAAAGGCATGCGCCACCACACCCAGCTGCAATTACAGAATTCTTAAGTCTTTTGATGACTAGTGACACCTGCCAACAGCCCCTTTCTTTCTTTTTTAAAAATTGTTTTGTGCTTTTATTGATGTTTTGTGTATTTCAGACATTATTTTTCAATTCAGTTTAGACATATTCCCTTTTCCCTTTCCCCAACCCCACCCCAGATCATGCATTCTGCCATAACTGTCCTGCATCTTTCTCTCAGTCTTTTTTTTTTTAATGCTTAGAAATTCACATTTTCCTCCATTAATTTTATATTACTCTAAAATATGGAAACATACTCTCCACCCATATATAGTAATTCAGAGTCTGAAAGTAAGTGGCTGGTGGATTCTAGAGCCCCTTGAGAGATTTACATTATAACAACATAATTGCTTTCAGATAAACAGAAGCATTATTCAGCTTGCCTTTCATCTGGGGGATTTGGTGTTGGCATCCACAAATGAGGGAAACCATTCACCTTTGTTTTTCTGGAACTGTGCTACTTCACTTAGCATAATGGCTTCAAGCTCCATCCATTTACCTGCAAAGTTCATAATGTCATCTTTTTTTTACTGCTGCATAGTACTCCATTGTGTACATTTTGTCATCCACTGATTTGTTGAGGGGCATTTGGGTTGGTTCCAGCTCTTCGCTATTGTGAAGAGAGCTGCAGTAAACATGGATGTGCATGTATCTTTGCAGTAGAACGAGTCTTTCGGGTATATACCCAGGAGTGGTCGACTGGGTCAGGTGGTAGGTTCATTTTGAGTCTTTTAAGGGTTCTCCACACTGCTTTCCATAGTGGTTATGTAAGTTTACATTCCCACCAGCAGTGGATGAGTGTTCCCCTTTGCCCACAACCTCTCCAACAACTGTTGTCTTTTGTTTTCTTGATCTTAGCTAGCTGTATTGGAATGAGATATTTGAGAGTGGTTTTAATTTGCATTTCCTTAATTATTAATGATGTTGAACACTTTTTAATATGTTTCTCAGCCATCTTTAATTCCTCACTGGTGAAGTCTCTGTTCAGCTCTTTACTCCATCTTTTGAGTAGGTCATTTGTCTTCTTACTGCTTTGTTTTTTGAGTAGTTTATATATTCTTGATGTTAATGCTCTGTCTGATGTATCACTGGTAAAGATTTCCTCCCCCTCTGTGGGTTTTCTCTTCACTTCCTTGATTGTTTCTTTGACTATACAGAAGCTTTTGAGTTTGATGAGGTCCCATTTGTTGACTGTTGACCTTATTTCCTGTGCAGCTGCTGTCTGATTTAGAAAGTCTTTTCCTATGCCTATGTCTTGTAGGTTGTTGCCAACTTTTCTTCTATCACCTTCAGGGTTTCAGACTTTTCGTTGAGATCTTTGATCCACTTGGTGTTGATTTTTGTACAGAGTGAGAGGTAGGGGTTTAATTATGTTCTAAAAATGGTGATCCAATTTTGCCAGCACCATTTGTTGAAGATGCTATGCTTCCTCCATTGAGGTAGCCCTTTTCTTTCTATATCACTTTTAAAATATGGGAAGATCTGAGGGCAAGAAAGGGAGCTAAAGCAAGGACTGTAATAATCACCAGCTCATCAGATTGTCTCAGTCTGACTTAGAGAAGACAGTTGGCCCAGGCCTAGGGAGACTGGTAAGGGCTCTGGCCTATTCAGCCAATCACATTTCTCTCTGGACTATTTCTGTAGGTTCAATGTATCTTTTATTGTTATTATTATAAAAATGGCATTCATTTCCTTTTGTGGTGTAGAATACACTGTATCACAAATATAAACGTGAAACCTCCTTCCTTGACTATACACTGTACATGCTTTCTTTGACTTTGACTATTCATGACTTGTTTATATGTGCATGTATTGTATTTGCCCTTAAAAAACAGTACAATATGAAATGTAATATGCTCCTATTTAGCTGTCTTCTGCCATATTGAATTTTCTCACCCTCATTCTTTCTTTTCCCACCCTCATTCTTATAATTAATTTTTACTGCTATAGGTACTAACTCATTTATCTGTGAACCTACTTTCAGAGATAAAGTTAATTATAACATAAAATACATTAGAAGATTTGAAAATCTTACAATATGCTAAAGTTTATGAGATACAATTGAGTAAAGAATGTCAGTTTACACTATATTATCTAGACTGTATGCTAAAAATAAAAGAATAATATAGCAGGTCCCATCATTTGAACCACACACAGGATTGAAATGGGCTTAAGAAGTGGCAGACTACATAGTTATGGGACTATACTAGCTAGGTTCATGTAAGGTGGTGGTATGGGGTGGGGACTCCTTTATTTTTTTACCTTAAAATATATTGATAGGAAAGTTTTCTTACATAGATAACTTGAAGAAAGAGACAAGGAAATAGAAGGATGATCTAGAAGTCATCTGGTAGCCAGTGTTTATACAGGGAAACTACAATAGAAAGCAAGTAGGTACAGCTGTAGAGAGCTACAGAAGCTAGGAAAGAAATTCATAAGGATGGAATACAGATATAGATATCGCATATCATTTATAACTATAAATTTTCTTTCCTTGTGCTTAGTTTTAGATACTTTCTTTCTATCTCCCGTGTATTGGAAAAGAAAATAGTGTGAAGAATTAATGACTAATTCTCTCTCTGTCTTTCTGTGTGTGCGTGTCTGTGTGTGTGTGTGTGTGTGTGTGTGTGTGTGTGTGTGTGTGTGTGTTTAAAGCAGCTGCATGTCTGTGCCTGTAAAGATTTTGTTTTGGAAAACTGCAATTGTTGCCACGCCCTGTGCACATTCTTACTTCCATACCAGCCTGTTTTCTCAGTCAAGTGATTTAACTGGGATATAGTTGATGAGAGAGCAAGAAAGTGCAGCAACTTCCTACATTTTTTGCTCAGGAGTTTATCCTGGTGTACTTAACAGGGGCGAGTGTTCCTGTTGCTCTTTAACAGCTGTAAATCCTTGTGTACGAAACTCCCATAATTCCCTTACATGCGTCCTTTCCATCTTTTCCCTTTCCCCCTTCTTTCTTTTCCTCTGTCTTCCCTAAGTCTATTTGTCATGACTGGAGATGAGAGAGCTTGAATCTCAATCCCCCAGTCTTTCCTCCCAGGTACATTCTTGGCTAGTCTAGAAAAGCTCCCTAATGGTTTTTATCTCAGTTTGTCCTTAAAAAAGCTATTAATAGCATATTTTCTAGATTCTCATACATTTGTAGACAATTTGAAGGTTCAGAATGAATGTGACATTTGTCATCCAAAGCATGGCATTGTTTGCTAATTTGGAGAACTTCCTTTGGCAAGGTTCCATCTCTTTGAGGGGGGAAAGTAAAAAGAACGTTCCTGTTTGGGTTTAATTTAGCTTATTAATTTTCATGAATATGTACTAAATTCTCCATATCAAACTTTATTTGGGGAATTATTTAAATGTCTAGACCAGTCAGAGTCAACATTGTTTGAGACAATGGTTTAAAACAGTGCCTCTCAATATTTTTTGTATTCATAACTCAAATACTAAATTTTTTGAAGAAACTTGAGAGTGCTTAATGAGCTTAAGGAATAATATTGACTAAATCAGGAATGATTATAAAGTAGTCATGGTTATAGTTATAACAATGTTTTACCATCTCCATAACAGCATCACTCTTCATTTAATCCTCCTTGAGTACCATGGTTTTGAGTTGGCACAATATTGCTTTGCTGCCAGTTTCTTACATATCTATGAGACAGCCCTCAAATAGGAAGGGTGGAATTTTGTTGCTATCTTACCAACATTCCATGTTACCTGCCTCAGTCTTACTAATAGCATGTCTTCCAGATGTATAATAATGGTGTTTATACTCACTGGCAGCAAAGCTATGTTACAGTTAGCAAAGTTTTCCTCCTAAGAACCTGTTATAAAGTATTTTTTACTTTGTAGACCATATGATCTCTGCTGTCACTGTAGAGTAAAAGTAACCAGAGACAGTGTATAGACAAATAGGCATATCTGGTCCTAATAAAACTTTATTTACAAAGCAGGTACCAGTATGTATTTGGCTGACTAGCTGTAGCTTTCTGAATTGCATGTTCTGTGGAGTCTGGGGGATAATCTATGACAGCCACTTTCAGACTTGATGAAGTTTATTCAGTAAAGAACAAGGAAAAGCAAAAGAAATAAAAAGCAAGAGATAGATAGATAGATAGATAGATAGATAGATAGATAGATAGATAGAGTGAGTGAAAGGTCATCAAATAACTAGAGAAGCCCCCTTGAAACAGTCAGCTAGAGTTCCCACAAGACAAGAGTGCCAGGCAGAACTGAGCATCCCCTCAGGGGAGGCTTCCAAATGAAAGAACAAATGACTGTAGAGGGACCACGTCATCAAATCAGTGCCTTACAGGCATTCAACAGAAAACGACTAGGGAGGTCCAGGCAGTCAGCTGGAGTTCCCTATTGAGCTTTCTCTCCAAGGATGAGCTTTCCATGGCTGAACTTCCTCCTGTCTCCCACTGCTGACATTTTTATGTCATGGGATGAACAATAATAACCTCTTCTGGAAGTAGTTTACTTTCCAGTTATTCTCAAGGGGACAATGCTTTTGCTGTTCTCTGCCCTCCCTATCCCAGAGTTGGGGGGCCAGCTCATCCTGGACAAGGAGCTTTGGAGGACACTTTGAGACAAACATGCTTGGGTCTGAAGTGGAAGAATTAACCCCAATTCCAGAGCCAGCTTCTCAGTGATGTTGAATAGCACATGACAACTTAGCAATATAGTATACATTACACCATAGGACGTGTCTTTGAAAACAAAGCATGCTAATAGGATTAAGGAGTAGATTGAAAGAAAGCACTTATTATTCATAGCAACCATTGTTGATTTGTGTAACATTCCTCATCTTATTTAAAGTAGATCACTATGAATCTTTGCCCTATCTTTCTGTCTCTGTTACTATCCTTCCACAGTTTTAAGTAGTGGTATATCAACTATTTTCACAAAAAAGAGGGAAATTATGAGAACCTGGTTTCCAACTCCTCAGCTGGAGTCTGGCATGAACTTAGTCTCCTCTTTTAATCAATAGTATTTTGTACTTAGACCATTGCCTAGTAAGTTTTAGATTGTTACTATTTCCAGTCTGTAAAAATAATGACAAGTGTCATTTTTCCATTTCTCCTATTTAGCACTGAGTTCTTCTGGCAGTACTATGTCCTTTGTTTAAATATTACACAGGAAAAGTTTGTGTGTGCTTTAGCACTTTGGCAATCCAGCCTTTTTGGCTATTGTAAACCTCTCTAGATCTCTTATTACTGTTTCATTGTTTGGAATGAATGTGTTTCTTTATCCCAGGTTCTTCCTGTCTGCCCTGTTCTTGGTATGAGTTCAAGTGTAAGTCTTGAGTGCCAATAATAACAAACATCCTGCTTGCCCCTTCCTGTTAGAAGAGACAAGGTGCTATCTTGTAGAGTTTCTCTTGCTCCTCATGAGAGTTAAGAAAGGACATTGAGGGATCTTAAATGGTTATAGAGAAACTTTGAAATTTCATTTTGGTTCAGTAACACAGTGGTTTGTAGTTTATGTGAGAAGTACTCTTCTCAGTTTCACCAGCTAACTAAGATTTTTCTCTATGAAATTTACTTCATAATTTATATGATACCATTTGGGAAAAAAAGGCTAAAACTCTCTGGGTGGGACAGGTGAATTTTTATATTCAGTTATCCTGAAAAGTTTAGCAGTCATATATGTCTAAATATTACTTTCTTTAGGTCTTAGGTCAATTTATTTCTCTCATTTGTTTGTTGGAATGTTATTATGTTAAAATATCTATTTAGGGCCGGGTGTGGTGGCACACAACTTTAATCTCAGCACTTGGGAGGCAGAGGAGGTGGATCTCTGTGAGTTCAAGGCCAGTCTGGAGTACTGAGTGAGCTGCAGGCCAGCTGGGACTAAAGGGAGACCCTGTCTCAAAAAAAAAAAAAAAAAAAAAAAAAGACCAAATAAATAAGTAAATAAATGTGATGGTTAATCCTGGTTGTCAAATTGACTGGACTAAGGAACAAATAAGAGAAAAAGGATCTTCAGATTGGACCACCTCAACCCAGATGGCCCACCCCAAATGTGGGCGTTACCTTCTGCCAGCAGACAGTATTAAAGGCCATGGCAGAGGGAGCTGGTCCCTTTTTTCCTGCGGCTTGCCTCTCTCTCACTGGTGAGTTTGTCTTGCTGCTGTGATCAACCCTTCGGATCCCAGCGTGTACTGAGACCGGCAGATCTCCTGGAATCCACCGGGCCTTCAGCACCAGATTGGGACTACTGAGACATCCAGCCTTGTGGACTGACCAGTTCCCTGGATTCTCAGCCTCTCCAGTGCTGCACAGCTACTGTTGGACTACTTGAGCTCTGTCACGTGAGCAAATCAATAAATTGTATATAGCTATATATTCGTCCTGCTGCTTCTGTTTCTTTAGAGAACCCTGACTAATACAGTAAATAAATAAATAATCTATTTAGACATAGCAAATTATAGGCTTTACTTTGACATTCTTAATGCATGGATACCTGGAGGTACATAGAGGAAGCAGAAGGGAGGCCAGACCAATTCACAGGTCTTCACTGCAGCAAGTGAGAGACTCCTGGCTTCCTCCTAGAGCTTAAGAAGTGAAAGAACTGAGCTTAGTTAGGAAATATTGTGTCAGACCAATTTCATTTCCCCTATGACAGAGTAAATTCCAAAGTAAGAGGAAAGAGTGATACTATCTACATGGGCCCTAGAACAGCTTTTGATGTTCTTTTCACTATAAACTGTCACTGTTGATTAAAAAAAAAACTTTTCTTGAGACATATTTCACACATACTTTAATTCACTTATTTCAGTTACAAATTTCAATGTCTTTTTTCTCCAATTTAGTTACCTAGTTGTACAACCATCACCATCAGTTGTAGAACATTTGCATCAACCTCACGATTCCTTGTGACACTGACTGACACATACGTATCTTCTAGACCCTATATCACCAATAATCTGCATTCTTTCTTTATATACTTCATTTTCTTGACATTTCACAGAAATGGAATGTTACAATAGATGATTCCTTATGTCTGTTTTTTTTTTTTTTTTAGCACGTTTTGAGGTTTGTTCATGAAGCGTGAATAAGTGATTTACTGCATTTGTTGCTGAATAGTATTTCTCTGTATGGATATGTCATATCTTATTTTCCATTCACTAAGTGGTAGACATTTAGGTTGTTTCTAATTTAGGCTATTAGGAATAATACTGCTAATAATATCCATGCATCATTGTTTGTCTTTTAAGTTCAATAACTCTTCCTCCCAAATTGGGACTAAATTATCTATTAGGTATGGCTTATTCTACCCTTTCCCCTAAGTCTCAGCAGTAGTATTTCCTCCCAGACAGCAACTTAGGTTATTATTAATGTTCTAATAAATAATTATAAAGGATTAAATGGGCCAGTAAAAAAATTATTAATGTAAAAAAATAAAAAAATTATTAATGTAGTAACAGTCTTTGTTCTCTGATGACTTAAGAGAAACTCTTAGCTAAATGCCTTTCTTCTTCATAGAAAATTGAGAGGAATTTAAAATGCAGCAAAAACCTCCACAAAAGTCCACATTGTAGATGAGCATAAGGAGGTAAGCTGTATGTGGTAGTAGCTCCTGTCAAATCCATTGTCAACATTGCAAAAATGAAATCCGTGTGATTTATGTGAATGGGTTTAAATCTGTGTAATACTCTAAGGACTCTTGAAATTCCTCTAAAAGGAAGGCAGTCTCTTTTTTTGGCATTATCTCCTACATGGTTAGGGAAGACATACTCAGTAGTGGAAGACTGAAAACTTTTCCTCTAAGAGAAGGAACAAGAGTAGGGTGTCTGCCTTCACTACTTCTGTAGTGATAGGAATCCTAACTAGAACACTTAGACCAGGAACAGAATAGCAAATGGGCCAGCAATATGTCTCAACAGGTAAAAGCCTTTGCCACACAAGCCTTATGACCTGAGTTTGATCAGTAGAACTCGTGGTAGAAGGGAAGAGATTCCCAAAAGTTGTCTTCTGACCTCTACATGTGTGCAATGGCACACATGCACCTTCACACATATGTCAAACACACACAATAATAATAAATAAAAGTATCTAAGAGTCTCATGGTAGCAAACTATGTTTAAAAATAAAATACATATGAATGAGAAAGGAAGATATAAAGTTATCTTTGTTTACAGATGACATATTTGTATTTATATAAAAGCCTATAGATTCTGTATATAGTCCTACACATGAAAGGAACTCTTAGAACTAGTAAATGCATTTAAACTGCAGGATATAAAGTCAACAGACAGAATCAGTTGTGTTTGTATGTATCAACATTTTGAAAATGAAAATAAGAAAAAAATCTATTACAGTAACATCAAAAAGTATATAATACGAAAACTATAAAACACTGCTAAAAGAAACTAAACACACAAATACATAGAAAGACATTTCACGATCATGGATTAGAAGACAGTATTGTTAAGATGTAAATACTATTCATGGTTGCCTACAGATTCGATACAAATCCTCATTAAAATTCCAACTTTTTCTTTTACAGAAAGCTCAGTCCTAAAATTAATATGGAACCACGATAAATACTGATTAAGCCAAGGGAACATTAAAAAATAAAGTTGAAAATTTCATTCCTGATTTTAAAAGTTAACTATAAATGTATATAGTAATCAAAATAGTGTGGTGTCAGCATTAAGTCAGACATGTAAACTGGAGGAATAGAATATATAAGATAGAACATAGGCCCCAGAAATAAGCCCTTCTGTGGATGGTCAAATGACCTTCAACACAGATGCAAAAACTACTCAAAGGGAAAGGATGATCTTTTCAGCTGAAGGTGCTGGCCAAACCAAATATTCATGTGCAGAAGAATAAAACTGAATATTTATTTCCCTTACACCATAATAAAAATTAACTCAAATGGACCAAAGCTTTAAAACTAAGTGATGGCATTTATAATCTGTTAGACTAAAATAGAGAAAAGCTTCACAGCAATGAGTTTTTCAATGATTTCAAAGTGTTTCAATGAAAGCAAGCAAGAGGCTCTCAGAGAAGTTTTGGTGATACTGTTTTTTGGCCTAGATGCCATAGCATGGGGATGTACAGTTTATGAATTCTTGGAGCCATGCATATACAATTTACATATTCTTCTGTATGTTACATTTCAAAAAAGGATTCCAAAATATATATCATGAAGCCCACAGCAGACTCCAGAATCAGAATCTCTGAGGGTGGGATCTGGAGAGCTTGCATTTAAAAAGATCCCCCTTCCAATCTTTTCTTAAGCATTGGATTCTGAGGGCTAGACATGGTTCAGCAGTTAAGAACTAAATAAATAAATGAAATTTTAAAAAGAATTGGATTCTTAGGTGGGGGAATGTCAATTTCAAATGCCCAAGAATTGTTCATATCTACCATTATAATGGACATTCCTTAGAAAAGAAGGTGGTGATTTCCTTGAGTCACTTAACCTTAGGAAAATTCATATTTCAGGTGCTAAGAAAAAAACCTAAGAAAGTAGTGTCATTGAAATATATAGTTTTCTAGTTTATATTTAAAATAGTATTCTAATGTGTCATAATACTATAGGAATATCTAGAGAAGAAAACAATTTTATTGACGCCATAAAAATCTGGCAGGTGATTGGCACTAGCATCCACAGATGAGGTATACCATTCGTCATTTGTTTTTCACTCAGCATGATGTCCTCTAGCTCCAGCCATTTTCCTGCAAAGCTCATGATGTCGTCTTTCTTTACTGCTGCATAGAACTCCATTGTGTAGATGTACCACATTTTCTCTTTCCGCTCATCAGTTGAGGGGCATTTGGGTTGGTTCCAGCTCCTTGCTATTGTGAAGAGAGCTGAAATAAACATGACCGTGCATGTATCTCTCATCTGTGGATGCTAGTGCCAATTACCTAGTTGTAAGTATTTCTTGTGCACAGCCCCTTGAGCTTTTGTCCAAAGCAGTTGGGAGTGATGCATATTGGAAACAACAACAACAACAACAACAACAGAAAGGACTGCAACAAAGAACTGACTGAAATAGTGAACTTTGCTCAAAACAGTCATCTTCCTCATGGAGAATATTGAGAAAGACTGAGAAAGAGATATAAAGCATGTTTGGCAGAATGCATGAGGTCTGGTGGCGTGGGGGAACGGGGGGGCACGGGTCTAGATTTGATAAAAAAATAAAAATAAATTTATGTGAAAAAATGATTTTAAAAAAGAATAAAAGAAAACTGAAGTGGAAAAAAAAATCTGGCAGGTGCTAGGACCTAGTGGAATTCAGGCAGCTTCAGTTCTAGGTGAAACATCTCATCATGGGTGTGGTACAGTGTAAGCAGGCACAGAAAAGCCAGTTCTTCCACATACAAGCTACTCTAACTCCATTGCAGCTCTCCATAGCACCTCCAAGATTCCAGCAGCTTTCACATTTGCTCGTTAAGCTGAAGGCATGTTTCTCGCAAAGGCTATTCTGGAAGGGGCAGACCGAGGTCTTGGAGAAGCTCTTGGAGGACTCTTTGGAGGAGGTGGCCAGCAAAGAGGAGGAGGAGGAGGAAATATCGGAGGGATAGTCGGAGGAATTGTCAATTTTATCAGTGAGGCTGCAGCAGCTCAGTACACCCCGGAGCCGCCTCCCACCCAGCAGCATTTCACCAATGTAGAGGCCTCCGAAAGTGAGGAAGTCAGGCGATTTCGGCAACAATTCGCACAGCTGGCTGGACCAGACATGGAGGTGGGTGCCACCGACCTGATGAATATTCTCAACAAAGTCCTTGCAAAGCACAAGGATCTGAAGACGGATGGCTTTAGCCTTGACACCTGCAGGAGCATTGTATCCGTCATGGACAGTGACACCACAGGGAAGCTGGGTTTTGAGGAGTTTAAGTACCTGTGGAACAACATCAAGAAATGGCAGTGTGTGTTTAAGCAGTATGACAGGGACCATTCTGGTTCTTTGGGACCCTCCCAGCTGCAAGGGGCTCTGCAGGCTGCAGGCTTCCAGCTAAATGAGCGCCTTCACCAAATGATCCTTCTCCGGTATGCTGACGAGGATGGAAGTATGGATTTTAACAATTTCATCAGCTGCCTGGTCCGTCTGGATGCCATGTTTCGTGCTTTCAAGTCCCTGGATAGAGATGCAGATGGCCTGATTCAGGTTTCTATCAGAGAATGGCTTCAGCTCACCATGTATTCCTGAAGAGGAAGAGGCCGTCCCTGCAGGACAGGACTGCCCCAAACCCTTCTGTGCTGTCCACAGTTGAGACCCCCATCTCACAGCTGCTGTATCTTAGGCTCTTTTATGATGCTGCAATATTTCTGATCATATGCTAGACTTTACTGCTTCATTAAAACTATTTTTGGATGAAAAGTGTTCTGAGTGGTTTGTATATCAGCTTTTTGAAAGACTTGATATATAAACATATATACGTGATAGGGAGGTGCAGGCTTGACTTTAAAAGGTGGTTACTTATTGGTGAATGAATTTGCATCTGTTAAATCCTGAAATAAATCAAGAAAGCACTCAAGAGATATATTTCTTCCCTTTAAAAAGGTGAGGAGAGGAAGTTTAAAATCTGGTTTGCTCATAATTTCACATCTGGTCTTTATATTATGTTTTAAAAAGTGCTTTCTAGGGAACCTATTTTATTGTATAGAATTTAAAAATGTCTAATTCAGCAGTTTTATCTAGGGGTAGCATTGTTTTAAAATGATGGGGCAACTATCTAAAAATCTAGAATTCTTTAGCTGTTTTCTAGTAAAAGAAACACATGGTGGTATGTTTTGATAGGTTTGGTAAAGAGAGTCAGGGACATTGAGGGGTAAAAAGGAATAACCATGGTTCATAATGTCTCTGGGCACCTTAATGATTCTTTGGGCACCTTAATGAGTCTTAGGTTGACTTCATACAAAATCAGGAGTGCCTGGGTGGTGTCAGCCGGCTCTTGTCCTGTTTTGCTCTACCTTAAAGCAAGGAAGATTCCTTTGTTTGGAAACTGGAGACAGGTTTAAAAAAAAAAAAAAAAAGCAAAGGAAAAGAAGAATAAAATACCCCACATAATTCTCCAACAGTTAAATGGAAGACAGTGCAAAGATTATTGACTTTTATTGCATGGTCTGAGGCCCTGGCTGCAGTTTAGCATTACAGGGAGAATTCTTTAGGAATGCTACTGTCTAGGTCTCACTCCAGATAAATTAAGTCTCTTCAGACCTTTCTCTTCTTTAAGCTCCCCTGGCCTAGGTATGCACAGCCAAGCTGATACGGATTTAGATTACGCTCCCAGCGTTTTTTCAAATTTTCTCAGTCAGAACTGAGGCCAAGGTGAAATCAGTGCTACCCCCATCCCAGGCAGGGAAGACAGGAATACTGAGAACCTCACCCCCCAAAGCTGAGTTGTTCATGCCTTTTCTGGTGTATAGATCTTCCTGATGTTGTTATGTTGAAGCAAGCTGTTACAGCTGAGCAGGGGCAATCCAGGATCCCCATATGTCTGAGTAGACTTGACAAGAGAGGCTGAATTGCAAGGCTCAGTTCACTGTTGCCTGGTATTCAGTCAGTTTCTAGACCTAATGTTGTTTTTAATGTCTTCCTTCTATCCTACACTACTTTTGAAGTGTCCTCCTGGGTTCCAAAATAAATTATTCTTTCCTCTCTTCACTTGTGTAGAAGAAAGTTTAACTTTGGAAATAATGTTGCTGGCCTGCTATGAGTCTTGGTGCTGCTGTTAGAAACCCCCAGTGACGTTGGGAGAGGTTAGCATGTGGTCTCTGTGTTCATGATCACTGCCATCACACAATATTCGTGTAATACCACACACATAATTATGGATTGAGCCAAGCACAGAGATCACATCTTCTTTCTCCAGGGACTTGTAATTTAACTTGGTCTGATAGGCTGTTTAGACCAGGTGTGGTCGTATAAGCATCAGGCTGCTGCCAGCAACCACACATTAATATCAGCTTCGTTATTTTAGAATAAACCCAAGAGTATGTCATACATAGGAGCAGGAGAGCATCCAGGAAAGGGAGAACACTGCCAAGATGACTATTAAGGGCTCAGTATTCTAACTTCATAATTTGATTTCCTTATTGTGCTTGTAGAAAGGATGATGTAGAGTTTGTATTTTTGCTGCAGATTTCATCAGAAACATTGTCCATAAGTTAAGGCTGTCATCTCATACTAGGAATATCATCAAGTATTTGCCTCATTCCTCCAGCTGAGGGGATACCTACTTTTATGTCTTTTCTAGCATGTGTTTGAAAAACAGCTCAAAGTTTCTCTTCTGTATGTAGTTCTCTATATTTGTATAAAGTCTCTATAAATACTTGCAGTCACCAGTGCAGATACTGGAAAAATTCAGTCCGATCAGACAAATCATGGGCACCGCATAGAACCGACAGCTTAACCTGTGACTGAATTTCTTAGTTTTTATTCAATATTTGATGTTTTAAATTATTTCAAATTATTTTAAATCAAAATTTTGATGTTAGAGAAAGTATTAATTGGCAACTTAAAAATGTACTTATGTTGCTGGGCATGGTGGCATACACCTATAATCTTAGCACTCAAGAAGCAGAGGGAGAGGGATCAGGAGTTCAAGGCCAGTCGTGACTACATAGTGAGTTCCAGGCCATCCTGGGTTACATGAATCCCTATCTCAACCCCCACCCCCCCACCCTCGAGTATCCATTTCTACATGGAAAACTACTTATAGCCTAAGAAGAAGGTCTTTGATTCATCCATCTCATTCTCATTGAATTTCTAACATTAAATAATGCAATCAGTGTAGTAAATTGAGAATGATGGCAAGGAAAAATAAAATTGTACTATCTACATTTTTATGTTTCAGAACTACATATAACTGATTGAATCCGCTAAATTCTGTGACCCATAAAATAGCAGAAAAAGAAAGCATGTGCTCTATATCCAAGAGCAAGACACTTCTCAAAATATTCTAATTTGTCATCTGTGAACATTTACTTGTTCATAGCAAATAATTATATTTTATATGAAAGTTTTGGAAGTTATTTGGAGAACATTGATTATCTTTCACTGGCAGAGATGATATTATATGAATTATAACAAAGAGAAAACTAGCCTTTATCCTTGGGAGTTCACCATTGTAGACTGTATTCAAAATCATATCCTTAAGTGTTGGAATACTCAAAACCTTATACAAATGTGTAATTCTAAACAAGTAAATACATTAAATAAATTTAGCTATGAAACAGCCTTGGAAAACTGATGTCTGAGAATCAAGTCAGTTATTCCTCCTGAGATTTTAAATCCTGGTACAGGATCAAGTGACCCGAGACCTCACACTGCTCCTGGAAGCCAGGGCAGCAGGTACAAGGTGGTGGGTTACAGTGGGCTCCCTGAGACCCCACCCACAGTACCTGCTTCTGTGATCCTGCTGACCTCCAAGAAATGGATGAAGCCCAGAGTCTGGAGCTCCCTGAGACTTGGCCACACTTCATTTTTGCAGCAATTAGGTGTAACTCCTTGGTACCAACTCTGGATTGTTCCTGGGCTCTAATTTCGCAAATTTATGGAAGAATGATCAGTACCTTTCATTGAATGACTTATTTTTTCCTTTTAAACATGACTCTTAAATAAAATTTTAAGTCCAGATGTCATTATTAAGTTTATGATTCTTCCTGGGGAAGTTTTAAGAAAAGCAATATTTTTTAATCACAAAACTGATTAAAATATGAAAATTAAAGAAATGTATATATTATGTAACATTTCATCCATTTAAAGTTATGCTTTATCAAACTGTTCGGTTAATTTGAACTGCTGATGGTCAGACTACTAAAATTTTTATTGTAGTTATAGAAATAATTGAGTTTTATTAACTTGAAATGATTTGCAGTTTCTTCATTAGAAGTTTCTAACATTTCTTCCAGTTTTAAATTTTATTATCCTGAATTAGGAATATTAATAGCATATTTTTAATTCAATAAGATAATCTCACAGGGTAATTTCCATGCTGATTTTTATCCCTTTATATTTTAAATAAAAACTTACATATACTTTTTCATGTGACCGAGTCAGGAGTCTGCCTTAACATAATTATGCTTTATTAAAAACTTTGTCCATTGAAGAATGCTGAACACTCATATATTAATGAAAATTAGAAATCGAGAATGGTACCTTGTTCTATGACGAGTGGTAATATGTGGAGTCCACTACATTCCATTTCTCTTATGTGCAAAATAAGTTATGGATAGGATTTGATTGTATAGGCATGATAGGTCATGCCTTAATCCCACTACTCAGGATGCAGAGACAAGTGGATCTCTGTGAGATCTAGGCTGGCTTGGTATATAGTGAGTTCCAGGCCAGCTGGGGCAACAGGAGGACCACGTCTCAAATGCCCCCCTCAAATTGATATCTTACAATAAGATATATCATAAATTAAATATGGTATTTCCAGCCACATAGATAATTGTAACATTATAATTGTAACATTAGTGTCCATCATTTTAAGATCAGTTCTGTAATGTTTTTATTTTTTTCTGTAATGTTTTTATTCACGACTTCTGTACTGCTTAGTGAAAGCCAATTACATAAGAAACTTACTTATATTGAACAACTTAGTTATAATTCAATAAGCTTCTCAACCTCTTAGTCTTATTACAACAAGTTTAGTATTGTTTTAGGATATTATGTTCCTTAAAGTGTTGTCTTCTCTGAAACTTCTGAGGTGCTAAAATGTAGATGCTAGTGGTAGTGTTACCCTGATGTGTCTATGAACAGTCACACTATACATTTAAAATAGGTGCATCCTGATGGGTATAAATGATACCACAGCAAAGTTGATTTGGAAAAATAACTATTGTCTAGTTAAATACGGAAGTTTGATGACTTGAGGTTATGTCTTAGAGACAAACTCTACTACTTGGGCTCAATCTTATAAATAGACCCTGATCCTTGGGAAATTCTAACTTTTGTGGGAACATGAAATTAAATCATTATTCCTTTTAATTTTCTCTCTACCATAAGTAAAGTAATATGGTGAAAGGGATTCTTTAGCATTTGACTCTTGGTTATTGAGAAGCTGATTCTCTGGAATTAAAAAAAAAAATTTGCACAGCAGCTCAGCAGCGTTTTTTTTCTCAAGTTCCTCTACTGATTATTCATAGATCTTTGACAGTGAATCATCAACTCACGCTGATGCCAAGTGTTATTGGTTAATCTATCAGATTAAATATTGCTCTGGCTTTGTTGTTGCTGGCTCACAGTTTTTCTTGGAATTCATCACTTGAAGATGATGCTGCCAAAATGATTCTCATACCTGGGATTCTAATCACAGTGCTTGTTTACTCTGGGTTCTCTCCATCTCATTTTCCCTGCTTTCCTCTTCTCTCTTTCTTTTTCCCTTGTGTGCTGTCCTGCCTCTCTGTCCCTCACTTCTTTATCTTTTAAAAATACTTTTATTATGTGTATAAATATACTGCCTGCCTGTAGGTAAGTGAACCTGTGCATGCAATGTCCATGGAGATCAGAAGAAGGCACCAGATCCCTAGGGACTGGAATTACAGATGGTTGTTAGCACCATGTGGGTGCTGGGAATTGAACCCAGGTCCTCTGCAAGAGCAGCCAGTGTTCTTAATAACTGAGCCATCTCTCCAGCCCCACTTCTTTATCTTAAGCTTTCATTCTCTTGATGTTCATCTTTTTTTTTTTTTTTTTTTTGGTCTTTTGTGAGACAGGGTTCCCTGTGCTCCAGCTGTCCTGGACATCACTATGTAGACACAGGCAGAACTCACAAGATTGCTGCCTCTGCCTCCCAGTGCTAGATTAAAGGCTGCCACCACGTCCGGCTTGATGTTTATCTTTTTAGGTGAGTAGATAATGTCAGCCTCTGTTGGAATTATCAATCCTTTGTTTTCTGTTGACATGAATCCTCATTGAGCTGTAGGTATGTTTGATTTTTTTTTTTTTTTTTTTTGGCTTAAAAGTGCAGGGTCAGAGTGGAGAGATGGCTCAGTGGTTAAGAGCATTGTGTGTTCTTGCAGAGGACCCGTTTTTGGTTCCCAGCACCCACATGGGAGCTAACAACTATCTGTAACTCCAGTTCCAGGGGATCCGATGCCCTTTTCTGGTCTCTGCAGGCACTTTACACATGTGGTACACTTATATATATATAGGAAAAGCACTCTATACATTAAATAAAAAGAAGAAGAAGTGCAGGGTCTTCTGCGGCCAGAAATCCCCAAGGGGCTCCTAACACTGCCCACCTGAGTTTGTTTCAGTTGTTCTGGTTTATTGCAAATTAATGCAATGTGACTAATGTCAAGAATGCAATGTGACTTCCATTTTCTGTGTATAGAGGGCTGTTTAGTGACTTTCAGGACCCTTTGGCGATGGTCTAATGTTGGCCATCCTAGCAGGACCACTGTCTTGGCAGAAAACATGTTTGTAAGTGCTAAGGAGCAAAGTCCTAGTCCCTGACTCCCAAAAGGCAAATGCTGAGCTCAGGAACCTGCACTGCATGCCAGTAAGCCACCTCACGTGGCCTCGGTGGCAAAACCCCCAAATTATAGTTACTGCTAAAAACAAAATAAGTTTTCTGCCTTCTGGATGGGGAGTGGGTAGTTGGCCACTTGCTGGTCATCTTAGGAGAACGTCTCTTCATAGGCTCTGCACGCAGTCTGCTGAGCTACATGGCATGCTTGTACTTCACTTTGCACTGTGGTTAACAATAACCCAAACAGCCATCTTCCTAATTGATTTCTCCCATCTTTTCACAGAATCATGATGGCAGTATTGACTTCAGAGAGTATGTGATCGGTCTGGCTGTCTTGTGCAACCCTGCCAACACGGAGGAGATCATCCAGGTGGCATTTAAGGTACTGCCAACCCCACTGACAGCATCTTGGTTGGCCTTGTAAATAGGTGTTGACTCTAACTGCATTATTTGAACAATCAGTGAATCTGTTACCTGAGTTTGTAGATCTTCTGTGACATGTACAGGAGGAAAATGTGATTAAGTCAATTGCTATTGAGAATAAAGAAAACACAAGCATCCGTTTAAGCAAAAATGGAAGCAGGCTAAGTAACAGTGTCAACACGTTGCAGAGCAGGTGATTTGACAAATTAACTTAAAAATTATTGCTTTTCAGTCCTGTTTTGAAGCCCTGAAGTAAGATTTATAAATAAACAGCACTCCTGGCCAGTCATCCTGATTCACTATGTGGAAAGTTCTGATCTGTCTATTCTCACATTCTGTCAGATAGTTTAAATGACATTTTAGTGCTGGAATTTATGTTATATGGCAATGTCAGGTCATCACTATCATAAATGTCCCCGGTTTCTACCCTGCTTACCCTGCCTTAGTATCATATATTTTCACTGTAGTGCAGGACTATAAATGAAAAGCAGCTGCTATATCTTCTTGTCTGTGCCTCTGGTTCCCAGCAGAGCTAGATGAGAGTGTTTGTCATGAAGACACAGACTGCACTTGCCGCTCACATGTGCCAAAGCGGAAGGAGTGTCCTGTGCTGAAGTCTGTGTCTTTCTGAGAGTAAAGGTGCTCGCTCGTCTGTTAATGTTACTCCAGTTGTGGAGCTTCCTCTCAGTTCTGAATTCATGGGATCATCTCTTAAGTGAAGCCTTTCTGTCCCTGCTTGTCTGGCCAAGCTGTCTGTGTTCATTTATTTTGCAGCCACTTAGCCTCTGCTTCCATCTGCCATGAAGGGCCATGGCCATCCCTTCCAGGTTTCTACTCCCTTACCTCTTCCTGACTTTCTCTGCGAAGACTATCCTGCTTTGACTCCAACGAGTATTTTCCCCCTCCCTATTATCTAGGAAAACTCCTTCACCAAGGGTTCTTTCTCACATCTTAGGGGCCACCAGGGATAGCCTTAGGAGTTTTCATGTTTTCTGTTATTGTTAGAAGAATCCCTGCACTTCCCTTTTGTTTCAGACTGGGTTGAGCTGAGTTAACTAGGCCTATAAAGAACTTCAGTCAGTGGTTGATGCTTAGCAGATGGTTGTAAAGTAAGGGCCAGAAATTTTTGCACAGTTTCAAACCTTCATTTTTGGACTTATTCATAAAAACAATCCCTAAAATTATACTTATAGCTAAGTTATTTTGATCCAGATATTTCTGCATCTGTTTTGGGATTGTATGTATAATTATAAGTTTAACTTAGCAAATAGTCACTTTTGGTTTGCCAATGAAAGACTCAATAGAAAATTTGCCCCTTAATCACAGTAATTACTGTTTTTAAAGAAGTCGTGAGAATTTTGTCTAGCCTAGAACTTGGTTTGGAGGGAAGAAAGAAAGGAACACTTACAACTATAATTAGCACATTTTCCTGTAAGCCAAGGGTCATACTTTACATTGGAATTTTCTATTATTTGTTACATTCTTTTTGAGACAAGGTCTCACTTGTAGCCTATGCTGGCCTCAAACTTGAAATTCTCCTGCTTCAGCCCCCTGAGTTCTGGGATTATAGGTGTCAGCCAACATGCCCAGATTGCACTAGTTATTATCATTTTAATATTTTATTGGTTTTGAGAATTTCATGCAATTATATTTTGTTTCTATTCAGGCCCCATTTCTCTTCCTCCCCTCTCTTCCTCCCTTCCACCTGACTTTATATTCTCTATTATTACTTTTTTTTTAAAGCCTATCAAGTCTAATTGGTATACCCAAATGTCCTTCAGTGTGAGTCCATCCTTAGAGCCTGGTCATTCTACCCAGTTTTCAAAAAACTAACTCACTCACTCTCGCCCACTATTTCCTCAGCTAGGGTTGGACCTTCTTGCCTACCTCCCTGCCTTCTTGCTGGGATTGGATCTGGGTTGAGTGTATACTGTCACAGTTGCTGTGAGTTCATATAAGCAACTGCCTTTCTTTCTGTACAACACTGTTCCCTTGTAGTTGTCCTCCACCTCTGGCTCTTACACTCCCCTCCATCACCCCTACTTCTGCAATGATCCCTGAGCCTTGGGAGGCCAGGGTTTGAAATAGATGTCCCATTCAGGGCTAAGCAATGTGCAGTACCTTGTTCTCTGCAGGTTGACCAGCTGTGGGTCTCAGTGTTAATCACCATCTGCTGGCGGAAGAAGAAGCTCTGCTCAGAGTTGAGCGATGCCTATTTTTCTGTCTTTTGATCTTATATTTGATCTAACATAGAGATATCTACCAGAGGTCTGGTTATTACTCACCTGCATTTGAATACTAGCTCTGCCTCTTAAGTTGTGTGGCCTAGGGCAAGACTCCTAACTTCCCTGGGCTTCAGCTGCCCCATCTCTAAGAGAGGGCTGACAATGGAACCTATTGCAAAATATTATCCAGAGAGTGTTAAGGATTAACATATTTAAAGGAAATTGAATACTTTTGATCAGTGCTTGTAAAGAATAAGTGCTAATTCCATTACAAATTCTTCTTGTCCAGGAGAGGATTTTGATTATGTGGTATTCATTGTCCATCAGTTATTTCTGTTTTGGTTCTTCACTTTTTAAATTTTTTATTGAATTTTTGTGATTTTCATACAATATAATTTGATGATATTTAGGTCCTCTTCCCATATGCACCTCCTCCTGCTGCCCCCCATTCAATGTACTCCAACTGTATACACCGTAGGGCCTATAGAGTCTGATCTGTGACCCCACCTGCTCCTCAGAGAGGGTCCACGCACTGGGGCCTGACTAACCCTCAGCTTATCCCAACCCACTACCTTTCTCTCGACCCATAAATGATCACCTTTCATGCTTGGCCATTGCCTTGCTGTCTCCTCCTTCTTATTCCACAGCTTTTTAGAAATATCCGCTCATCACTTCAGCCCTTGATCCTCATTACCACTCCCTTCCAGCTCCCTGCAACTGGGAGTCTCACATCTCCTAATTACCAAACCCAGCAAACATTTTTGTCTCTTGCTTGGTCTTTCCATGGCATTTCGAGTCTATTTCCTGCTGCCATTGTCACATCCCATCTCTGACATTAAAGCCCTCCATTAGCTTCCAAAGGCACGCACTCTTCTTTCCTGTCCTCGTGTATGACTGCTTCTTCTAAGTCTGTCAGTCCTTCTCCCCTTTACCCCTCTCAATGGCGGCTGTTCTAGGACTTGGCCTTTATAATTTTGCATCTTCGTTATAGATAAGCTTGACACACCCATGGCTTCAGTTCTTACCTGAATCCTTTCTGAAGCCTCATCAGTCTCCTGAGCTGATAACTGAATTTTTTCCTTACTCTTGGCACCTCTGACTCAAGTCTAACTTCTCCAAGTCCGACTCTTGATCTCATCTGGCAGTTGTTCTTTTCACTGTCTCTGTCCTGCAGCTTTCATCCTGTTACCCAAGCTAGAAAACTCCAGCCCTCTCTTTGGCTTCTTCTTGTTACTACAAATCTCTTCTGCAAATTCTCTTTGCTGTCCCTTCCTATCCTTCATGCTTGTCCACCACAGACTTACTTTTCTTGTGTGTAGCCTCAGCAATCTCCTTCCCCCACCCCATCCTACACATTCTGCTTCAGAGACCTCCTTCAGAATATAAATGATCATACCACTTCCCTCTGTCATCATCCTGCAGGATTAGGTTGGGCCTTGTCCATCCACCATGATCAGATTCTTGCTTATCCTTCAGTCTCTGGACTTGAGATCCAGTCACTCAGCAGCCATTCCTTATATCTTTTCTGAACATCTTTTCATGTTCTAAGATCCAACTGTCACATCAGGTTTACTGGAAGGCCTTGTGGACTTGTTTGGGTAAGATTAATCATGTACCCCAAGGGCACTCATGTCTTAGGATGTACCCACTAAACTGTAGGACTGTAAGTCTTATAAGAGTAGTCTCTCTCTCTCTCTCTCTCTCTCTCTCTCTCCCTCTCCCTCTCCCTCTCTCCCTCTCTCCCTCTCTCCCTCTCTCCCTCTCTCCCTCTCTTCCCTCATATATACATACAATGCACATATGAGTATATATGTGTATATTACATGCATATATATTCCTCTTGTACAATAAATGTTTGCATTAATGGAGAGTTTTTCCCAAAAGATCAATACATTCAGTACCATCATACTTTAAAAAAATTTTAATGAGTTTTTGTCTATTTCATACATAACTTCTCAATCAGTCTTAATTGCCTTTATACCTCCTTCTCCATTGGGACCCTCCCACAACCCCCTGAAATCATACAGTCTATCATTATTTGTGTTAAGGTCTCTTGTGCCAAATTACTCTCCCTCACCATTCCTCAGTGCCAGTTCATCCTCTTGTTATGCCCACATCACTGGGACCCCCCCCCCCGAAAGACCACCAGGACACGTGGCTCCGATGTAAATACAAAGAGTCTGTATTCAAACTGAGCTTGGACCGCCACCCTCCTGACACATCAGGTGCCACAGCTCGGCGGAGGGGGGTGGATCTTTTAAAGGAAAAACCACATATGGGGAATTTTCCAGTTTTGGCATTTCGTTATTGAGTCATAAGGACTGAAGAAGCATGATTTTTAGACTGATAGGTCGGGGCCACCTGGCGGCTTTAGTGGCCCTGTGGGGTGAGATGTTTAGTCATTGGACACATCCTGGTGGAAGAGCAAACATGTTTAACCTTCAGTCTTTCCCTGTTAGTTATTTTCAACAAGCAACCTTTGGTCCTTCCCTGCTAGCTATTGAGATATTCTGTATTTTTCTGGAATGTAAGGGTGGGGGTGTATTTCCACAAAATAGAAAAATGGAGTCTCTCTTGTTCCCTCATAACAGGTCCCTCTTTACACTCTGAGCTCTAGTCAGCTTATCCAGAGTCCCTCTCTTAAAGGTCATTTCTTCCTCAGCCAACCATAATCAGCTGCCAATATTTCTTCAATGAAGATTGAGTTCTCTACCCATTTCTGCAGCTCCATCATGGGTTTTGTCTGGTTGAGCTTGCATGAGTCTTGTGTGTCCTGATACCAATGCTGTAGGTTTGTATGAACAGGGTCCCAGGAGCCTGTAGAATTCACTTCCATGTGGTCTTGCACCACCTCCCTGGCTCTTACAATCTTTCTGCCCCCCTCTTCCACAATGTTTCCTGAGCCCTGGATGAGCGAAGCTGAATATAGGCCTCCTAGGCTGCTAAAGGCTCAGGCTAACAACCAAAAAAATACCATAGTACTTTTGAAGCCCTAACTCTTTGCTGTTTACCTTGTAGCTCTTTGATGTTGATGAGGATGGTTACATAACAGAGGAAGAGTTTTCCACCATTCTACAGGCTTCTCTTGGAGTGCCTGACCTTGATGTTTCCGGTCTATTCAAGGAAATTGCCCAAGGGGACTCTGTTTCCTATGGTGAGTAGGCAATCTGGCATCTGGTTTACAAGTAGTATCTAGACTGGAAATTGAAAGTCAGATGAGGGGGCTGGAGAGATGGTCTAGCGGTTAAGAGCACCGACTGCTCTTGCAGAGGACCCGGGTTCAATCCTCAGCACCCACATGGCGGCTGACACCCTCTCTGACCTCCACGGCATTACACGGGTGCACAGACCTGCATGCAGACAGTACATTCATACACATACAAAAATAAATACAATTTAAAAAAGAAAGTCAGATGCTAATGCTTCCCTTAGCTAATTATATTGGTAATAGTAATGATGATGATGTTGTTGATGATGATGATGATAACAGCAATATTGTGGTTGTAAGAGTAATAGTTAATTATTGAAGACTTAGATGCTGCATACCTTGCTGCATGTTTTGTATAATAAACTCATTTAATCTTTACAGCAAACCTGTTTAATCAGTATGCTGTTTTAGTTTTGTTTTCTTCTCAAATCTGTGTTTGACAGTTTAAAAAGAATTTAAGTAACTTTCTTAAGATTATCGAGCCAGAATTCAAAGTCCAAGAGTTTGGCCTGAGAACTTGCACCACTGACTTTATACCACAGTGCCTTTCATGTGAGTGTGGCCAGGCAGTCTTGAGCAAGTCAATCCAGCTGTGTTGTCCCTACGGCAGAGGAATGTGGACCAAGCACCCCCAGTAGTTGTAAACAGTGCTCTGACATTCAGTGTAGCAGTTTATGTGAGCACATATGTCCTTTGCTCATACCATTCTAATAGCAGCCCCTGTGAGGGAGCGACCATCCCTTTACTCCTTTATCCTGGTGGTTCAAGTCTGTACATCAAAGCGAAGTGGCGAATCACTTTCCCCATATTTCCCAGTATAGTTATTACCAAGCATACTCTGTGGAGAGGCCTAGGTAATTGTTTCCTGCTTAGCTTTGATGTGGTCATGGATGTCAGGCTGGCTTATCTTCCCCAAGCTTTCCTCTCTGGCTGGAGGGACAGTCTAATTATTTAATTACATTTCCCTCATGGTGTTCAAAGAGTTTCAGCTTGTTAACTTTCATGTGATGGGGAAAGTACATCACATACTTCTCTTACTCTGGTTTTAATTACTGGCATTTTGGCTTCCCCATATTCTCTTTTGAATACTTTAGTATATAGGGCCATGAATCTATTGATTTCATTCAAAAAGAAATGGAAAGGTTAAATGGGGAACCATATGTACAGACAAACCTTCATAAATTCACATGCACTGTATTTTCTCTGATCATTTTACTTTCATAATTAACACCTGTATATTACTCTGAACTAGTATTTTTTAAGATTTGTTTAATTTATGCATATGTCTGTGTGCTCGTGTGAGTTTCTGTGTACCACATGTAGTCAGGGCCTGTGGAGAGGTCAGTGTGCTGGATAGCTTTAGTGTCAACTTGACACACCTGGGTTGAGGGAGCCTCAACTAGGGAATTGGCTTCATTGGATTGGCCTGTGGCCACATCTGTGGAGTATTGTCTTGATGGTTGAGCAGTGTGGGAGGGCCCAGCCCACAATGAGTGGTGCCACCCTGGGCAGGTTGTTGTGTACCGTATAACAAGGTAGGCTGGGCATGAACCAGAAGAGCAAGCCAGTGAACAGCATTCCTCCATGCCTGTGCTTCAGCTCCTGCCTCCAGGTTCCTGCCCTGAGTTCTTACCTGGGCTCCCTGAGTGATGAACTGTGACCAGGAGATGTAAGCTGAATAAACCCTTTCCTCCCCAAGTTGGTGTTGATCAGAGTGTTTGGTCACAGCAGTGGAAGACAAACTACAATAGAAATTGGTAGCAGAAGAGTGGGGTATTGCTGTGACAGACCTAACCTTGGTGTTTTGGGGAAGGATTGTGGAGGCGTTTGGAACTTTGGGCTGGGAAGATCATTGAATGCCTAAGGATTGTTGCTTTGGAGCTTGTAGCAGTTTTGATGAAGGATTTGTAGAAGATGAAGGCCTGGCTTGTGAAGTTTCTAGTTTCAAAGGGGAACAGAGATCATCAGGACTGTGTAATCTTTGGGTTCTGGTCAGCTGGGGCTGAAGAATCAGCTGTAAGTAACAAGAGACCAGAACCTGAAGTGAAATCTTTGTTGTACTGGGACAATTGATGCTGGTTAGCTGGGGCTGAAAAGTCAGCTGTAAGTAACAAGAGACCAGCATCACTGTGGTGAAATCTTCTGGGAAGAATTTCTTCAGGGTCAGCACACAGAAGCTGTGTTCCAGAAGGGGCCTGAGCCTCCATCTCGAGCCAGAAGCAGGACTTGGTAGTGTGTGAGAGTCTCCTATATGGTTCTGGTGAAACTAGAAACTAGAAATTTGAGGGGGTCACAGAGAGCAGCCAAGGCTTGACACTGTGAGAGGTCAGAAAAGACCATTGGTGGAAGTGCACCTCAATTGCAGTGAAGACCCCAGGATTGCAGGGGTCATGGAGAGAAGCTGAGGCTTTGCACCAGGAGAGGTCAGAAGAGACCATTGGTGAAGGTGCTGCTTCAGTTTCAGTGGCGACCCCAGCTTTTTGGAGATGCCGGGACCGTGGGATGACCACCAAGAGCAGCGACAGGTGTGGAATGGAGTCAGCCTGGGCCTGCGAGATGAGCTGTGTGTGCTGTCGATGGCAGAGTCGGAGAGGGGGAGCTGCCAAAACCCTTTGGAGCCCAGAAGATTGTGAGTGAATCCCAGGTGTCCAGCCTTGAGCTACTTTGCTGGACTTAGGTTTTGTTTGTGCCTGATTCTTCCCTTTGAAATAAGACAGTACTTGTTTTGGATTTTACAGCAGCCCACAGTTAAGAGAATTTTAATAGACTGAACTTTTAAGTGTTGGGACATTTTAAGGACTGTGGGGCTTTTAAGATTGTACTGTCTTAGGTTGTGATTAATGTTAACATCATACTTTGGGGATAAGAACTGGAAAGGTAGTGGTTTAATAGTGATGTGTTTTGTGTGTCAAGTTGATAAGGGGTCAATTGTGCTGGATAGCTTTAGTGTCAACTTGACACACCTGGGTTGAGGGAGCCTCAACTGGGGAATTGGCTCCATTGGATTGGCCTGTGGCCTCATCTGTGGAGTATTGTCTTGATGGTCAAGCAGTGTGGGAGGGCCCAGCCCACAATGAGTGGTGCCACCCTGGGCAGGTTGTTGTGTACCGTATAAGAAGGCAGGCTGGGCATGAGCCAGAAGAGCAAGCCAGTGAACAGCATTCCTCCATGCCTGTGCTTCAGCTCCTGCCTCCAGGTTCCTGCCCTGAGTTCTTACCTGGGCTCCCTGAGTGATGAACTGTGACCCGGGAGATGTAAGCTGAATAAACCCTTTCCTCCCCAAGTTGGTGTTGGTCAGAGTGTTTTGTCACAGCAATAGAAGACAAACTACAACAGTCAGTAAGGGGTGTCAGATGCCCTGGAATTGGCGGTACAGGTGGTTGTGAGTACTAGGAACTGAACCTAGAACTCCCAAATTTTTGATAAATTGTGTCATTGAAAGATAATATTAAATGAGGTTTCCTCTTAAGTAATAAGTTAGGGAAGTATGCTTCATTGTTAGAGGATTTTAAAAAACAATGTACATTTTTATTTCTTTGAAAATTGCATACATGTATACAGTGCATCTTGATCATTGACACCCCTCACTTTCCCTTCCAGTTCTCTCCAACACATCTCCCTTTACAGCTTTATATCCTTTTAAAAAATAACCCACTGAGTCCAGTTATGATAGGCGTATACGTGAATGTGAAACCATCCATTGGGGCATAGGCAGCCTATCATTGACCTGGATTTTTTTTGGGGGGGGGGATAGTTAACATTTTACTCTTCAGAATCTCTCCCCTCCCCATCTTAGATATGATTTTTAAAGAATATTTGAGGTATTTTAGTGTTTAAATATAAATATGGACATATGGCAAGAATATACTCTTTTAAATTGTTTTCATCCTTTGTTCTCTATTAATTGGATTAATGCCCTAATCCCCTTATAGCCAATTCTCATCACATCTAGAAATGAGATACTGTTTAGTGCCTGTGCTATTCCAACCAAGGGTCTCAGTCTTTCGAACAAAGCACAAATGTCAAAATTGCAGCCATACTGTTAGCAAATCAACTTTTGTGTGCACTTTTCTACGTTAGAAGTCATTTAGGTCCTCTTCTCCATCATGGAAATAGTCTTAAGGGGTTAGACAAGTTCTAAAACTGAGGGTAGTATTATATTTCAGAAACTCTAGCTTATTGGAGGCTTGAGATTCAAATCCTCATGGTTGGCTTGATAAGCCGTTTATACGTCTATCCTTCTGTCTCAGCTCCCAGATCTAAAACAGTGAGATTATAAAGAGCCAGGACTCGAGGATCTTGCATTAAGATTAATAAATAGACTTTCTGAGCCATTATTGATTCTAAGTTCAGGGTCTGCTTTTCAAGACTGCATCTTTCTGTAGGAGACTTAAGGACTAAAATAGTTTTAAAAGCCGGTCACAGACAGTCCCAGGTAAGAGACTAAAAAAAAAAAAAAAAAAAAAAATATATATATATATTATATATTCTATTATATATAATAATAGAATATAATTAGCGCAGATCGTTAGTAATAACGGCACACAAGGAAATTTTTGTTAATTTTTTTAAAATTTATTTATTCTGTATGTGTGTATGCAAATGTAGTGTTGATGCAAATGTAGTTTGTGCACACCGTGTCGTTGCAATGCCACGGAGGTCAGAAGGAGCAACTCGATTGAACAGATAACCGACCTTCACCCCCGCTCGATGGTGGGCTGGTGGGGGTTTGGGCACAACATGTCCTGCAAATTGGTTTTACATGACGGATGCTTGTACTCATGGATTATCACTTATAGCTAAAAAATGGAAAAAAAAAACTGAGAGAAAGATGCAGGACAGATATGGCAGAGTACATGATCTGGGATGGGGTGGGGGTTGGGGGAAGGGAAAGGGAAATATGCCTGAACTGAATTGGAAAATGATGTATGAAATGCACAAAGCATCAATAAAAAAATGTTAAAAAAAAAAAGAGGGTGTTGGACTCCCCTGGAACTGGAGTTCTCCTGGAACTGGAGTTTCAGACGGTTCTTGGCCGCCAAGTGGGTGCTGGGGATTGAACCCGGGTCCTCTGCAAGAGCGGTCGGCGCTCTTAACCGCTAGGCCATCTCTCCAGCCCCAGCACGAGGAAATTTTATGAAGTGAACATGTGTGTAGCTGTCATTCAAGTGAAGAAGTGGAGCTTTGGCAGAGCCTGCAGGAGCCCCTCTGTGCCCCTGGCCAGCCATAGCCCTCTCCCCCTCTTAAAAAGAATGTGGCGCACGCCTTTAATCCCAGCACTCAGGAGGCAGAGGCAAGTGCATCTCTGTGAGTTCCAGTCCAGTTGGAGGCTACAGGGAGACCCTGTTTCAAAAACACCAAAAAACAAAAACAAAAACAACCATATTTTAGTTTTGTCTAAGTGTTTGAACTTTATATAAATGGCTTCTTGCAATTTTATGTGTTCTTTTGTAGCTGGTATTTTCATTCAACAATATATAGTTTTACAGTTCATTCACATGATTGTCACATAGTTCATTCACTTGCATTGCCATATAGCATTCATTATGCTCCAAGAATATGGTCGGAGTTATTCATTGCTACACTTGGAGAGACATCTCAGCTGTTTTCCCTTTCATTCTCTATTATGAGTAATGTTACTGTGAACATTCTCCTGCCTGTCTCCCAGAATACAATACACAATTTCTGTAGGTTGTGTGTCTCAGAATAGAATTTGTGAGTCATCGAGAATACAGATCTTCAGACTGACTAGATGTTGGAAAATCTGTCTTGCAATGCGGTTGCACAATTTATAGTCTTACTAACATTTTTTAATCGATTAACAGAATTTTGCAGTAATTATATGATTAAGGACTTGTTAATTTTTATCTTGCCGAAAGAAGAATCACCCTAAATTATTGATTTTTCCCTTTCTCCTTCTAGAGGAATTCAAAAGTTTCGCCCTAAAGCACCCAGAATATGCCAAGATATTTACAACATACTTGGATCTCCAGACATGTCATGTATTTTCATTGCCAAATGAAGTCCAGACAACTCCCTCTGTTGCAAGTAATAAAGTCTGTCCTGAAAATCATGAAGAGGGTATCTCAGACAAAAAGGATGATTAAAGGCAGTATTCCCTGTGAAGAAAACTCAGTGGCTTCTGCTTGACTTCGTAAAGGCGTTTACTGATGATACTGAAAATGTGTTCGTCAAGTAATGTTTAAAATAGGAATTTTTAAATAAAAGTGATAAGATTTTCTTACTAAAATGCTTTTATTAAACTGTTTATATCAAGTAATATTACTTTTGTCTTTGCTGTCTTTTACTGGTTATTTAATGATGATAATGGCTATATATATTTTTTATAGATTTTTCCAGTTTAATTTGCAAAACAAATAAATACATTGGTTTCAGTACATTTTGGTCAGCATTAATCAATATTGTGAAAAGCTTAAAAAGTGCAAACAATTTCCAGTTCTCGAGCATTTAGTAATATTACGTTTTCTCTAATTTGTTCCCTTTCTGGAAATATAAACAATGTTGCAGAATTTTCTGTCTTTACCTTTGCAGGTTCATTTCTCCATTCAAATTTCAGGGTTTTTTAATCAAAGGTTATCAAAAGGGAGAACACCACTAATTAGATGAGGCTTCTTAAGGACTCACATTCTTCTTGGCATGTGCATCTATTGCAGATTTCTTTAAAACACCTGCTAAGGAAATGATATCCTTTACATGATCTACAGGGTGGAAACCATGTTTTAAAGATGACCGCTGTGGCCACAGGCTGAGTGGGAATTGCCTTATTGAAGGGAACAGTGATTGCCTAATGAGAAAATGAATTGTTTGCCACAAAGCTGAATTTAATTTGAGTTGGATGGTTCAGAAGGTAGGACTTGCCCAATAAATAAATCAGATTTGTTCTATTTATATAATGGTCAAATCAGTATATTCTTCCATCCAAGATGAGTTTTATTTTGTTAGTTATCCTTTCAAACATTAGATGTCACTAATAAAAGCCAAAGAACTAAAAAGCTTATTTTATTAATGCATGACCATAATTTATGCCCAGGCAGGAATCCAATAGCAACATTTTCCCTCTAGGTTAGGCAATAATTTTCCCCATGTCTTATACATGCATATTGTTAATATCACTTATATTTGAGGTTTTGAATAAAGAAGCAATTTTTTAATGTGATGTACAAAATAGTTGCTTTTTATACCACAGTCAGTCTTTGATATCAAACTCTTTCTTTTTGCTATATTTCAGAATATATTAGTGATTCACCCTCAGGCTAGATTTTTTTTAAGTCAGTTTTGAAGCTCAGAATTCTCATGAAAGTGTTGGTGATAATACTTAAGCTGGAAACATGACTTTAAACTACTTTTACATATGAGATCTAATTAAGCTAGATACATATTTGGATAATTGAATACCAAAAATATTATCATTAAATATGTGTAATTATTTGCTTTTCATGTCTTTTAAAAATATTTAATTTTTATTTTATGTGTATGAGTGTATTACCTGCATCTATGTAAGTGTACTTATTCTGTGCAATGCCATTGAGGCCAGAAGAGGGCGTCAGATCCCCTGGAACTAGAGTTACAGACAGTTGTCAGCTGCCATGTGTGCTGGGAACCAAACTCAGGTCCTCTACAAGAGCAGCCCTTCTCTTAACCACTGAGCCATCTCTTCAGCCCCAAGTTTTTATGCCTTAGAACATTTAGAAAAAGGCATTAGATGAGCTGAAGTAATTGTTTAAGTGATTAATTTTGTTAAGTAATGTTACTACTAATAGTTACCATAGACAGTGACTGTATGTAACACTTTGGTAAGCAAGACTATTTTAACTACAGAAAGCCCATGTATTAACCCTACTGTCCATGGCCAAGTAATATTCGAAATTAGAAGCTTTGTGTGAGGTGCTTTTTACAGATTTGTTTATTTATGTGTATGTGTGTGTACCTGTGTAAGTTTAAGTGCAACAAATGCATGCAGGTGTCTGAGGGGGTCAGAAGAGGTTGCTGGATCCCTGGAACTTGAGTTACCGTTACACTGGATATAGGTATTGAGAACTAAACTCTGTAAGAGCAGTACATGCTCTTAACTATTGAGCCATGTCTTCAGCTCAACATTGTTCTTTTTTTTTTTTATTTCTGTGTGTATGAATGTACTGTCTGCATGCGAGTTTGTGCACCCGTGTCATGCAATGCCATGAAGGTCAGAAGAGGGTGTCGGATTCCCTTGGAACTGGAGTTCTCCTGGAATTGGAGTTTCAGACGGTTCTTAGCCACCATGTGGGTGCTGGGGATCAAACCCGGGTCCTCTGTAAGAGTAGTCGGTGTTCTTAACCGCTAGGCCATCTCTCCAGCCCCTCACCATTGTTCTTAAATTCTATCCCATTGTTTTCTTGTCTTAAAATAATATTTTATGCCTTCTACTTCAATTTCTATGAGTACAGTATTTCTATTGTATTATTGCATTACTGAATAAACAAATTTGCCATGTAAAACGCTTGGCAATTAGCTAGGTGTGGTGGTGCAGACCCTTAATCCCAGCATTCTGGAGGCAATCTCTGTGAGATAGAGGCCAGCCTGATCTACATAGAGTTCTAGGTCAGCTGGATTACCAGGAAAATCTATATCAAGAAACAAAAACAAAACAAAGTTAAAATTCTTGGCAGTAAAAAATTCCAGTTTCTCCATATTATCTTAAATATACCTTTTCAATACCATGGTTTGAGTATAAGTTTCCATATTTATGAACATGATTAGTCATTTTATTTTAAAAGAGTTTTGAAATGTGAGGCATAATTTCCTTATGCAGTAATGAGGTAAAACTCAGATTTTACCAAAGCAGCAGTGTATAGTATTCTTAATGAGCTTCCCTTGACTGGCTGGACCACCTAATAACACATCATGCTTAGCAGTGTTCTTATGAAGTGGGACTCTTCTGGCCCCAAAGCATTTCTTTAAGAGAGGCTTCTCTTAAGTTTTAAAATAAGAATTAAGTTCCATTAAACTAGTTAAATGCATTATAGTCATATATATGAATTGGAAGGGGAAAGTTACTCTTGAAATGAGAAATATTAGATCCTAAAACCTTTTATATGATATTTCTATCAAAATAGTTCTTTCAAAAACTAATAGTGTTGCAAATGCTTTGTGTATGTTTAACTTTCCTCTGCCACTGTTCTTGGAGATCTGGAAGGCTGCATGTGACAGTCAATCATGATATCGCTAATGATTTTTTTTCTTCTTTACAAAATACATTCATGGGGCTGGAGAGATTGCTGTGGTTAGCACAGGCTGTTCTTGCAGAAGACCCATGTTCGAATCTCTGCACCCACATGGCGGCTAACAACAGTCCATAACTCAAGTTCCAGGACTTTCAACACACCCTCTTCTGACTCCATGGTTATTGCATGACACAGGTGCCCTTACATACATGCAGGCAATACATACACATAAAAATAATAAAATTTAAAAATACATTCATTTATGCGTGTGTGAGCATGCCATGACCTGAGTCTGGAGATCACAGGCCAATTTGTGGGAGTCTTTTTCTCCTTCCACCATGTGTGTCCTGGGGCTTAGACCAGGTTATTATTAAGCTTTACCAATGAGACATCTTGCCAGACCCTATAACAGATATTTAGAGGGGACTGCCTCCCTTTTAGAAGGTATGGATTTTGGGGGCTGGAGAGATAGCCTAGCGGTTAAGAGCACTGACTGCTCTTGCAGAGGACCCGGGTCTGATCCCCAGCACCCACATGGCGGCTGAGAACCATCTGTAACTCCAATTCTAGGAGAACTCCAGTTCCAGGGGAATCCAAGACCCTCTTCTGACCTCCGCGGCATTGCACGACACGGATGCACAAACCTACATGCAGACAGTACATTCACACACATACAAAAATAAATAAAATTTTAAAAAAAGAAGGTATGGATTTTGCTCTTTGCATGAGACACAGCAGCAAAACTATTAAATGCCCATGTTTAGAATGCTCCCTCAGGTCATTCCAAATGCAAGGAGGTTAACACATTAGATTTCAACTGGTCTCAGTCTCCTTCCAATAGCAAAACCCCCAGCCCTAGATCTTCCTTTCCCTCAAACTGGCCAAAGCCAATTCCAGGTGCAGAGTTTGCTCTGCCTCCCTCTGGGTTAGACTACTCTTCCCCCCAAATTTTCACACGGATTCTGTTCTTCATTCAGATTTTTAAGATTTTATTTTTTATTTTATGTGTATGAATGTTTTGCTTGTACATATATATGTACACTACATATAGGCCTGGTGCCCACAGAGGCCCCCAAAGGACATCCAATTCCCTGAAAGTGGAGTTGCAGGTGGTTGTGAGCCACCATGTAGGTTCTGGGAACTGAACCTGTGTCCTCTGCAAAAGCAGCAAGTGCTCTTATTGGCTGAGACACCCCTCCAGCCCCAAGGGCAGCGAGTTCTCTCTTTTTTTAAGTTAATTTTTATTGAATGCATTTAATACAACATTTCTTAATCAAATTTAGACTCAGTCCCCCATCCATGCCCACCCCTCACATCCCCTTCCCCCTGCCAGAGCTCGTGGATTCTGTCATACATGTTAAGTCCTGTCTTGCATCTTTTTCTCAGTGTTTTATAACCTTTTTGATGCAGAAGTTTACTGTTTTGGTCAGTTTTTTGAACAGGTTTTTCTCTCTTTTTGTGTTCCCTTTAATTTTATATTATTCCAAAATATGCATATATATATATATATATATTCCACACATAAATCAAAATTACAAAGTCTGAAAATAATTAATCACTGAGCTAATCATGGAGCCATCTTTCCAGCCCCTCATTCAGATTTTTAAAACAGCTTCGTGCAATTCAATTCACATATGCAAAGCTCACTCAAAGTGTGTGTGTGGGGGGCACGCATGCTTGTGTGTGTTCAGAGTTTTGCAACCATCACACTCTTAATTTTAACATTTTCATCTTCATTCAGTTTTTAAATCAACTGGCACATTATCATATAGGAATTCCCATCACTAACTAGACAAAGCTGCAGAGGGTTTCAATCCCATTACGAGTTGTCTTGGTAAACTTGTCTGAAATTAACTACTTGTGCATACGCATACTGTCAGTCATTTCTAGCAGTTAGATTTCCCTGACAGCACTGGATAAATTAAAAGTGATAACATTATCTTTTAGTTATTGTTCCTTATATAGTATAGAGGAAATCTTTACAACAAACATGAGAACCTGAAATTATTATCTCTAAATCTCATATAAATTAAGGCCCAGAGAGGTTTTAGTTACATAACTAGTAAATGCCAAGGCTGGAATTCAAACCCAAGGCTGTCTGGCTCTAAATGAGTGGACTTCTGATTAGGCCAATGGAACTTGAACCCATAAAATCACCAAGGAATTACATGTCAAGCTTTAACTTCCAGCAACATGGAAACTAGATCTGAAAACTCTCTTCCCACAAACACCAGGAATGTGCAGCATACCATCATGAGCATGAGTGGAAACGCACAGATGAGTGTGCAGTTCTCCAAGGGGAGCCCTCAGAGCCCAAACCAGGACTGCCTGAAGCATAAAAGTTATAGTCGTTGTCTGAACATGAGCCAGCCTCACTGATGAGGAGGCTTGGTGTTTTGTGGCTGTGGAAAGGAAAAGCTAAGGTCTTTATATAGGGTAGGGATTTGGAATATGTCAGGGAGAAAAAAAAACATTTGTATGGCTAAACACTCTCTACCTAAGAAAAGACAATGAAGAAAGTTTGGGGTTTTTTTGTTTTATTTATTTATTTATTTATTTATTTATTTATTTATTTATTTTCATATGTGTATGAATGTATTGTCTGCATGTTGGTTGGTGCACCCGTGTCGTGCAACGCCACGGAGGTCAGAAGAGGGTGTCGGATTCCCCTGGAACTGGAGTTAAAGACGGTTTTCAGCCGCCATGTGGGTGCTGGGGATCAAACCCGGGTCCTCTGCAAGAGCAGTCAGAGCTCTTAACCGCTAGGCTATCTCTCCAGCCCTGTTTGTTTGTTTTTATTTTGACCCGGGTGCTAGAAAGCAGGGAGATTACTGATTTTTTTTAAAAAATGTTTCAATTATTTTAACTGTTTTGGAACTCAGTCTGATGTCTCCTGATGGCTATGCCATATGCATTTATTTATTTATTCATATTTATTTATTTTAATTGTTTTTCTTTTTGGTCTTTTTGAGACAGGGTCTCCTTGTAGCTCCGCCTGTCCTGGAACTCACTCTGTAGACCAGGCTGGCCTTGAACTCACAGAGATCCACCTGCCTCTGCCTCCCAAATGCTAGGATTAAAGGTATGTACCACCACGCCTGGCTCCATATGCATTTTTTTCAAGTATCACAATGTTTACTGATAGATACAAGTATATAAAATCAGGGTATGAACATGATTTGATAAATTAAGTAGATTTAATTTCAATACTATAATAAGGAAACAATTCAAATTCTCACCATTTGTTTCACACCCACAAAAACCACTTCAAGGGCATTAACGATCTCTCAAATCTGATCAGTTTTGTGCAAGTAAACCATGTTTCTTTTTTTAATTTTTTATTTTTTATGTGTATGAATGTACTGTCTGCATGTAGGTTTGTGCGCCTGTGTCATGCAATGCTGCGGAGGTCAGAAGAGGGTGTCGGATTCCCCTGGAATTGGAGTTCTCCTGGAATTGGAGTTACAGACGGTTCTTAGCCACCATGTGGGTGCTGGGGATCAAACCTGGGTCCTCTGCAAGAGCAGTCGGTGCTCTTAACCGCTAGGCTATCTCTCCAGCCCCAACCATGTTTCTTTTTTAAAAAGGCTTGTGCACTTGCCTAGGCTCAAGGATATTGAAATCTAGCACATAAAGCCCATTACTAGATGTAGAAATACAGGCAATATACTATTACGGCAACAACCATCAATTACAGTTAAGGATTTTCTGTAACAACCAAATGGATAATCTAAATTGCAACAACTCAAGTATTACTGAGCAAAGTGCATTTCTACAGTATTCAGTGTTGCTATTCAGTTTTCTAACTTTAAAAAGCCTATGATAATTGGCAGCAAAGAAGGTCCTTGTAATAGACTGCCTCTGCTTGAGAACTTATGATGTAATTATTGCATGCTGTTAATATACGATCTAAACATTAAAGATATTCCTAAAATTTGATAGTAGACTATGATTAAGACATTATACTACAAAAAAAAAAACATGCAGAAGGAAACCCTTCCTGACGTGCTTCTGCTTTAAATATTGTGCCCCCAGATGAAGTCCAGTAAGCATGCGTCCTGTCTTGATCCCCCTGCATTGGCCTCCATGATACTGCCGAGGTAATCCAACAATGGCAGTCCATATTATGAGGAGGCTGAATTCCCTTTAGATGCTTAGTTCACAAGCTGGGTATCTCAGCAGTCCTCAGTCCACATTGGAAGGCTAAAAAGTAAAAAAGCTGTATCTCATGTCTTTGAGGAATGCCAAAAGCAGTGGCATCCACAGAGTTGATGCACCTGCCTGTAAGAATTGAAGACAGGCCAAACAACAGTGCTCTCTTTTTTTTTCTTTTTGTCTTTTTATTAAGATCTCAAGTTTCATGTCTGCATTACAGTTTCTCTGGACTTACTGATTTTTTATTTCTGGTTGTACTTTCCTTCTGGATGCTTAAGGCCATACAGATAGCCCAGATTAACCAAGGTTTTGTTTTGTTGAGGTCAGTTGAGGCTCTGGTCCTCAGGGGTCTCTCTGGGTTTTTTTGGGGGAGAGGGTGGGAGCCCCTTTCTTCTTTCAGCTCCTCATCCACCAGTTCCATCCACATGAGGACAAAATCAGGTCTTGCTAGACCAGGCTTCCTTTTCTGAAGGATAAGCAGAGTTTACTCTTCACATGCTGGACACTGGCTGAAGTCCCCTTAGTGGCTCTCCAAGACCTCCCTGAACAGGAAGAATGGTGACCCACTTCTTCAGGACTTTTCAAGAGATGCCCCCACGTATAATCCCCTAAGACTTGGTTGACCTCTGAGGGCAAGGAACAGAGTTGTCCCCCAGGTCCCTTGGCCAAATTGGTAGGGACTTCAGGTATGGTCATTAAGCATCCAGAAAGGCTAAGTTGCACCAGCCTGTTACATTGCACCTATGTTAACATTGTATCCTTTGGATACAAACTGTATATTTCCATAGCATATTTCTTGATTCATATCTTTCCATTTTAATCCCATATTAATCTAAAAGATGCATACACACCATCATATACTAAAAGTCCAAGGTCTGAAAATATGTGTTAGGGCAGCTCTAGAACCTGTGTAAGGATTCCTAATACAAGAGCACAGTTGTCTTTAGATGGTGAGGAATATAATATTAACGTTGCTCATTTTGTCTTACACCTAGGTACTTGGTACTAGCATACACAGATGAGGGATACCATTCGTCTTTTGTTTTTTTCTGGGACTGTGTTACTTCACTTAGCATAAAATCTTCTAGTTCCATCCATTTACCTGCAAATTTCATGATATCTCTCTTTACCACTGCAACAGAATCTTCAGCAAATGGTGCTGGCAAAGCTGGATCACCACTTTAGAAGAATAAAATTAAACCCCTACCTCTCACCCTGCACAAAAATCAAATCCAAATGGATCAAAGACCTCAATTTGAAACCCAAAACCCTGAAGGTGTTAGATGGAAAAAGTTGGCAGCGACTTACAAGACATAGGTGCAGGAAGAGACTTTCTAAATCAGCAGATGCACAGGAAATAAGGTCAACAATTGAAAAGTGGGACCTTATTAAACTCAAAAGGTTTTTTGTACAGCAAAACCCCCCCCCAAAAAAAAAAAACCAATAAGGGAAGTAAAGAGAAAACCCTCCAGTGAGAGGAAACCTTCACTGCTGATTCATCCTACAGAGCATTAACTTCCAGAACATATAAACTACTCAAAAAACAAAGAAGAAAACAAATGACTCACTCGAAAGATGGAATAAAGAGCTGAGCAGAGAATTCACAAGCAAGGAAATAGAGATGGCTGAGAAACATCTTAAAAAGTGTTCAACATCGCTAATAACTAAGGAAATGCAAATTAAAACCACTTTAAGATATCATCTCACACCAATAAGGTTGGCTAGGGTCAAGAGAACAAATGATACCAAATGCTGGAGAGGGTGTGGGGAAAGGGGAACACTCATCCACCACTGGTGGGAATGCAAACTTGTACAACCACTATGAAAAGCAGTATGGAGAACTCTTAAAAGACTCAAAATGAGCCTACCACCTGACCCAGCCATACCACTTCTGGGTATATATCCATCAGACAGCAGAGATACATGTACAGCCATGTTTATTGCAGCTCTCTTCACAATAGCCAAGAGCTGGAACCAACCCAGATGACCCTCAATAGATGAATGGATAGAGAAAATGTGGTACCTCTACACAATGGAGTACTATTGCAGCGGTAAAGAAAGATGACGTCATGAAATTTCCATCTGCATTTTTTTTTTTTAAGATCTGGAGGGTTTTCTATGAAATTCACAGAGCTTGGCTATGGCTCTATGTCAGAACCATACAACTCCATAATCCCAGAAGAGCCTTGAGATAGAGGGACACTGCCTGCCACAGCTACTGTTGAGGATGTCCGGCTATTAGAGGCCATCTCTGGACACCTTTTATTGATGACTTCCTTGACAAGAAGAATCACTTGATCACAAGTCACAGAAGAGTCCTCCTGCTGTAGACCAGGATCTCATCACAGCCACATTCAAAGGGCTCCAGTCCGAGGCAGGGGTTCTGACACTCTTCCAGTTCACAGCAGATCTGACTGCACAGCTCCAGGTTCTGGGAGTACACGCCAATCTGCTGTCTTTGGGGCTGCTCCCCAGACTCCTAGCCGGCGATCAGGATGAGGACATCAAAACCGAACTTGTCTGTGAAGGCTTTCAAATCACTGGTGATGTTGCTGTGAAAAAGACAGTTCTTTGACCACAGCCATTGTCCTTGGCTTGCTACTCCTCTTGGATCTTTGTCCTAGCTCCCAAAAGATAAGAAAGGCTGAAGATACTAATTAATCAATTACAGTTCTCGAACTTTCTGCATTCATTCTTCCACAATTTTGAAATTGCCTTCTCTATGTACATCTCAACAGCAGGTCCGAGGGCCCAGCTCCCCTCGGCTGTCTCCATATGCATTTTTAAAGATAACATACATCTCAAATAAATATTTTATAGTCCCTTAGGTTATTTATCCAATCTGACAATCTCCCCCATGTGTGTTTGTGTGTTTATTAGTTTTAGATATGAAACACAACCCTTGGGCACACTTGAGGACTAAAAAATAGCCCCCAGTCCTTTCGGATAAAGTCTCATTGCTCAGTGTATAGCTCAGCTCAGGGAAGGTAGCCCAGGCTGGCCTTGAATTTCTTATTTGCCTATCTCTGCATCCTGAATATGTACAGGATGGGATTACAAGCATGTGCCGCTACCCTGGGCCCAGTCTATGTCTTTTAACTGGAGTATGTTATCCACTGACATTTAATGTCATTAACTAATTATGCTTGCTTTTATGTCCACAATCTAATTGTTTTGCTGTTTTTTTTCTAATTTCTCCTTTCCTACTTACTTTTAGATTAATTTTAAAATATTTTATCATTTTGTTCTTTCTCTTGCCTCAGCAATTTTGTTTCAAATTTTGCTTCAGAGATTCCTATATGTGTATAGTATACTTTAATACATTTTGCTTTCAAGAATGACTTTAATGGGGCTGGAGAGATGGCCTAGCCATTAAGAGAGCCTAGTGCTCTTACAGAGGACCCGGGTTCGATCCCCAGCACCCACATGGCGGCCGAGAGCCGTCTGAAACTCCAATTCCAGGAGAACTCCAGTTCCAGGGGAGTCCGACGCCCTGTTCTGACCTCCGTGGCGTTGCACATCACGGGTGCACAGACTTGCATGCAGACAATACATTCATACACATACGGAAATAAATAAAATTAAAAAAAATTAAAAAAAAGAATGACTTTAATATGTGAACCTTAGAATATACTTTTGCTTTAGTCCACCTCATTATTTGTGCTGTTGTTGATATCTATATGATATATTATGAAATATATACCATAAATAACATATATATATCATTTTTACATATTAAAATCCATAAGAATGCTTGCTTTTACCATTTTTATTCTAGGCAAAAATTACACATACAGAGAAAGAATTTGAGAGGGGAAAGAAGCTCTTTTATAGTTCTCTATGTATTTACTGTTTTTGGTCCTTTTCATTTTTCTGTAATTCCACTTATGCATTATTTTTTCTTCAGCACTGACAGAATCCTTGGACAATAATTCTTTTGTTGTTATTGTTTTTTGTTTGTTTGTTTTGGTTTTGGAAACAGGGTTTCCCTATGAACCTTGAGCATTTCTTGAAACACAGGCCTTCTGACAATAATTCTCAAGATTTCCTTTGTCCTAGATATGCTTTTATTTGGCTCTTTTTCTTGAAGAATATCTTTTTCTGGATAAAGAACCCTTGGTTAGCCCCTCCTCTCCCCTGCACACACTTTAGGAAATCAAAGATCCATTGCCAGCTTTCTTCGTCTTACTGTTTCCAATGAACAATTACAATAATTTTCTTCACATGCTCTTGTAAGTAATGGATTCCTCTATCAGGCTACTTTTCATATTTTCCCTTTACTACTAACTTTAGGGAATTTTATTATGGTTTACCTGGTTGTTGATTTTGTTAATTTTTTGTTGAACTTTATTTACTTATTAAATTTAGCATTTCCATCAAATTTGTAAAATGAATTGCTAAGAATAGTTCTCCAAACATACTGGAAATGATAAAAGAATCTTCGGGACAATACAGAGGAGGGATAAAAGGTAGTAAATGAAAAATAAGGCTAGTTTTAGTAGACTCTTGGATTTCCTAAATTATGTTTGATAATTGAATCAGAAATAACCCTGCGTGATATAGTTCTAACAGTATTCAAAAGAAACATTTAAGATTATAGTATTATGGGGCTGGAGAGATGGCTCAGTGGTTAAGAGCATTGGCTGCTTCTGCAGAGAACCCAGGTTCAATTCCCAGCACCCATATAGCGGCTAAGAACCGTCTTAGGCCAGGCATGGTGGTGCACACCTTTAATCCCAGCACTCAGGAGGCAGAGGCAGGAGGATCTCTGTGAGTTCAAGACCAGCCTGGTCTATGTAGTAAGCTCCAGGCCAGCTGGGACTAAAGGGAGACCCTGTCTCAAAAAAAAAAAAAAAGATTATAGTATTATAAATGTGTAGTGGTAAAGAGACACTGGGGAAGTAACACTTCTATATTTAAACTGGTAAAGTAAAACGACCAAGACATAAAGTTAATATATGCCTATGGCAACCATTTAGCTATAAAAGAGATACTCTAAAAACACTTATAAATTAAGATAGATCCTAGAGAAATGTTTTAGAAGTCAGGGGAAAGAAAACCTTAAAAACAGCAAACAGCAAAACCAAAACAAAATGGAAGATAGATTTAAACCATTACATATTAATAATTAAATAGAATGTAAATACCTAAATAGATCACTTAAGGGACAGAAATTGGTCTGTTGGATTTTAAAAACATTGCACAGCTATATGCTGTGTATAAGAAACTCACTTCAGGAGCTTGAGAGATGCCTCAGCAGTTAAGAGTATTGGTTACTCTTGCAAAGGACTAGGTTCAAGTCCCAGCACCCACATGGTGGCTAATAACCATCTTTAATTCCAGTTCCAGGGGATCCAATGCCATCTTCTGACTTCTGTGGGCATTTTACAACAAGGATGCACTTACATAAATTCAGGCAATATACTCATACACACAAAATTTAAATAATAAATAAAATATTTTTAAAAAAGAAACTCACTTCAAACATAGTATCTGGGCTGTCCAAAGAAGCAGACCTGAGCCAAAAAGATGTGTGTGTGTGTGTGTGTGTGTGTGTGTGTGTATACATATACATTATATACATATATACATACACAGACTCTATACATAGAAAACATACATATACATGTTTAGAAAAAAAGAAAAAGAATTTAAAGACTTATCCCATGAAATTGTAGAGGGTAGCTGATTCAAAATCTTTGTTGTAGGTAGTTGATTGGAGACCCAAGGAAGGGTTGATGTGCTGCTTGAATCCAAATATTTGGAGGCAGAATTTCCTTTTCATCCAGAGAGTTCCAGCTGTTTCGCTCAGAGCCTTCCACTGATTGAGTGAGGCCCACTCACATCATGGAAAGTAATCTGCTTCACACAATGGACGTCTAAGGGTAAATATTAATTTTCTCTAAAATTCTCACAGCAACATCACACTGGTTTTTGATCACATACTTAAGCATGTTGACTTAATCAAGGTGACATATAAAGTTAACCATTATAACCATTAAAACCCTGTTAACTTGGTACTCTCATGTATCTCAAACCATGCTTACGCTCTAAATGAAGAGAGAATGGTTATGCTTTCACAAAGTTTCACTTGCAAGTAAAAATGCCTTCTCCTTAGAAGAGACTACAAAGTTTGTGGGCAATATGTATTCTTCTCCTTGAAATCTAGAAATATAATTAATAACATGTATAAAATTAATGCATACTATAATTTGTAGTCAATACCTGTTAGATGATACAGGGTAAAACAGTAGAGAACAGATATTTGTCATATGCAAATATACAGAACAAAATAAGGAATATATATGCAAGACAATTGCAATTTCTATAAGTAGTCATGTGCTTGCAGCTGGTGTTGTTAGAAATTATCGGACTGAGTTAAATTTGCCATTAAGTTTTGTGTATGTGGTGTATGTATCTTCCCACAGGGCCTTGCATAAGCAAGAGGAGGCCAGAAGAAGTCTTCCATCTTCCTCTATTGCTCTCTGCCTTATGCCTTGAGACAGGGAAAGCCCCAAAGATCCTTCTGTCTTCACCCCTCTCCTCCCCTCACCAGCTCTAGGGTTACAGGCTAGCACCCATCTTTTGTAATGGGGGTGTGGGGATCCAAACTCAGGTCCTCATGCTTGTTCAGCAAGTGCTTTTATCCACTGAGCCATTTCCCCAGCCCCTCCACTGGCTTTATTTAAAGTGTGTGATATTTCTAAAGGAGACCTTAATAGATCTGTATTTCAGACATACTACATTATGGAAACCAATCCAATTTCCCTATGTTAATCAGTATCTATCTCCCACCCATTACAGTAATTCCTCCTTTGTCTATTGGTTCAGAGACATGAGCAGGCCAATGTGGTAAGAGGGTATTAACTTCCAGTTCAATGGAATCATTGTGTTTCCTGGTATAAGTATTACTGGCTTTAGAACTAAGACCTCTAGGCCAGCAGGGCACAAAGTCATAGTCACAGGCTGTAGAAAAATTTGCTACATAATCATTAGAGATAACATTGAATGAGACATGCCACATTTCTCCCCTTGATTCCTGTACCTCTAAAGCTGTGAGTGTAATAGCTCTCTATACCAAATGCTAATTAAATACATATATAGTCTTCTGTAGAACCTTGCAAAGTATTGTCAAGTACCTGGTGCTTTAAGAGTTCCACAGGTTAGTTCACCAATCCCCAACCTATCTGCTTCAGAATGGTGAGGGAAATGGTCAGACCAAAGAGTTTTATGGGCAGGTAACCACTGCTTTACTTCATCTACTATGAGTTGAATTCCTTCATTGAAAACAACACTGCAGTGGTATGGCAGTAGACAAGGAAATGGGTGAATCCATAGATGGCAGATGTGTTGGATTGAAATGTTCCTTATGGTTCATGTCTTGAATGCTCTGTCCAGGCTTGTGGCACAGCTTTGAAGACTTTGAAGCTCCTGTTTCTAACCTCTGTCTCTGCTTCCTGGTCCACCATCATTTGAAGACCCACTACCACATCCTCCTGCTGCTACCAATGAGCAAATCTGCATGCCTTCTCCATCACAAGGGACTGAAATCTCTCTAACACTATGGCTCCAAATAAACTTTTTCTCTCTTAAATTGCTTGTGTCTAGTAATTTGGTCACAGTGACACAGCAGCTAATGCAGCAGTTTTGGTAGACACATTGCATTGAGGGAAAATTCTATACCTGGAGTAAGGGTCTATGTAAACAAAATAAAAATGTTTCTCCTCCAATGATGAAGCCATCTAGTTTAATTTTTTTATTTTTATTGATGCTTTGTATATTTCATACATCATTTTCCAATTCAGTTCAGGCGTATTTCCCTTTCCCTTCCCCCACACCCCACCCCACCCCATCCCAGATCATGCATTCTTTCATAACTGTCCTGCATCTTTCTCTGTTTTTTTTCATTTTTTTAGCAATAAGTGGTAATTTATGAGTACAAGCATCCTTCATGTAAAACCAATTTGCAGGCAGTTGTGCCCAAACCCACACAGCCCATGGGTCCCATCATCGGGGGGGCTGTATGTTCAGTCAAGTTGATCAAATGAGTGTCCAGACTATATTGCTGTAGTTTCACCATTCACCCCAATCGCAGCCCTTACATTCTACCACACCCCCTCTTCCGCAGATTGTTCCCTAGGCTTAGAAAAGGGGCACAGGTGGAGGAGAAGCAAAACAGTCTACTTTCTGTGGAACTGTGTCTTGGACTCTGGTCAATTCTGGCTGTTTCCTTTCATGGGCTGACAGTTTGTCCAGGAATAACCTTTCAATCCTACTAATGAAGCACAAGCAATTAGATATATAGGTATTTAAACAGCACTAATAGTTATGGTAGGTTACTTTGGTATAGACACATATGTTTGGATGGTATGTTAATCCATGAATTACATTTTTTTCTGTTAAATATGACAGGGTCTTACTGTGGCTTATAACATCTCCTAACCTGTAGAGGATGTAAGCTTGTGGCATCAGCCATGGGTTATTCCTCCAAGGAGAGAGCCAATAGCCAATTAGATTTGGGATATACAGGCATATGGCTGCCTCTGCTGCACAGTATTTCCAGGCAGGTGAGGTGTAGCTGGTGCTGACAGTGGGGTGTTGCTTGACTCAAGGAGACCTGTATTTGCTTTATTGGTTTAGTGGCCTTTGGTAACACTTTCTGGTATTCCAGAGGCCATCTGTACACTTGCATGTGTGGTCTCAATACATCTTTCCCATGTTAACGTCAGGTCTTCGGCAGCAGGGCCTTATCGCCTCTCTTCTTCCAGGTATCCCAGTTTAGAGGCAAGGAGCCTTTACCTTTTGTGGGGGCTTGGGTCCCCTGGCCAACATCTCCTTGGTAGAATAATCCATTGCTGATGTCAGAGCTCCTGTATTAAGTGCATAGCTTAAGGACTTTAGTATTATGTTTGGTTCTGAATAGAGAATAATCCTTTTCACAGTTCCTATGTCTATTTGTCAATTAAAGAAGGCAGTTTTACCGGTTTTATAAGAGATTACCTCTATAACAGTTGGATCCAATTTACAGTTGGAGAACGACCTCATCATCATCATATTTCTCCTTGTTCTATGGGGGAGAGGCAAGAAAGTCTCTCGTATGAAAACCTTTGCAGCACCTAAAAGGTAAGTTTCGTGAGGACTCATTATAAATGGTTGTTACAAGTAGGATCCACAGAGGGGTTCGATGTTTGTAGCAATCTGACCAGAAAACTCCTAGAAACGATTAAGAGCTTTGGTAAAGTGGCAGGATACAAAATAAATCTAGAAACATCAGTAGCCTTTCTTTACACCAACAACATGCAACTGAAGAAGGACTACAAGGAGACCTTCCCACTCACTATAGCCTCAAAAACAATAAAATACCTAGGAACAAACCTAACCAAAAGACATCAAGTTCATGATTGGCTAGTTAGATTACATAGTAACTTGGTATATTATAGTTAAGGATTCAGTCGACTAAGACATAGTAGCAAGCCAAAATCTATTTTTTCAGAAGAGCAATTATTACAGAAGATAGCACACTTTGTTCCAAAATCCTGAGTCTGTGTGCTGGTTTTTTTCTTGGTTTTAGGAGGGGCCAGATATAACAATTTATTTTTACGGAAGAAGTGATATGGCCAGTCAATAAAGATAACATCAAAATAATTGTTATTGCCATAGATATACCTTGAAATATTTATCTCTATTTTTTTCACATCTAAGGTTTAAGACATTGTAAAGATGAAAACAGTTAAGGGATAACTAACTTCAACAAGTTATTGCCACTTCTATCATAGTACACAATGTCTATATTAAAAATAACTAATGGAATCACGAAGATATAATATCATTTCAGTGCTCTACTAACTATATAAGGCCTCTTCCTACTTACTGGTCACACTCCTTTGAAACTTGTGGCAAGGTTTTTGATATTCTACTCGCAGATAAATAAATGGGCATGTATGCTAAGTCTGTTAAATCACAATAGGGTTCTTGAGCCTCAAGGATAGTAGTTAACTCAAAGGAATGATTATGTTTTATATGTAAGAAATTTGATCACTAAGTAAAACATCTTTGGAGTGAACAGACAGGCTTTTTGCCAAACCCATGTAAAACATCTCTGAACATCTGGAAAGAACTGGTCATCTAGAAACTACCCCAACACTTGCAAGGACATTTCAAAGTTTATACTTTATAGTGGTATATTCAAAATAACTGTTTCATCTATACATAGGTATATATATATTTCATAAATTATAATAACTAAGGGCAAATCTCTCGAGATTAAGTTACTAAGTCTCACTGCATTAACTAAAATCCTCTTGTATAAGATTAAAAAGGATGGCTATCTCCAGAATAGAAAATAGTAACATGCTTAAGCTAATTAGGGATTCAGAATTGTTGTTACTTTTCAATCTACTCCTGTCTTGTTATAGTTACAGCTATTAGATTAAATAGACACAAATGTTCTCCATGTTTCCCTGTATTATGCAAATTATAATTCTGACATTTTTTTCACATAGGAAGATAATTTGGCTCAGGAAAAGCTGGATTCTACCTCCTTGAACCAGCAGTATGCAGTACAGAGTGAGACAGACCGAAAGGGTTTAGTAAATCCCTTCAGCTGAGTTCCTGTTTATAGATATGTGATATAACTCCTGCCTTCTGAAAAACTATAAATCTGGATTTAGGGGGTCTGGGAAACAAGAGAGGCTGCCCTGATTGTAGTGACAATTATGAAATCAGAGGAGGAAGGAATACACCTCCTCCCTCTAGGATGCAATTTTGCCCTACAGTTCAATAAAAAGCATTGGTAGATAAAGGCTTCAGTGCCAGTTCTGGGCTGCCCTACCAGGCATTGTTAACCAGGGAGTCTTAAAAAACCCCCAAAACAAAGGCCATTGGCCTATAACATTGGATGCACATAAGAAATGGACAGTAAGACCCTACTGCTGAAGATGCAGTGTGATAAGAGCATGAAAAAAAATTATGCTGAGATCCTGTACTACAAATCAACAGCTGATCTTCATGGTGTCAGAGAGCACTACACAAATTGCTGGAAAGAAATAGTCTCTGAAGCTTTACTACAGACTTCTGCTACACATTTACATGCCAAAGAAGATACAGTGTAATACTGGCAGCCTGATAAATGTACACCCAGAAAGAAAAACAATCCCAATTTGATATATGGTCTGCTCTCTGGTAGGGCATGACACATGGCTGACATTGTAGCCTTGGTGCCTCCTAATGTCAGGAAGTTCTATTGATCACATTAGAAAGCTATTGGCATCCTTTTGTCAAAGAGTTATAATGACCCAACCAAAATACTATCCAAGCATCTGTATCTGTGCCCATAGAGTAACTTGTTATAATCTTTAATATTTGTTACTATTTGCCCTTTATTACTAGAATTAAAAGGAAATTGCTAAATGACCCTCCAGTCCATTGCAAATAGAACTTAGACATCCTCAAGAGTTTGACATGCCACCTCAGAAAAAAATTAGATCTTCTATCTCTCATTCTTTTTCACCCTCTCCTCCAAAGCCCAGGGGCTCTCTCAGAAGGGGTTGGCTCATAAGATTGTAAGAGGGGCATGAATTGTGATATCACAGCAAAAATGGACTGGATGTTTTTTCTCTTTTCTTTTTATTTGATCAACATGTTTATATAAGCAAAACTCTTCAACTGGACTTGGGGATCTAGGATTGCACTAAAACGAAACTCAGATGTTAACTAGTTGGGTTTATATGGACACTCCTTATGTTTATTGTCTCTGTGTACTTACCAGTCAAAAAAAAAAAGAAGTGAACGCTGGGCATGGTGGCACACGCCTTTAATCCTAGCACTCGGGAGGCAGAGGCAGGAGGATCTTTGTGAGTTCAAGGCCAGCCTGGTCCACAGAGCAAGTTCCAGGACAGCTGGGGCTACAGGGAGACCCTGTCTCAAAAAGACCAAAAAAAAAAAAAAAAAGATGAAGTAAAATGGATATGACCTATTACTTTGGATCCCTAGAAATTTCACTGAATTTGGAATGGACCCTCTTTTCTTTTTATTGGATTTTTCCCCCTGCCTTCTGATGCATAAAACAAGACTTACACACAAATCAAGAGTAGTTGCTTTTTCTTGCTAACTAGATCCAATCAAGAACAATATCAGTGTCATAGTCAATGCTGGGACACATGGAAGAGAAGGTACTCAAGATGCTTGAGAACTGAATTGTAGCACATGGCTGAAGAATCGACACTCCAGAAGTAGGACAGAGAAAGTACACTGAGTGGCTTGCTGACTGAAAACAAACTATTTCCTGTGGTCTTTGGTAACAGGTATGAAGAAGCAAGGGTTTTTCACAGCAATAACTGCATACCAGGCATGAAGAAATTTGCTAATTTCCTTAAGTAATAAAATCACATTTAGAAACAGAAAATGTAATTGAAGTCACCACCAAGTTAATTTCCCCATAATCTGTCATTATCTACAACCTGTCTGCCTTCTGTGTGAGAATACACACACTCATATGCAATAAGTAATACACAGAATTGGAGAAATGACCACAGGCTGGGTTCAGAGACTCAGAGGCCATGGAGATTGCACTGAATTAAAACTGCATTGATTGCCTGACCTCTATAATCTTCAACTCTGAATAGTGGACCACAGCGATGTTCTGATTCTACTGTCCATTCAGAGTCAATGTCCAGTAATCCTCATAAGGCCTGCTACTTCCTTTTCTAAAATGCAGTTACCTTGTCATCTCCTGTGAGGAAGGCTGGGAGAAGACTGAGTGCAGAAAAGTTCTGGCAGTGTATCAGATCAAAAGTCTCTTCTCATCAAGTTCTGCCTGAATGTCCCTTTTTTATTTTTATTATTTTTTTTAGTGTATGAATTTTTTCACATCTTTATTATTATTTTCATTTTTAACAATAAGTAATAATTTATGAGTACAAGCATCTTTCATGTAAAACCAATTTGCAAGCAGCTATGCCCAAACCCACACAGCCCAAGGCTCCCACCATCCAGCTGGGAGGCTTGTATGTACAATCAAGTTGATCAAATAAGTGTCCAGTCTATATTGCTATAGTTTCATCATTCACCCCCATCACAGCCCTTACATTCTACCACGCCCCCTCTTCCGCAGATTGTTCCCTAGGCTTGGAAAAGGGGCACAGGTGGACAAGAAGCAAAACAGTCTACTTTCTCTGGAGCTGTTGTTTTGGACTCTGGTCAGTTCTGGCTGTTTCCTTTCATGGGCTGACAGTTTGTCCAGGAATAACCTTTCAATCCTACTAATGAAGCACAAGCAATTAGATATATAGGTATTTAAACAGTACTAATTGTTATGGTAGGTTACTTTGGTATAGACACAGATGTTTGAATGGTATGTTAATCTATGAATTACATTTTTTCTGTAAAATATGACAGGGTCTTACTGTGGTTTGTCACATCTCCTAACCACTAGAGGATCTAAGTTTGTGGCATCATCCGTGGGTTATTCCTCCAAGTAGAGAGCTAATAGCCAATTAGATTTGGGATATGCAGACATATGGCTGCCACTGCTGCACAGTATTTCCAGGCAGGTGAGGTGTAGCTGGTGCTGATGGAAGAGTCTTGCTTGACTCAAGGAGACCTATATTTGCTTTATTGGTTTAGTGGTCTTTGGTAACACTCTCTGGTATTCCAGAGACCAACTGTACCCTTGCAAGTGTGGTCTCAATACATCTTTCCCATGCTTACAACAGGTCTTCGACAGCAGGGCCTTATTGCCTCTCTTCTTTCAGGTATCCCAGTCTAGAGGCAAGAAGCCTTTACCTTTTGCAGGAGCTTGGATCCCCTGGCCAACATCTCCTTGGTAGAATAATCCATTGCTGATGTCAGAGCTCCTGTATTAAGTGCATAGCTTAAGGACTTTTGTATTATATTTGGTTCTGAATAGAGAATAATCCTTTTCACAGTTCCTATGTCTATTAGTCAATTAAAGAAGGCAGTTTTACCGGTTTTATAAGAGATTACCTCTATAACAGTTGGATCCAATTTACAGTTGGAGAACTACCTCATCATCATCATATTCCTCCTTGTTCTATGAAGGGGAGGTAAGAAAGTCTCTCGTATTAAAACTTTGAGGCACCTAGAAGGTAAGTTTCGTTAGGACTCATTATAAACAGTTGTTACAAGTAGGATGCACAGAGGGGTTTGATGCCTGTAGCAGTCTGAGGCTTTTCTTCCTTTCAATGTTTAGATGGGCCAACCTTTCTGCTGGCACTTCCTGGTATATCCTACACAATGCAAAGCTGTATCTTTTCTTTCTCAGTTGTTAAGTTGGTGACGTTTTGATATGTGGGAACATACAAATCTTTTCCCCTAGTTAGTTTTAAGATTTATATTGCAAAGTTTTTGACAAAAAGTTTTCATATATATCTGTATCCCCCCTTTTTATTTTAGGTTTTTATTTTTTGACCCATGAGTCTTAAGAAGGCAGTTGTAGTACACATACCTATAGCCAGGAATCAAGGTGCAGATTTCATCAAATTCATCCAAGCTGTTTTGGGTGACTGTATGTCATTAACTTGGGAAGCAAACTTAATTCCTTAAGCTAAATCATTCTATGGGTAAAAGAGAATGCTACAAAATGATACTGTACAACAAAAAAATTATAGAGAACATTTGTATATGCCAATCCCACAGTTATTGTTATACAGATTTTAAGTAAAACAAGTGTGGACAACAACAATTTATATTTCCAATTAACTCAGATGCATTACCATTTTTATCAAAATCTTTAAACCAATGTTGTTTAATATATACATATTTACTTTTACTAAGTCCTAAAACACCATGTAACCTGTAGACAGAGTCTGGGCAAAATTGGATACTTGTTGAACAAACGTCAATTAAATATACATTAATCGAATATAGACCCGTGTCCCTCTCCTGCCCCTCCCACCCCTCCCGATTCACCATTTTGGTCAGTTTTCTGATGCAGTCTTTCTGTTGTTTTTGTTTTAATATGCATCCCTCTCCACAAGAAATATTTACAACTGGGTTATTGGCATTAGCATCCGCAGATGAGGGATACCATTCATCGTTTGTTTTTCTGGGACTGTGTTACTTCACTTAATATAATATCTTCTAGCTCCATCCATTTATCTGCAAAGTTCATGATGTTGTCTTTCTTTACTGCTGCATAGAACTCCATTGTGTAATGTACCAGATTTTCTCTATCCACTCATCAGTTGAGGGGCATTTGGGTTGGTTCCAGCTTTTTGCTGTTGTGAACGGAGATGCAATAAATATAGCTGTGCATGTATTTCTGCAGTAAATGAGTCTTGTGGGTATATACCCAGGAGTGGTATAACTGGGTCAAATGGCAAGCTCATTTTGAGTCTTCCAAGGGTTCTCCACACTGCTTTCCATAGTGGCTGTACGAGTTTACATTCCCACCAGCAGTGGATGAGTGTTCCCCTTTCCCCACAACCTCTCCAGCACTTGATATCGTTTGTTTTCTTGATCCTGGCCAGTCTTATTGGAGTGAGATGATATCTTAGAGTTGTCTTAATTTGTATTTCCCTAATTATTAGTGACATTGAACAGTTTTTAAGATGTTTCTCAGCCATCTCTAATTCCTCCTCTGTGAAGTCTCTGTTCAGATCTTTGCTCCATCTTTTGAGTGATTCATTTGTTTTCTTTCTTCTTTGTTTTTTGAGTAGCTTGTATACTCTGGAAATTAATGCTTTGTCAGATGTATCTGCTGTGAAGGTTTCCTCCCACTCTGTGGGTTTTCTCTTCACTTCCTTTATTGTTTCTTTTGATGTACAGAAGCTTTTGAGTTTAATGAGGTCCCATTTGTCAATTGTCGATCTTATTTCTTGTGCAGCTGCTGTCTGATTTAGGAAGTCTTTTCCTACACCTATGTCTTGTAGTCTGCTGCCAAGTTTCTCTTCTATCACCTCCAGAGTTTGGGGTTTCACGTTGAGGTCTTTGGTCCATCTGGAGTTGACTTTTGTACAAGGTGAGAGGTAGGGGTTTAATTTCATTCTTCTACAAGTGGTGATCCAGTTTTGCCAACACCACTTGCTGAAGATGCTGTCTTTCCTCCATTGTGTCTTCTTGGCCCCCTTGTCAAATATGAGGTGGCTGAAATTGTATGAGCTCAGGTTTGGATCTTCAGTTTTATTCCATTGGTCAACTGGTCTGTTTTTGTGCCAGTACCAGGCTGTTTTTATGACTATAGCCCTGTAGTATAGTTTGATGTCTGGTATAGCGATCCCCCCTGTATTGCTCTTTTCACTCAGGGTTGCTTTGGCTATTCGGGGTCTTTTGTTTTTCCAAATGAAATTGAGGATTTTTTTTTCCAAGCCTGTGAAGAAACTCTTGGGGATTTTGATTGGGATTGCATTAAATCTGTACACTAGTTTGGGTAGGATGGACATTTTTATTATATTTATTTACCCAATCCATGAGCATGGGAGGTTTGTCCATCTTCTGATGTCTTCCTCAATTTCCTTCTTCAGGGGTTTAAAATTTTTGTTGTAGAGATCCTTGGTGCCTTTGGTTAGGTTTGTTCCTAGGTATTTTATTGTTTTTGAGGTTATTGTGAGTGGGAGGGTCTCCTTGTATTCCTTTTTCAGTTGCTTGTTGTTGGTGTAAAGAAAGGCTACTAATTTTTCTAGATTCTGCCACTTTGCTGAAGCTCTTTATCATTTCAAGGAGTTTTCTGGTGGAGTTCTTAGCATCCCTTAAGTAGAGAAACACATTACCAGCAAATAGAGAGAGCTTGACTTCCTCTTTTCCAATTAGAACTACTTTAATTTCCTTTTCTTGCCTTATTGCCCTAGCAAGGGTTTCAAGCACTATATTGAAAAGGAGTGGTGACAGGGGACAGCCTTGCCCAGTTCCTACCTTTAAGGGGAATGCTTCTGTTTTTTCCCCATTTAGGATGATATTGGCTGTGGGTTTACTGTACATGGCTTTGGTTACATTGAGGAATGATCCATCCAGTCCAATTCTCTGTAGGACTTTAAACATGAAGGGATGCTGGATTTTGTCAAAGGCTTTCTCTGCATCAATTGAGATGATGGTGTGGTTTTTGTGTTTCAGACCATTTATATGCTTGATGATATTTATTGATTTTCATACGTTGAACCATTCCTGCATCTCTGGTATGTATCCAACTTGGTCATGCTGGATGATCTTCTTGATGTGGGTCTGTATGGGATTTGCCAGTATCCTGTTTAGAATTTTTGCATCTGTGTTTATGAGTGAGATGGGTCTATTCTCCTTTTTGGTTGTATCTTTACCTGGTTTGGGTAATAGAGTGATGTTGGCTTCATAGAAGGATTATGGGAGAACTCCCTTCGTTTGTATCCTTCTAAACAACTTGAGTAGTAATGGTTGTAAGTCTTTTTTAAATATTTTATAGAATTCTGCCATGAAACCATCTGGGCCTGAGCATTTTTGGGTTGGGAGGCTACTTATTACATCATCAATTTCTTCATGTGTTATTGGTCTATTTAAGCTGTTGATCTCTTCTTGGTTGAGCTTTGGTGATTCCCAGGATATCAGATATTCATCCATTTCTTCTAGGTTTTTGAACTTAGTAGAGTATAGTTTTTTGAAGTATTCCCGTATGATTCTCTGGATCTTTTCATTGTCTGTTGTGATATTTCCGCTTTCATCACAGATTCTATTGATTTGGAGTTGTTCCATCTTTCTTTTGGTTAACTGGGCTAGAGGTCTGTCTATCTTGTTTATTCTCTCAAAGAACCANGGCTGGTGTTTGAACTCACAGAGATCCAAATATAATGAAAATGGTAAACTAGCGTATTCTTCCAAGAAAGCCTTAAACAGTTAAGTCTTCATCTTGTTTCTGTTCGGTTGATAAGCCGTGAATTTCAGCGAAGAGTTCTGGGCGAACCCTCATCGAAGTATGTATCACGATAGGAGGCTAAGCATGTACGTGACTGTCAGCATGCCAGGAGCACGTTGGCTGTCCAATAAATAGAACTAGATAAGTTCCCTTAAACCTCCAAATGTTCCAGAGGCCGTCACTTCATTCCAAATTACTTTCAGAATGAGTGCAGAATTAATCAACTTCCAGAAGCGTTCTTTGGGTTCTAAGGACCCTTCCCATGATGGTCAAACATCAGATAAGGAATATAAGCCCTTAAGTGTCACCTTGAACAAGTTTCTGGGCCTCTTTGGGAATCCATCTTTACGTCAAAACAGATCTAATACCACGCTGCCCTGGTTTACCATGAGGACATGTACCAAATTCCCTAGAGTAACAATAGGATTTCAAAAGATTTTACTCAAAACCATAGAATCATGGCAAAAGAAGGTTGTTCTATTGAAAGCCAAGACTTCAAGACCACAATGGTATAGTAAAAGCAGATTACTACAGCAAACCAGTCCTTAAGGCCAAGATGCCAACGTTGCAGAGTCAAGACCTCAGTAATCCACTGCAGTGCTTTTCTGCAGCCGGGATAATGGGGACAACATGGTGCCTTGTCTTAAAACCACTGAAGACCCGGGGCGGAGAAGATGGCCGGGCAGTTTTAAGAGCACGGACGGTGCTCTTCTTGCAGAAGGATGGGTTTTCATTGCAGACCCACATGGGCGGTTAAGACCATTTTTAAGTAACTGCAGTTCTAGGGTAATCTGATGCCTCTTCTGACCTCTGCAGTATTCCATGACACTGGTGGTACAAATCTACAATGCAGACAGTACACTCATCACACATTAAAAAAAAAAAAAAAAAAAAAACAGGAAAGAAAAAGGAAAAAACAACTGCCCTGAGTGGGAAAATGTCCAGAATGAGACACTTTCCTGTAGGTCTCAAGAACTTACCTAGTGCCTCAATAGACATAAACACAGAGACTAAAATTCACATGCATTTACACAGAGCTGCTTGATGAGCAGGATAAGGGGTGCCGTGCATCTATAATTTTAAGCAGCTAAGGAGGCCAGGCAGGAAGATAGCAAGTCTGAGACCCTCCCAAGTTTCACAGTGAGATCCTATCTTGGCCTCCCTCTACTCCCTACCCCCACCCTGATCTCCTTGGCCTTGTGTTTGATTGGCAATCCTTCACCCCTGAGCCAAACCTTCGACCTCAAGATTCTATCTTAAAAATAAAACAAGGGGGCTGACAGACAGCTCAGCAGTTTCGTGTGCTTCTCACATAAGCATAAGGACTGGAAGTTTAAGATTCCCAGCACTCAGGTTATGGAGCGTGGAGTTGTCTCAATCATACTCTGGTGACCTTATGCAATTGAGGAGGCAGACAGTGAAGGAATTCCTTGGACCGCTCTGCGCTTCATGCCTAGGCAAGAACCCATATGTTCTAGTTCATCGCTAAATAATGCCGTCAGTGACATAGTAGAGTGAATAGGTTTCTAGTCCACTGTCAACACACATGTGCAACGCTACATGACACATATGCTGCATATAGTATGGCTTCACATACATAATACGTATACTCAAAATAGAAATAAACAAACACGCGCCAACTGTGGTGTAAATAAACTTTTTTCATGGAATCCATTTTTATAGTCTTCTGTGAAAACTATGTGCACTAATGAATTTGTTGATTCTCATCCTTAAAGTAGAACTTTAGATGGTTGTTGCTAACACTTGATGAAGAGTGGCTATCATCTTGGTGTGGGAATGATCCGATGTTTGAATAAGGGGGCTAGTGTCTCAAGCTGACCCTCTCAGGGCACAACCAGTGGGAGTCATGGGGCTTCTCTGACCAGACCCAAGAGGCCACGAATCAAGCGTGGCCCCGCCGGCACATCTGAATGCTAGGCAAGAGGCAGGCAGTATTCAGTGGCAATGAAGCTGGGGTCTGTGACTGGCTCTGGGAGCTGACATCGATTTGCTTATAAAAGCAAATGTTGTAGGCTGTGGAGAGGTGATGGCCTTTATGGGCAGTTAGAGCAACCGAATACTTCTTGCATAAAGGACCTGGTTTGATCCCTCAAGCACCCACTATGGTGGCGCTGATGAAGCCATCCTTTGACCTGCCAATCCCATGCCCAGGGGAATTGACACGTCTATCTGACCGCTCCACGGCATTTGCACAAACACGATGCAGCAGACCCTACAATGGCAATACACTACATTCAAAATACATAAAAAAAATAAATTCTTAATAAAAATTATTTAAATCAAAAAAAAAAAAAAAAAAGCCGAGCGTGGTGGCGCAATGCCTTTAAATCCTAGAACTTGGTAGGTAGAGGCAAGGCAGATCTTTGGTGAGTTCAAGCCGCCTGGTCTATACAGAGTGGAGTTTGCCCAGGACCATGCTGGGGCTACAGGGAGACGCCTGGTTGAAAAGACAAAGAAAAAAAATTTTTTTTTAAATAATTTAAAAAAATTTTTTGAAAGGCAGAGTTTGTAGCAGGCAATAAAATGAATTTTCCAGTACTTCATTACACAGAATTCCAGGATCCATTATTTCTGCATGCCAGTACAGGCGCGAAGCCAGGCCTGTAATTTGAGTGTCATGGCCGGAGTGGGGTTTGGGATGGCAGGTCTGCCCCGTCAGACACCAACCTGGTGTTAAGTTTTTCATGAAGTGACTGTGAGTGGGTGTAGGCTGAGATAGGCCATCAGCCATCAACCATCAGCCATCAGCCCGAAATTCCTGTCCAGAGCCCAGCAGTCTTTGGGCAGCTGACAAAGCACAGCCAAGACGGGGGAAAGTTCCATTGTCCCAGGCTAAAGACCAGAGTAGGAAGTGAACCTCGTCAGGTCGGGTTATGACAGTAACCAACTGACCTCTTGCGACTGAGGGTCAGTTCTCTCTACAGTGGCCGCTACAGTGGGGCACCAATGGCTCCCCTTCCCTTGGCAGACGACACTGTACGTGATCGTAATGCTCCAAAGAAGAAACTCCTCCACAGAAACTGGGGATCAGCCCATCTGCTGAGACAATATTTGCACATTCAAAACTTGCAGGTATCAAATGTACATATTTGCTTCGACATGAATTTTGGAGCTGGGAAATATGCTATTCTTAATGACACCTATTTACAATCTCCGACATTCCTTCCACCATAAATGAAAATTTCTCAAGAGAAAGTTGGATTCTTACCATTTTAAAGGTTCTTACTATCGAGCTGAGAAACTCAGAGCTAAAAACGAGACAATTCTTATGCCTGACAATCCCAGCAGTTTCTAGAATCTTCTCTCTTGACTTGGTTCTAAAGGCTGATCCTCTGTCAAAAAACAAAAGATAACAAATTATCTTGGACAGATGGAGACATGCAGAGAAGAGAACAAAGTAAAAGGAAAGGCAAATTCCATGACAGGGCTGATGTGACCGAAAGCAACTCTGCTACTTCTGGAACTTAGCCGTTGTAGACAATACTACCAGCAGCACAAGATGGACAAAGTAAATGTAGTGTTTATGCACAACAGAATTTCTACTTTCAGCCATGAAAAATCTTATTGGTGTTTGGAAAGGAAAAATGGATAAACTGGAAAAGATACCAATATTAATAAGTCAGTCTCAGAAGCACAAATATCCCATTTGTTTCATTTCTCAGTCCTAGACATTATAGCTACATAGTAGTACATATGCTGAATGCATGAAAGTGGAAGTGAAACTGGGATTCAAAGCGGGGCTGAGTGGGGGTGGGGAAAGAGAAGAGTGTTGGGTTATATGAAATCCTTTTTTGTATTTTTGAGGCATGTTCTCCCCATAGCTCCAGCTGAATTGGAACCCACTGTGTAGACCAGTGGCGTGGTTCTGAGCTACAGAGATCGTGCCTGCCTGCTTGCCTAACTCAGTGCTGGGATTAATGGTGTGCGCCAACATACCTGGCTCATTCCTTTCATTATAAAAGCAAATAAAAATGCAGAAGATTGATTTCACTGTTTTCAGACATGGCATATAGAGGGGAGAAAACAAATACTGGTTCTGAGTAAACTTCTCCACTAGGGTCCCGGAGTGCATTTAAGCAATTCCTAAAGGCAAGAGACCCCTGCTGAATTGATCACCTCCCTCAAGGCCCTATCCCTATCACCACCATGAGATCATGTCATGCAGCAGTGAGTTATTGGCATATCAGACAGCAGCAGCATACTGCAGCTGCCCAATCCATGGAAGCCTTAAACAGACTCCGAGCCCAGCTCATCCGGTCCATGCTCTACCACTGACTACAACCTGTGTGTTCTAGTTTTCAAAGGGTTTCCACCCCTCACCAAGCCTCTCCTTTGATCTGGTTTGAACTCTTGTTCAGCATGTCTGAAACCTGTCTGTTTAAAACAGTCCAGCAACACCAGGTCCCCAGGCTCTTCCGAAGTTGAAAGTAAGCTAGAATGTCGCTCCTGGACCCACACCTCTCGCTTCCCCTGCCATCCTGCTTACGTGACAACTTCTTGTCCCTCGTGACATCAACTCACACCAGTGCCCAGTATCCAGGTGAATGCCCTCCATCGCATCCAGGCCCTTCAGTGCCACATCCGTTCTGGCCAACAGGAAAACTGCCCGTGGACGGATCCTACCTTGGTATGCCTAGGTGGTTTTTTTCTCTAACAGGGGTACTGGGGTGCTTGAATAAGTAAATTTCGAGTGTGTGGACGATTCACTCCCCCAGAACATTGAGATAATTACCATCAAGTGCTGAAGGCAACCTCGCCAGTGAAAGTTTCTCCAATAATTTCCTCATACATGAGAAAGATTATAAAACAACTAGATTGTCAAGAATGTAGGTTTTATGTCAGTGGCTGATGTAGATAAGCCAGGATGATTCATTAGCCGAGAGCAAGAAAGTTTTCACTGCCACGAAAAGAAGTTCAACTGGATTCAAAGGGTCACAGACTATCGATAAAGACTGTTATGCCAGGGTGGGTGCACGGGATTAGTTGATCTCCAAGTGTGTTGAGAGCAAAATCCTGTCTCAAAGAACAAAGTTTCCACAAATTGAGTTTAAAGATATGATTGACTTTTGGGTAGCACTTCATGAATCAATCAACCTCCTGTCTACAAAACTGAGTGGTCTGACACATGAGGTAAAGCGGCGGGCTTTCTAGGTGACAGGAGACCAGCACAGCAATAAGACTCAAAGGGAGCCAGTCACTGCAAAGTTCATTTTCTTTAGGGACCACGGTGTTTGAGGCAGAGGAAACTCAACTTCTTCCACCATGCAGGGCATATTAGAGAGGTTACTGGGCTCCTTTAGGTGGTAGGGTACTGCCTTTGTTCTAGAAATTGGCCCACTTTCAGATGCAATTGATTGGGCACCACCAACCTGAGTGATTGCATCCTTGCCAGCCAGGGCTCATTGGAGTCTACTGCAATAACCAAGTCGCCCATGAATCTTATTTAACAGCTGAAAGGCAGGTATCCTTCTCCAGCAGAGAAGTCAGCAGGGCTCAAACTAAAGGAAAGCCAAGGAAATTCAGAAAGTTAAAAACACTTCTGAAAAGAAGAGGCAAGAATGGCATGCAGTATGGGTAGATCCGATAAAGATGAAGCTCCAACCACTGCTCCAGATTCAGCAGCATTGTGGCAGTAGGAGAGGCCACTTAGCGAAGCATCGGATCCTCTATATACCGCGCGGATCTGCCAGCTCCTACTGTGCAATCCGCGTTCAGTGAAGTTGCTAAGATAGTCTGATCGATGTGCGGATCGGGTGTCAGCGGGGAGCTCTAAGTTCCGCCCAGAATAGAAGATCAGAAGTCCTCCGCAGAGTATATACGGACAGGATGACAGGAAGTAGTACTTCTCCAGTTATTTAGCAGCATGTTAATTAGATACGTGCGCTCAGCGGTCAGGTGCATGGGATAGAACCGCACCTCCAATAGGCTTTAGAACACGAGGAACAACGTGAGGAAGTCCAGATCCTCCAAGAATTCAGCAGACAGCTTTATGACTTCTCATCTCTCAGATGTAAAACTGTCACTCTGTTTTTATTGGCAATTTCCACCGTGATCAGCCCTTGGGCCATCATGTAAACTTGTGCCCTCTTTAGCACATCGCTAGCTACTGCTCTTGTTTCTAGCTGTCTGTCAAAGAGAACACAGAGTGTGAGGAGACCACTCTGTCAAGCAGCAAAGTTTCAGGTGCCAAAGAAGAACACATGCAACATTCTTCCCAGTCCTACTAAAATTCTGAATCTCTGGTATTTCTCATTGGAATTCTGTATACTAACAGAAGCACCAGGTGAATACGCTAAGCTGTACTCAGAGACATATTACTCTGCAGAACCTGTTTTCTTTGAAAGTTTGAGACCTTGGTGGTTTGATATGCTCTACGTGAAAACTATTACATGAATTCATTATGCAGTAGAATATATCAATCCTGTGCAACTACATGTATCTGTACTTATCAGCAGTTAGCGTTAGTTATATTACTATCTCTGATTTCTTTGTTTTATTTTAATTTTTTAATTACTCTTTATTTTCATTTTTTTTAACATAAAAGTAATGAATTTATGAGTACAAGCAATCCTTCCATGTAAAACCAATAATTTGCAAGTTCAGTTGTGCCCATAACACACATCGGGCCAGGTCCACCTGCAGCTGGGGGGGCTTTGAATGACGTTCAGTCAAGTTGGTCAGATGAGTGTCCGCAGACTAAATTGTTGTAGTTTCACTTTTCACCCCAATCACAGCCTTACATTCTACTCTACACCCCTCCCTTCGTGCCACAGATTGTTCCTAGGCCTAAGAAGGATGCAAGTGGTCTCGAAAAGCACAGTCTACTTTCTCGTCGGAGCTGGATGATGTTGCTCTTGGTACTTCTGGTCAAAATTCTGGCGCTTTCTCTTTCATGGCTGACAGTGTTGACCACCAACGGGAATAACTTTCTATCCTACTAATGAGCACAAGCCAATTAGGATATATAGGTATTTAAACAAGTACTAATTTTTACGGTATGTTACTTTGGTATAGAAACATACATACAGATGTGTTGGGAATGGTATGTTAATCCATAAGTTATGTTTTTTCTGTAAAATATGACCAGGAGTCTTTACTGTGGCTTATGATATCACCTAACCTAAGGATGTAGCTTGTGGCAATTCACCATGGGTTATTCGCGACAAGGAGAGAGCTAATATAGCCAATTAGATTTGAGAAATACTAAGGCAGTATGAGCTGCCACTGGGCTGCACATGTATTCCAGGCATGGTGAAGGTGTAGGCCTGTTGCTGATGGAGGAGTTTTGCGTGACTCAAGGAGACTTATTTGCTTTATTGGTTTAGGTGGCCCTTGGTACACTCTCTGGTATCCAGAGACCAACTGTACACATGTAATGTGTGGTCTCAAATCATCTTTCCCATGCTTACATCAGGTCTATTCGACAGCAGGGCCTTAATCGCCTCTCTTCTTGCGGTATCCCAGTTTAAACCAGCAAGAAGCCTTTACCTTTGGGGGCGGGCTTGGATCCCCCGGCCAACATATCCTTGGTAGAAAAATCCATTCCTGATGTCAGATCTCCTGTATTAACATATTTTAAGTGCATAGCTTAAGTAAGACTTTAGTATGTAATTTGATCTGAATGAGAGAAAAATCCTTTTCAACAGTTCTGATGTCTGATTGGTCAATTAAAGAAAAGCAGTTTTAACCGGTTTTATAAGAGATTGATTACCTCTATAATAGTTTCCAATAGTCTCCAATTTACAGTTAGAGATTGACCTCATCATTATCATATTGCTCCTTGTTCTAGGGGTGGGAAGGCAAGGAAGTCACTCTCGTATTAAAACCTTTGTTGCTCCTAGAAGGTAAGTTTTCATTAGGACTCATTACAAAATAGTTGTTGTTACAAGTAGGATCCACTGCGGGGTTTGATGCCTGTAGCAAATCTGAGGCTTTTCTATCCTTTTAGTGTTCAGACGGGCCAACCATTCTGCTGCACTTCCTGGTACATCCTACACAAGCAAAGCTGTATCTTTTCTTGTCTTCGAAGCCATTAAGTTGGTGACAATTTTGACCTGTTGAAACATACAAACCTTTTCCCGTAGTTAAGTATTTTTTTTTGAATTGCAAGGTTTTTGAACAAAAAGGTTTCATATTTATTTGTATCCCCCTTTTTTTATTTAAGGTTTTTGTATTTTTTGACCCATGAGTGCTCAAAAAGGCAGTTGTAATTACACATACCTACATGTATAGGCTGGAAACAAGGCACAGATTTCATCAATCATTACCCCTGGCCTGATTTGGTTACTGTTAAGCTTGGGAAGCAACGTTAATATTGTTTTAAAGTAAAATCATCCATACCGTACAACGCAAGAATGCGTAAGAGCGAAGTTAGTATGAATTTTCTTAAATGGTAGCAGAGTAACCACATGCTAGCAAATAAGACGGCTTGCATGTTAGAAGGGAACATTTGTTATGTGCCAAGCCCATAGTTATTGGTTATATTCGACAGATTTAAGTTAAAACAATGTGGACCACTGAGTTTAAATTTGCCATTCATACGTCAGCGTTCATTAGTTTTCATACAGCAACACTTAAACCATGTTGTTTAATATACACATATTTTACTTGTTTATTAAGTCCTAGATTACAACCTATTGTAATCCGTGAGATAGATTAGAGTCTGGCAAATCTGATATATTATCTGAGAAATCACGATCAATTAAAATATGTATTAAATCGAATATAACACGCTTGTGTCCCTTCGAAACTACCCCTCCCACCACTTTCTGATCTCAACCATTTCAAGCTCGTTTTCTGATGCAATCTTCTTTCTGTTTTCGTGATCCTTAATATGCATGCCGTCTCTCAGCAAGAAATGATTACAACTGAGTGTATCTGTGCGCTAGCATCCACACACTGGAGGGATTACATTTGTCATTTGTATCATTTCTGGGACTAGTGTACTTCAGCTTAATCGTCATCTGAACTCACATTCAATTTTACTCGCTGCAAAGTGTCATTGATTGGGGGTGTCTTTCTTACCTGCTAGAACTCCATTGGTAAAGTACCATCATTATATCTCTACCTCCAGTTTAGGGGCATTTTGGTTGGTTCTAGCTTTTTGTTTTTGTGAACAGAGCTGCAAAATAAATATAGGTGTGCATGTATTTCTGCAGTACAGATGAGTCTTGTGGGTATAGTGCACAGAGTGGGTATAATGACTGGGTCAAATGGGCAAGCTCATTTTGAGTCTTCTAAGGGTTACCCACACTGCTTTCCACAATGACTGTACAAGTTTACACTCCCACCTAGCATGATCGAGTGTTCCGGCTTTCTCCCAATCTAAGCGCTCTCAGCACTTGATTTATTCATGTGTTTTCTTGATTCTGCCAGTCTTATCAGAGTGCAGTGATATCTTCCCTAAATCAACAGCGAGCTGCGCAATGAATATGTCTGTAAAGTGCTCTTGATATTTTGCGATTTCCCTAATTAAGTAGCGTAAGTTGTGTGGATAGAGATCGTTTATTAAAGAATGTTTCTCAGCTCAGGTCTCTAATTTCTTCCTGCGTGAAGGTCTCGCTATTTCAGTCTTTGGCGTCCATTTTTTGAGTGATTCATGTGTTTCTTTCTTCTTTGTTGGTTTTTATCACGTAGCTTGTATATTTTTCTTGAATTATGCTTTGTCAGGATGTATGATGTCAGTGAAGATTTCCTCCTACTTTTTGGGTTTTCTCTTCATTTCCATTATTGTTTCTTTTGATGTACAGCGGCGTAAGCTTGTTGATTTAACATGAGGGGCCATTTCGTCAAATTTTGTCGATCGATTATCTTCTGGTGCAAGATGCTGCTGCTGATTAGGAAGTCTTTTCCTACGCCTAAGTCTTATAGTGTGCTGCCAAATTTTCCTCTCTATCACTGGTCCAGAGTTTTGAGTTCACGTTGCGGTCTTAGATCCATTGACTGAATGGTGACTTTTGTACATCGCGACAGAGACGAGAGGGTAGTGGGTTTAATTTTCGATTCTCTTATCTAACAAAACTGGTACTGCGTATCAGGCCACGCGTGGAGGATCATCGGACAGCCCAGTTTTGCCAACACCACCTACTGAGAATGCTGTCTTTCCTCCATTGTTGTCTTCTTGGACGCTCCCTATGTTCAAGGAAGTATGAAGGTCGGGCCATTAGGAAAAGTTGCAGTTGCTCAAGGTTGTGGACGTCATCCACGTTGTTATTTCCCATGTCTCTAGGTTCTGTCTTTCGTGCCAGTACCAGCGAGGCTGTGTTGTCTATGACTATAAGCCCTGGATGTATCCTCGCGGTCCTTTGCCTAGATGAGGTAGTGCGATATCATCACTGCTGAGATGCATTGACACGGCGATGGAGTCGAGCGTGACGAAGTCGACTTACTGACGAATACGATAGCGACTATACCCCGCGACGTACGCTCGCCGCTCTTGATAGAAGCGAGGTTGCTCTGAAAGTATGACTGTAGCACTAGAGCATCCGGTCAGTACCGTTGAATGTCGCGGCGCAGTAGATCCACATCATATTGATCCTCCCTATATTGCTCTTTTGCTCAGGTTGCTTTTGGCTTATCTTGAGGGAGCCGTACGTCTGTGTTTTTATACGATAACCTAGCTTCCAAGCAAGTGAGAACATATTGAGACAGGAGGCTCATACTTTTTTTATGATACTCATTCATCACGAGCCAGAGCCGCCTGCCGATGAAGAAAGCTGCTTGGGGATTTTGATTGGCGATTGTAATTAAATCTGTACAGCGAGTTTTGGGATGACATTTTATATCTATTCTTATTTCCCAATCCATGGCTGTGGAGGTTGTCCATCTTCTTCGATGTCTTCCCTCAAATCTTTACCATTCTTCAGGGGTTTAAATTTTGCTGTAGAGATCCTTGGTGTCTTTGGCGTAGGTTTGCTGTTTCTAAGGTATTTATATTGTTTTCTGACGCTAATGATCGAGTAGGAAGGTCTCCTTGAATTCCTTCTTCACTAGCTTGTTGTTGTTGGTGTCAAGAAAGGCTACTGATTTCTATTTTATTTTGTATCCTGCCATGTTACTGAAGCTCTTTATCGTTTTCTAGGACTTTTCTGGTGGAGTTCTTACATCCCTTAGGTAGACAATCATTATCATCAGCAAAACACAATCACATCATAACTCACTCATCAGTTGACTTCCTCTTTTCCGCCAATTGAGAGTGAACTCCTTTATTCTTTTGTGTTATTGCTCTAGCAAGTTTTTCTAGCACTATATTGAAAGAGGAGTGGTGACAGGGGCAGCCTCTGCGGGTGTCCTACGCTTTAAAGGGAAGTGCTCCCAATCTTTTTCGCCCATTTTAGGATGTGGCGTTGTTCCTAGTATTAGCTTGATGTACAGATCATGTTCATCACCAATTCTCTAGTAGACTTTTAAGCATGAGGGATGCTCAGATTTTTCAAGGCATCTTCTGCTCATCAGTTGAGATGATTGGCTGTGGTTTTGTCTTTCCATCACATTATAGTATTAAAATGAAATATTTATTGATTTGTATTCTTCATGTGAACAATATCACACGTAGGATCTGCCCGTAGACAGTTCGCTTCTCTGATATGAATCCAACTGGTCATGATAGATGATCTTATTAGTGGGTCTGTGACTGTGTCTGTAAGTATGTTTTCAGCTATCAATACTTTTTTAGTTTATATTCCAATAATAGCTGCATCATACACTCCACAGCATCCAAAAATGTTAATAATTCTGATAAAAAAACTGTAGGATTTGATTCCTAAAAGCAATTTAGGAGAGATTCACATTTTAATTGTAAATTTGCATGCAGGTATCAAGTCGTGTAACTTGACACTTTCTTTTTTAGATTATGACTACATATCCTCCATTTATATATAGTAATTACAATGTATGAGTATAAATGGTAAGACAATTCTAGAGCACATATAGTAGAAGTCCATTTAATATCACGACCAGGTTGCTGTCGTTAGCATACAAATAAATATACTAATCAAGTCGTTGCTCCTTCACGTTCTACCAAACCCTGGGGTTTTCGAGTGCTTAGGCAGCCACAAATAAGGGAATCAATTTTGCCTTTTTTTTTTTTCGCTGGGACTTGTGTTACATTCGACTTAGTATAATTGCTGGTCGTTCCATCCTGTAGATCTACACAGCAAAAGCTCCATGATCGTCATCTGTGTCTTTACCTGCTGCGCATAACTGCCTTGTGATAGATGTTAGCACATTCTTTGCTATCCAAAATACAAAAAGCACTGAAAACAAGAGACTTCAACCAATAAGGAAGATTCAAAGATGGCTGGACGAAACATCTCTAACAAGTGTTCAATCATTCAAATAACCTAAATCCTAGGAAATCGCCAAATTAAACACCTTCAGCACTAAGGTATATCCTATCACTCCTATAAGACTAGCCAAAATTAAGTAAAAAAACAAAAAGACACCACCAAGCGCTGAGAGGTTGTGGGGAAAGGGACAAATACTCATCCACTGCTGGAAGGAATGTAACCTGATCACAACCGACGTGGGAAAAGCAGTGTGGAGAAAACCTTAAAAGACTCAAAAACGAGCCTACCGCCTGACCCAACCATACCACTCCCACGAGATCACATCCTTCCGCAGAGATACATGTACAGATATTTTTATTGTAGCTCTCTTTACATTAGCAAAGAGCTGGAACCAACTCCAAATGCCCCCTCAACAGATGAGTGGTTTCAAGTTATTCTTGTTGAAGAAGATTTTCTTCATGCTGTGTTCATAACTAGGAGACGGGACATAGTTCTCCTTTTTTGGTATGTATTATGCTAGGTTTGTATTAAAGTAATGCTGGCTTCAAATAGAAGGAATTTGGGATGATTTTCCTCTGCTTGTATCTTTATGAACAATTTGGAGAAATAAATAGGTATGTAAGTCTTTTTGAAATTTTATAGAATTCTGCTCGTGAAACCATTCCCTGGCGGCCTGGGCTTTTATTTTAGTTGGTAGGTTTCTTAATACATTTTCAAATTTCTTCAGTATATTAGGTGTCTGTTTAAGTTTGTCAAATCTGATCTTGGTTATAGCTTTTGGTGATTTCCCGAGGATTTTCAGATATTCGTCATTCTCTAGGTTTTATAAAACTTAGTAGAGTAAGGAGGCTGGGAGAGAGAGCAGAGCAGTTTAAAAAGTTACTGACGTGCTGCTGCAGAGGACTTGGTTCGATCCTCAGCACCACATGGTGACTAGAGAGCGTCTGAACCATATTCCAGGAGAAACTTCTCCAACGTTCCAGGGAATCTGAACACCTCTTCTGACAATACTGTGTATTGCACAACACGGGTGCACCCAACCCTACGATTGCAGACAGTACATATCGCACACAGTACATAAATAAAATAAAATAAAAATAAAATTTTTAAAAATAAAAAATGTTGAAAAAGCACTATAGTAGAAGTATAAGGTTTTTTTGAGTATTGCCCATATGATCGTTCTGACATCTTTTTAATTGTCACTTGTGATAATTCCCCTTCAGATTCTATCGTGATTTGGCATTTGGGTCTTCTTTTTTTAATTTTAATATTATTTTTTTTTTTTTTTTTTTTTTTTTTTTTTTTTTGTTTTGTTTTGTTTCCATATGAAACTTGAGGTGATTTTTTTTTCCTGCACCTGTGTCTTGTAGGTCAGAAGAGGGTCTCGACTTCCTCCTGGAAATGGAGTTTCCTGAAATTGGAGTTATGAGATGGTTGTTACACCCACGTGGGTGCGGGGGATCGAATCCCGGTCCTCTACAAAAGCAAGTTCGGTGCTGCTATAAACCCACTAGGGCTAATCTCTCCCAGCCCAAGGCCATTGCTCTTGTCTGTCATTCTTTTGGATTGACGTGGTGCTAGAGGTCTGTCTATCATTTAATCGGATCCTAATAAGAACCAACTTTTGGATTCCATGATTTTTTTTTTTTTTTTTTTTTTTTTTTTTTTTTTTTTTTTTTTTTTTTTTTTTTTTTTTTTTTTTTTTTTTTTTTTTTTTTTTTTTTTCTTGTCTGTTGGGTTTATGGTACATTTGTTTTTGTTTGTCTCTCAAATGTTTTAGCTGCATGTGTAGATCGTTCACCTTGTGCTCTTTCCTGTTTATTACCTGCTGTGAGCGCATTCAGAGGCTACACAACTAATCCCCTCTTAGGACTCGTTTTAGAGTATTCCATAGGTTTTGTTGCATAGACATACTACATTGCGCGAGAAGTATTCTAGCTTCCAGGAAATCGGCTTTTAAATTTCTTTCCATATATTCTTCCTTTGGACTACCGATTCTATGTATTCAGGAGTGTGTGTGATACTTGAGATATATATTGTATATATATAGTATAGGATAGTAGGGCTTATCCTGGTTTTGGTATTGACACCATTTATATCGATGCACTGTGGTCTGCATAGAATGCTGTACACTGATTTTAATATTTAGCTGTAATTGTATCAGGTTGTTTATATTTTATTGGTCCAGTCATGTGGTCGAATTTTTAGAAGATGTATCCAATTGGGCTGCTTGGTAGAAACTGTATCTCCTGGTATTAGGCGCACCGCAGAAGATCATTTGGTAGATGTCTGTGAGCTCCAATTGGTGTATGCATTCATTCAATTTAGATGTCTCTCTATTCTTTGTCCAGTTGAAGACCTGTAGGGTCTTCATTGGGGTATCTGAAGCGACCTGATAATATGAGTGGCTGGGGTTAATCTGTGCCTTGAGTGCCTGTAGAATTGTATTTATAAAGGATTATTGGTGACATCACAAGAGTTTGGTGCATTATATTCATGATTGTGAAATTCTCATGGTCAGTTGATTCCTGCGTTGATAAATGATGTATGGCTCTTTGTTTGTCTCTTCTGATTTCTTTTTACCTTGAAGTCTATTTTATCCTATATCAAAATAGCAACACCTACTTTCTTTTTTGGTACGAAAGTTATCCTTAGAAGTAGTTGTTATTCCACCCTTTCATAATTACTTGGTGCTATCCTTCGAGAAGTGAGCTGGTTTCTTGTAGATCAACATATAGATGCGTCTGTTTTAATCTAATCTCTCCCGGTCTGATGTCTTTTGATTAGGGAGTTTAGTCCATTACTATTAAGGTTACAATTGAAAGACGGATGTTGCTTCATTTCACCTTATATTTTGTTTTTTGTGGTCCCTCACGGCTTTCTACTTTTTCGCTACACCTTACACTTTTATTTATTTCTATGTCTATGAGTGGCGCTGGGGATGGTTGCTTCCTTCTTCTGTCCTTTGAATTTCTTCAATCATTCTCTGAAGGGTTGGTTTCCAGACGATGTATTCTATCTCTTGTTTATGTTGTGGAAGGTTTCTCTCTCTCCTCTAACTATAATCAACATTTTGCTTTGGCTCTTAGTATACGTAACTGGCGTTGCCGCCATCCTCATATCGCTCCTTTAACCTGGGAAATGTTTTGCTCTCATGTTCTTCTTGCTTTCAATAGTTTTGCAACTGAGAAGCTGCCAGTTTGTACATTTGCATCGATGCTTCTGCCCCTTCATTTGTACTCTGCTTTTTCTCTTGTTGCTTTTAGTATTTTTGTCTTTGTTTTAGGCATTTAGCATTTTAACTATGATATGGCATGTGGGAATTTCTTTCTGATCTGTCTGTTTGGAGTTCTGTATGCTTCCTTCGTATTTGTAATGGTTTGTCTTTTCTTAGTTTGGGGAAAATTTTCATCTACTATTCTAGTTGAAGATCTGATCATACCATTCTCTTTGGATTCTCCTCCTTCCTGTATCTGTATGATGGAGAAGTTTGATCCTTTTCGATAGTGTCCCAACAAGATTCTGGTGCTTTCCGCTTTGTGTATTTTTTTAATTTTTCACATGTAATCTTTACGATTGAGCTTTTTTTAAGTTGCCTAGTCTGTGTTATCCTCCAGGTCTGATTTTTTTTTTTTTTTTTTTTTTTGTTTCATCCATTCTGCTTCTTATGCTTTTTCCATTCCTTTCTCTTGATTCGGTGAGTGGTTTTGTATTTCTTTTTCATTTCATTTCTGCTCTGATTTTTACGCTCATCTACTTCCTTTTGGACTTCTCAATCTCTTTCTTTATCTCCTTGCCTTCGTTGATTGGTTTCCTTTTTTCAGTGTTTCCATTTTCCTCCAGTGTTCCTCAAGTCTCTCCCTCTAGCTTTTGCATCTCTTCTCATCTCTCGGTCTTCCTTAGTTTCTACTGACTTGTTCTTATAATATCTCTTCTGATTTCTTTGAATATGTACACAAAAGGTCCATGTCTTGGTTTCATTACAGGGAGATCTCATTGTAGCTATCTCCTACAGGGTTGGTAGAGGCTTTGCTGCGCGAATTATCCTGACAATTTTCCCATGTTGTCCCTTCATCCGTGTCCCTGGCATACGGGTTTCTCTTTGCTTCGTATTCCAATGTGACTCGCAAATGCCTCTTCACTGTGTTGGAAGGCTTGCTTTGCTTGCACCCTTCAGAAGCCTTCAGTTGTTTGTTTGATGTTTTCTTTTTCTCCTTTTATGGAATGTTGACTTGTCTCTAATTTTTAGACTTTGCAAACTTTTGTTTATATTATTGGAAATCTAACTCACCTTCCCTGTCTGTTTTGAAGGTTCTCCAAGAAAATCCACTTGGACACTCCCTAAGCAATTCCAGTTTGGGTAGGTGGGTATATGTCTCGCTTAGTCCCTGTCCTGGTACTCTGTGCTTCAGGTGGCCTGGAAATCCCTAAAATTTAAGGTCTGTGCACTCAAGTCTCATGAGTGGCAACAGGCCCACTTCTTATACCACCTAGCAGGGTGACTCCTGCTCGTCACAGCCACACAAGAAAAATGAATTTAATTATCCCCCAAACGCCTGTGGCTGAAGTGCCCACTCCTACCTGGGATTCAGGTGGTCCTGGTAAAAATCTCCCAATTTAAGGCTCTGTGCACTCCAAGTTGCACTATTTTTTCCATTTTTAAACAGGGTCTGAAACTCCATTCTAGGGCTGGGGTATTTGGGAGCATGTGAAAGAGAGTGAGGAAAAGTAAATAAGCAGGCTCTCGCATGCACAAGAGAAAGAGCTTGGGGGCCCTGACCATGTGTCCAGACCAACCTCATGCCTTGTATGTCTTAGAACAAAAAGAGAAAATTAAAAATCAGAACGTTGCGGCACGTTTTTAAAATTCTTTTCCATCCTCATCTACACTTTGAGTGAACTTGTATGTGCTTTGGAATGCTGAGCCTGTTGGTACAGGCTATAAATTCTATAGCTCTCTCAAATCAAAGAGAACCAGGAATAGAATGGCTGCCCGTTGGCTGGCACAGCTCACTTGAGGTTAGAACAACTGTGAAGACCCAGCACAGGCCTCTCCTCCCCGCCCCCGCCCCCCATCATATCCATGCTGCTTAGGCAACTCAACCAAAATGTCAAGCTTTTGCTGTCCACTCACCTCTGAAGGCCTTTAAAGAACTCACTAGCCCAATTTTTCCCTCTCCCAGGATGTCTATGTAAAGGCTAACACAATGTAAGTCATCTCCATAGTAACCATAGATAAATCTAGACATAAGAGTTGCTTTGGATCTCTTGAACTGAAATGAGAAAATCCAATTCAAGCTGTACAACTTTTGGCTGATAAAGATGATGGATTCAAATAGAGTAAACATGAAATTATTTAAACCAATACTTATTTTACTTTAATCTAGAGATTAGCTTTGGCCTTTCCACAATCTTCTTGAAAGCTTATCATGCAAAGAAAGATGGTTTGCAGAAACCCCCACGGTGGGGCCAAGACATTAGCTAAGCCAGTTGTTTTCTCGTCATGACGCATTGCTTCAACTTCCACTTTCCCCTTTCTCACTCTAATTTCTCAAATACCACATTTAGAAATCAAAAAGTTTAATTCTTTCTATTAAAGATTTCTTTACTTTTGTTTTGTTTTGTTTTGTTTTGTTTTGGGTCTTTTTGAGACAGGGTCTCTCTCCCTGTAGATCCAGCTGGCCTAGAACTCACAGAGATCCTCTTGTTCTACCTCCCAAGTGCTAGGACTAAAGCCGTGCACTACCACATCCAGCTAAGATTTATTGATCCTCTATTTTATGTGTATGACTATTTTGCCTGCATGTATGAAGGTGTAATATATGTGCAGTACCTGCAGAGACCAGAAGAGGTTGTCAGATCTCCTGGAGCTGGAGTTACAGACAGTTGCAAGCTGCCATGTAGGTGTTGGAGACTAAGCCCTGGTCCATTCCAAGAGCAGCCAGGTTTCTTAATCACTAAGCCATCTCTCCATCTCTCAACATATCTATCCTTTAGTGAAAAAAGAGTCTTTCCTATCTAAGGATTTTCAAGCTATTTTAGCACAAAAACTTATTAAAACCAAAACTTATACACCACATGGTCAACTCTGAGATGGAATGGATGTTGTAATGACTCTGAAAGTAAAACTTGATTACTAGTTTTCAAAGATCTTAAAATGTGAACAGAAAACCCAGAGATGTTAATATAGTTTAATAATTAATTCTGTGTACTTACGAACAAAGCAAAGAGTCCATAATTCTTATTTCTAACCTGTTTGTCTAATTCATATAGAAGAAAATAAAGAAAACATCTGGCAATAATACTGAATGTTAATGTTTCTTACCCCTTCTGATTTTTCTTTCTTTGATTGGTTTATTGCTAATTTTTTGAGACAAGGCCTCCCTGTAGCTACAGCTGGCCTGGAACTCATTATCTAGACTAGGCTGCCCCGAATCTTCTAGAAATCCACCTGCTTCTGCCTCCCAAATGCCGGAATCAATGGTGTGTGCCACCACGCCTGGTTCTTACCCTTTCTGTTATCTTCAATTTTGATATCTCCTAAAAATTTCAAGCATGAAAGTAAAAAATAAAACATACAATGGTTATAGTCTTGAAAAAGAAACGGAAGAAACTTTGTGGCAAAATGTTAGTGTCCTGAATTACAGAAGAGGGTTCGGTATATTCACCTCCTACCTAAATCTCTGATACTAACCACTCAGCTCATCCAATTCAGCTATCCTTTCATTTTCTGTAACAGCGCTCAGTCCTCTAACTTCAGTAACTCTAGACCTTTCATTGCTAAGTGAGTGTTCAAGATGGACACTCAGAGCAGAAATGTCTTGTTGTTAATATAAATGTGCAAATATGAGCCTGCTCCTCTCAGTTTGTTCCAATAAGAACAACTGATCTTAACAACATACCAAGCATCTAGATCACCAAGTGTGGCCAAGCTTAACTGCAATAATAAGAAAATACAAACTCTGAAAACACAGGGGAAAGACATCTTCACATGAGAGAGTGCAGAAAATGAAGAACTGTCAGGAGATTGCTTCAATTAGTTGCATTTTAAGGACCATCCATCCTCAAGGATGTTAGGTAGAGGAAGGCTGTGCAAACACGATCTGAGGAATGGAGGGCACCCAAGATGTCTGCATCCAATGCTGCTGCCCCAACTTGCTTCCTTAATCGAGTCATTGATTTTCTATTCTCAGAGAAATTTAACTTCTATGGTCAGTGAGCAGTCTTTCTTGTTTTTCTTTTCATTTTCTTTTGTTTTTATTTTTATTTTTTTTTTATATATATATTTATTTATTTTTATTTTTTTTTAACAACTCTAGTCCTGTAGGGGGATCCCTTTGTATCTATCTCCTACAGGGTTGGTATAGCGTGGTGCGGAATTATCCTGCACCTTTCTCATTTTGTCCCTTTGTTGTGTCCCTGGCATGTGGGTCTCCCTTTTGTGATTCAAATCACAAATGTCTTTTCACTGTGTTGAAGGCTGAAGGCTTGTTTTGTTTTGCTTGCCTCCTTCCAATGCTTCCCCCTCCTCCCTCCCTTGTTTATGGAGTGTTGACTTGTCTAGGTTTCAGGTTTTCACTTTTGTTTATATATTGGATATTGGAAGTCTAAGTCATTCTTCCTTTCCTGTTCTGAGGGTTCTCCAAAAAAATCCACTTGGATATTCTCTCCTCAGTTCCCATTGGCAGGCGGTGGGGGGATATGCCTGACTTAGCTTGTGCCCCAGTACCTGTCTGGAGCAGCAACTTGCTCCACACTCCACGTGGTCCTAGCAAGCAAGGCCAGAACCTGAGCCCCCCACACAGGACCTCACTATGGCACCAGAGCCAGACCCAGAGCCAGAGCCGCTTCCCGCTGCAAGGGGGAAGTGGGATCCGGCCTGCGCAGCCACACCCTGCAAGGGTTTAGGGCTCAGACCTAGGCCCTCTGGTCACCAGCCCCTCTGCCACAAACCAGCGAATCAATTGTCCAGCACCCCAAGAGTAAATTTGTTCTAAGTTCTACCTGTCTCTAGTGGTGCCTGGCTCTGCACTCCAGGTGGTCCTAGCAAGCAAGGCCAGAACCTGAGCCCCCCACGTAAGACCTCACTGTGGCACCAGAGCCAGACCCCCTGAATGTCCCCTTTTTTAAACAAAATTAATTTTATTGAATTTTTGTGCATTTCATATAATATATCTTAATAAAATTTAGCCCCCCACCAGAATTTGGGTATTCTGTCATATTCTGTTTGTCCTATAGGGTCAAACATTTAAATCCAGATGCCTCTTGGTGCAAGTTCATCCACTGGAGTCCAGCCAGCCTAGTTAGAGTTACTCCCCTGAAGAATACTCTCTACCCCTCAGTAATCATTTTCCAATATTTCCTTGGGTAGGTTTGGGGCCCGCTGCTTATTTCGCACATTCTATTCTGTGTGTTATCTGATGGAGTTGGCATGGGTCTTGTGCATGCTGACATCATTGTTGCAAGTTCATGAGCAAGTTCCCAGAAGCCTGAAAGCCTCTGTTTCCTTATGTTCATGCACCAAGTCTGGCTCTTTCTGGCCCCTCCTCTGCAGTGGTACCTGGGCTATGGGTGGGCGGGGTTTCATATAGGAGTCCTATCCAGGGACACTGACTGTACAGTCTCTTATTCTCTAAAATTTATCCAGTTGTGGCCTTCTGTGTGTATCACATGCTGTTATATGAAGAAGCTTCACTGCTGAGAGTTGAGGGATGTATTAGTCTTCTCTCTACCTCTTGCTCCACTATGTTCCATGAGCCTTATACATGGAGGTTCTGTCACTTAGGGCTGGGCATCTCTCAGACATAAATTCTCTGTGTGTGACCAGTTGTAGAACTCTGTAGTAGCCTCTGTCTATTGCAAGAAGTGTATTTGTCACCTTTCTGTTGCCATGACAAAACCACCATGACTAAGAGAACTTATAAAAGGAAGAGATTATTTGAGTTTATGATTGATGGTTCCAGGGAATTAGAGTCCATCATGGCAGAGAGGCATGGTAGCAGGGTCTGGAATAGAAAGCTGAGGTTCACATCTTCCAGTGAACACAGGAAGCAGAGAGAGCAACTGGAGACTGGCAAGGCTTGTTGAACTCTCTAAGCCCACCTCCAATGACATACTTCCTCCAGCATGGCCACACCTTCTAAGATCTCCCAAAACAGCACCACCAACTGGGGACAAAATGTCTTAATACTTGAAGCCTATGGGGGACATTCTCATTCAAACCACCACAAGAAGCTTTGATGAGTGGTATTTGGTATATTTCTCTATAAATATAAGTAAAAAATTTCATTTATCTAGCGATATGACAGAGATTGGGTCTTCTCTGGGATTTATGACCTCTCCATGTCCATTTTAGATCTTTTAAGACCCGTTTCTTCTTAATCAGTGCCTTGACTTTAACATTAGACTCTACAAGGGCGGGAGCTCCACTTCTGTTGTAATTCAGCTTGCTGCAGGATGCAAGTCTGCATTCATTTCTCAGCTGTCCCAGTCCTAAGAGAGATATCTTCTTCCAGACATACAAGGCATATTTTAAGTAATTGATGTGGTGTTTGCACTGGGATTTCAAATCCCTGACTTACCTTTTCTTTCCCCACTTTATTAGAATATTAGAATCTCAATATTAGAATCAAAGAACCCACCCCATTCTGATAGTTTGAGGAAAATGTTCTGAAGTATCAGATGGTCACCCAGCCCCTTCATTCTTATAAGCAGTTGACTTGGAATGTCCAGGTGATGTTTCTCATGTCTCCATGGTTACTTCAAGCCATGATGGGCTTCTAATGCTCCTTTACCACTCGAAACAGTACCATTAACACCTTTAAATGTAGTAATGCTGCAGTAACACTTCCAGAAACCCAGAACCAACTTCAGAAAGCTTGTCCTTAAAATTCTCTTCCTCTAAAATGACTTTCAGTGCCAAATCTGAGATGGTTAAAATTCTTCAGGGAGATAGATGGTGATACATTATAGATGTAAGTAGATAATAAATAGATGTGGAAGGGAAGTTTCTAAATAAAACATGGCTTCCACTGACCTTTCTACAAGGCCGATCAGAATCGCATGATATGGAGTGGTTGAAATGTTGCAAAGCCAGAGGCAAATTATCTTGGGGCTTCTGTGCCCCATTAGCAGCCAATTATTGCCCTCCTCTATATGTGACAACATTTTTGTGATCATTAGGTAAATTCTTGGAAATGCAGGAACAGACCCCTAGTTTCCAACCAACCAAAAAGGACTAAGAATGCTGCCAGATAGCATCTGAGGCCGCAGCAGATCTTTCCTCACTCTGTTTGGACTCATCTACCTAACGTACCCACCAACATATCTGAAAAGTGCCTTGATTTATGGCTTTCTTTGTTCTGTTACTATAAAACTTCATGAAACTGTTAACCATGTTGAAACACGGAATTTGGACTGACTTGAATTTGTATTCCTAGGCCATGGTCACTCCAGAATAAAATATCTCTTATCCCCTTTGAGGTGAGAGTTGTGTTTTCGCATCAACAGATATATAATGAGGATTGGCTTTCATGATCATGGAATCTGACAAGTTCCACAATCTACATTTGGCAAGCTGGAGACCAAAGGCAGGCTTGAGACTCAGGAAGAGCCAGCATTTCAGTTCAAGTCCAAAGGCAGGAAAACAATGTCCCAGTTCAAGACAGTCAGGCATGAGGAAATTTCTTTTTCTCAGGAAGGTCTATCTTAATCTCTTCAGGCCTGGATTGGGTCCACCTACTTCAAAGAGGGCAATCTGCCTTCCCTTAGTCTACTGATTCAAATGGTAGTCTCATCTAGAAATACCCTGCCCCCCAATACATGTTTAAAAAACTGAGCACCACATGAGTCAGCACGACTAAAATTAAGTGATCTTTGATCTAAAGCTACATCTTATACAAAAATTAGTTCAAAATGACAACTAACTTATATAAAATAGAAAACTGTAAAACTCAGTAAAATGTAAAAATTCTTTGGGTTCTGCATTGTTCTGCTATTAATAACAAACTATAGAGAGCTGGGCATTTATAAAGAAATTCATATAGCACAGAGTTTTGAAGCTTAAAAACCTGAACAGTGTACATTCAGCTGTGGTGATGAGAACATGAGATAAAAACTGGTCAAGTATGCCAGGGACCCAGAGCAGCAGTTCTGAGGATGTTGCTGGAGCTCAGGATGCTAGAAGAGAGTTCTGGTTTCTTTGTTTTGTTCTAAATGAGCACATCTGCCTAAAGGTTGCATGCATCTAGGTGACTGAAGCTGAGAGACGGGAACAGATGGGCTGAACAGCTCATCACCTCTCTATACCTCACTCCAATTTCTGGCCACAAGTCCATTAAAAGGTGCCCAGACTAGGAACGTAATGGTACCCTATTTCTCAGGACCTCTCTGTACACACACACACACACACACACACACACACACACACACACTCCAATCCCTGGCCCTTCTTGCTCCCTTTTCTCTTCCCTTCTCTCTATTCCATTCTCTCTTTCCCTCTTGTAAGCTCCTGCCTATGAATTTATAATAAACTTCTCTCTAAAACTCACCCTCTGTGGTCCATGAATTTCATCCTTTGAATTCATGAGACATGAATCTGAAAGCTACCTGTGGGTACAGCTATGGTATCCATTGAGTTTTCCAAGACCCTAGTTCCCCAAGAAAGGCTCCACTGTTTTCGAAGACACCTTATATCTTTTGGGGGATCCCCTAGCTATGAGACTTCACAGCAAGTAGAATCAGAGAAAGCATGTGATTGAGAAGCAAGAAGCTAAAGAGTAGCCTTGGGACTGGAGAGATGGCTCAACAGTTAAGAGCACTGGCTACTCTTGCAAAGGACCCAGGTTTGATTCCCAGCATCTACATGGTGGCTAACAATCACCTGTAAATCCAATTTCAGGGGATCTGGTGTCCTCTTCTGACCTCCACAGGCATTGCACTTCCATACATGCAGGCAAAACATTGATGCATATAAAATAAATAAAAATTTTTATAAAGAAGTCAAAGAGTAGGATGTGGTGGCACATGCTTTTTTAAATTTTTTTTCTATTAATTTTATTTATTCCTGTATGTGTATGAATGTACTGTCTGCATGCAAGTTTGTGCACCCGTGTCGTGCAATGCCGCGGAGGTCAGAAGAGGGTGTCGGATTCCCCTGGAACTGGAGTTATCCTGGAATTGGAGTTTCAGACGGTTCTCGGCCGCCATGTGGGTGCTGGGGATCGAACCCGGGTCCTCTGCAAGAGCGGTCAGCGCTCTTAACCGCTAGGCCATCTCTC